>KL647290.1:5591885-5682406 GCA_000727475.1 Sarcocystis neurona | reverse complement strand
TGTGTGTGTGTTGTGTGTGTGTGTATGTGTGTGTGTGTATGTGTGTGTGTGTGTGTGTATGTGTGTGTGTGTGTATGTGTGTGTGTGTGTATGTGTGTGTGTGTGCGTATATATATATATATATGTACGTGTATGTATACACACAGACATCACCTGGGTAGCCACGTATGTGTGTGTATACGTGCGTATCTCCGTAGTGTATCGGGAACGGCCTCGAGAAATTCAACGTACCTCTCTATCTGCCCCCCTATCTGTCTATTTACCCACCCACGGTCCCCCTGGCTCTCTCTATATATACAAATATACTCATGTAGACGTAAAAAAAGTGGTCCCCCACCTCAATACGTATAACTAAACTTCTACACTTTGTGTATGTGTGTGCGTCCGTGGGTAGATTTGCATGCATGTCTTACCTTGAAATACGTATATGCATGCGCTGCTGCGAGGAGGTATTCAGCTCCGTATTCCTCTTCCGTAACGGCGCCGCGCACGCCGGCCCTTCAACAAAGTCCCGCGATATATGCCAGACGCATCTGCCTCCCAACTTTCCACAGACGGGTCGTATGCATATCCACGCCTCTGTATAGGCTGCGCATGTGTCTGAGCCTTACACAGACGTATACTACATACACAAATATTCGCACGTGTTGGTCAATATATACAGAGACACGTATAATCACGCAGGCATCAATTGGAGAGAGACAGAGAGACCTGCCCCCCGCGGCGCAGCAAACCTCCGACCGACGTACGGCGCACACACATCATAACACCTACACGCCCGTACATATACATATTTGTGTAAACCCAGGCACTTAATTGTATATGCGTACATGTATATACGTGTGTGTATGTATATATGCAAAGAGAGACGCCTGCAATATGGCAACGTCAGAGACAGCTGTGACTCTCTCTTTTGTTGGCTGCAGGTGCTGGGCAATGGCGCAGCAGGACACCGAGCTTCGATTAGACGTAGTGCGACGGGCTCTCGAAGATAAATTGAAGCGGCTGCAAAGCCAGAGTGCCCGGCTTGAGAAGAATCCGCTTGTTCCTGGCGACCTGCAAAAGTCTCCCCCGCTCGCCGTTCCTGGGCTTCCCCCTCATATCAAAATATGACCTCTGCGTACTACCCCCCTCACACTCCTTACACAAGCACATATATGTGGACAAGTGGACATATATGTATTCACGTCTCTGTATATATGTATGTATATGTTTAGAAATGTAGAATATGTGTATGGATAGATAGACAGATGTATGCATAGGGAAAGATATATAGATGTACGTATAGGGGTAGATACATAGATGTATGTGTATGGATATATATATACATATACGTGAATATGGATAGATATATAGATGTGCGTGTAGGATACATATATAGGTGTATGTACAAGTTGAGAGGGCGGCTCCTCCTGCACGCGCACCGATCTCCTGAAGTATGTGTGCTTCTTGATGTCGTTGCAGACTCGTTTTCGCATCAGCGTTGAGTTTTCTCTTTGCAAGCCGCAGCAGGAGCTGCCGGTATTGCTGCTGCAGCTTCCTGCTGCAACTTGTTGCTGCCAGCAAACTGCCTTAAAGTAGAACTCTCTAACGTTTTTCGACACGTGCCTTGTACGCCCGAGTGGAAGTGTGTGCCCCTGCTGCTGGTGTTTCTCCTGCTTCTCCTTCTCCTCCTTCGCCACCACCACCTGCTGCTACGGATGCTGCTTCTGCTGGGGTAGCAAGGGTAGCACGTGTTGCTGCGAACCCCCCCTACTCGTACTCACTCGCAGACAGTGAAACATCCGAGAAGCTCAGCCGAGACAAGTACTCTACGCATGCGCCTACGTCTTCCTTATGCGGGCGCCTATCAATATGTATGTGCGTACGTGAAGCTGGACGTCCACACGTCTGTCTGCGTTCCGCCTTCTCCACACATGACTGCTCAGATATAAGCAGGGACACGCCGACACCTCGTGCTTCAGTGAGGGCATCTGTTAATATATATACATATATGAGAAGGAGCACATTTACGAATATAGAGATCTACAACAAGTTCTTCCACACATATGTATGTAAAGGTGGACTGCTAGAGAGACTCAGGGGGCAGAAGCTACCGGAGTTGCTGCATCAGACGTTCCATACGGCAGCAGAGGACCCGTCGTCCCGTTCTCTTCGCGAGCAGCTTCAGCTGCCCGCAGGCGTAACTATATATTCACGTGTTTACCAACATACCCCACATATATATATGTATACACAATATGCACATATATATGTTTCTGTATGTATATATATATATATGTATATGTATATGCAGATGCGTATATATATTTGTGTGTGTATATGTCTGTGTGTCTGTATGTCCCTGGGTACACAATAAACACAAATACGTTATGCGGACAACACAGAGAGATATCTGGCGATTGATCCGTCTCCTACGTCTGTGGATCTCTGTGTTGCGCATGTGGGTGAGGTTGTGAAGGGAGGAGAGGGTGGGCCCTCTGAAGAAGTGAAGAGGTTCTACTGACGTGTGCAGCGATTCCTTCTTTGCCTCATTTCCCCTTCTGGCTCTGCGAAAACTCCGTCGAGGAGCCGCCGGCAGGCACGCACCAGCGAGGAGCCGAAAGCCTTTGGGGCTGTCTTCGACGGTGCATAGAGCAGAGTAATATAATACGTTTCTGCAATTAAGAGCGATAACCGTCCTTTCCCGAGACTTTCGGAGAAAGCAAGCGAGCAAAGCGTCCAATCACGAAGTCCTTTTGTGTACGTACGCACTCTTCCCGCTTTGCACTACTGTTCGTGTGCAGCGCCAGTGCCTGTTTTCAACTTCTGCAGTCCTGGTACCCGCGCTGCCTACACCGTAACACTGGGACGGTGGACATGCTCGGAAAAAGTACATCAGCCTTCTGGAAAAAAAACGCTGCCATTGCCTAGAGAGGGCGACGGTGACGTGCTGCCCGTGACCGTTGCAGGGAAGCGCTTTTCAGCAGCGTCGCTGGTCGTCGTCTGGGGATACGGAGGGCAAAGCGAACATTGTGGCAGCGCGTGGCTTGTAGGTCCGAACAAAGCTGGACATGTATATACATGCTCGTAGATCTGTGTATTCATGCAGGTGTGTGCGGAGCACCTACACATGGAGATGTATACCTTTGTACATAGGCATACGTACATACCTACGTATCTGCATATGCATGTACATGTGTATGTACGAAGATGTCTAAACGTTTAAATGTGACTATGAGGCTAGGGGTGTATACGTGAGTTTGTCTGGACACGCAGTTTTATTTTGGTGGGTGCGAGCGTGCATGTGTACCTGTATGTATAATTTTGCACATGCGTACGTAGGCGCATGCATGCCTGCATATGTAGATACGTATATATGTGTCTGTGCACGGATGTCTGGACGTCCGCGAAGGCGAGGCTACGGAGGCATCCGTAAGTGTGTTGATCCGAACAGACATATTTCTTTCCACGTACATGCACGTCTTTTTTGGCTGCTTCTACAGACACAATTCTGGAGCGATGCGTATGCGTGCTCCCCTGTGTCCGTACATACGTCGCCCCCACTGCAGGTGGTTTAACAGAAACGTGGTCTTAAATGATTTAAACGTCTTGCAGCTCCAGCAGCGGCACAGTTTTCGACAGGAGGGAAATCAAAGCCCACAAATGATGTAGCGCCTTTCCCAGCGGTAGCCACAAAAAGCCAGAAACACGACTTCACATGCAGAAATTTGAGGTGGAGAAACACTCCAAGATATCAAATGTTTTGTACGGCGCTGTGTAATGCGGTACACTGCACGCATGGCCGCTAATGTCGCAGCTACCGCAGCAATACAAAGAACGAACGCTTGATTGAAGACCGTACAACAGGACCGACTGCTGTACACGGCTGCGGAAGAGCTGCTCTCTGTATCACACACGTTGGCCCGCGACAAAAAAAATATCTTTGCGTACACCTTGGGTATATTTACATCATTTACGCACGTGTCGTTTGCCAGTTCTTTCTGCCTCTGAAGTCTTTTTCCCTTGTGTCGAATATTTCTGGTCATCCTCGTGTTGTCGTTGGGATGCGGCGTGACTGCTGGTGCTGCTTCTGGAAGGCGTTTGGTGACGACCTCGTTTTCTCCTCTTCGTGAGGCGTCGCTCAGCACGGCTGCCACGGCGGGAGGAGACGCAGGAGCATTGCTTCGGCGGCACCGGGCACACCACAAGCACTTCTTTTCGAGTTTACGGTCGGACGACGCATCTAAAAACGTCACTTTTATTAGCGTCAGTAGGGGGGCCGAAGTAGCATCGGACGTCGAGAAGGCACTACAAGGCATCCCCTCCCGTTTCTTACACACATATTGATGGTATTCAGCGCTGCGCCACGGTTTCACTGTTTCGAGCTAAAGAAAAGCACGCATGTAGAGTCTAGAAAATGTTGTGAAGGTTCTTATTCCATCTGTCAGCAAGAGCGCTCTAACAGTGCAGCGTAGGCATGCACAGATGAAGTAGACGCAAAAGGAGAGTCCAGCCAAATGGTCAAGAATGTTAAGAGGAGAAGAGTATACGGTCGAAAGACAAGAGGCGTCAAAGGGCAGCGGGTGTCAACAGCGAGCCAAAAGGTGGAACAACGTGTCGCTCTTTCCCTTCACTGGAGTCGATTCAGTTGATAGTACCTTTAGCACGAGAAAGTCAACAAGATGTCCCGCACACTAGGAGCACCCCCTCTTGCTCTGTAACCGTACTTCCCTGGTTCCTTTGTAGTCCCTGCAAAACCAGTTCACCTCCTCTGTTGCACGCACGCACCCGCGCCGCACATGTGTGCTCTGCCTTCCCGTCTCAACGGCAGCCGCAATATAAACAGAACAGGCGGCGGGAGGAGATTCGACGCGATTCGTTGTTCATGCTTACGGAATTGCAGAACGTCCACGCAGAAGACCACGAGAAGCAGTATTGTTCTCAGGAAAACAGGAGTGCCATTTCAGCCGGCACAGTATACAGGTCAGGGCCAGACAGGTCCGCAGTTTCTATACACTTGAAAAAGAAGCCGCAATGTTCTCCTTGTCCTTCTGTTCTGTCGTCCTCCATTTACGCCTTTTCGAGATTAATTGCGTCTCATCCCCGCAGAAATCCCCGTCTCTGTGCTAGGTGAGACACTCACGTGCTAAGTTTTCCGGTGATGAACGTAGTGTGAGCGAAGCAGGCAGCAGGCTGGGAGAGTGAAGTCACTGATAGTGGACCTCTGTGTGTTGTCTCTCTCTGTCGAGAACTCGCACGGCAACACAAACCAATACGCATCGACTGACACTCCCGCACCTACACCACTACGACAAGTGTTGTCTCTACAAATGTTTTAAGAAAGCAGGTACATCCGTGAAACTGTTTGTAGAAGTTTTGCCCGACAGCGAAATGATCGGTCAGGGGTGTGCGTGTAGCGTTGCAACACCAGTAGCATCTTGTGTCCAGCACCGTTTTTCCTTGCCGCCAAGCCACGTCTGTGCTCCTCTCTTACGGGCTACGCACTGTGGACAGTCTCCAGAGCGAATTCAAAGGATCCAGTTGTCGTTGTTTAGTGCTTCAGGTCAGGTCTCCGAATCTCCCTGTATAGTTTTCTCTACCGTGACCTTCGCCACTGTGGGCTGCAGCAGCACCTCATATACTTGAACTTCGAAACCCCGTGCACAAGCAGGATGGGAGGCCTTTTCCGTCAGTTCCGCTTTGTGCCAAGCAGTCTTCGTCGGACTGCGCACGTGTGGCTTCCAGTTTTTGACGTCGGAAAGAGACACGCGGACCTTCACGGGTCTGCTTGTTCCGCTGCTGCAGACGTGTCTGGAACAGAGTCCTCTCCTTTTTCCCTCTCTGCCGTACTGACCTGAAAAGCTTGTGCAGCACACGTATAAGACGCAAGTCCTTCGTCTACGTGGCCCTCCTCGTGCTTCACAAGGGAATTCCGGACGTGTGCTTGCGTCGCGGCAGCGTCCAAGGGACCCAGTGTGTTTTCTGCTGCCTCTGCAGTGCACAGGGCTGCCCTCAGGCTGCTGGTTCCGCTGCACGCGTTTCCTTTCGTCGTCCTGTAACCGTCTTCAATGCACCTTTCCTCACTGTAGATTTTGTCGTCTGTACTTTTATAAAGAGCAGTGTCCGTTGTCACGTGAAGTCTTTTTTTGTCTGGCAGTGTATCCGCATGCGCAGCTACTATCATCTCGGGGTTCAGGAGAAACGTGTGGTGAGGAGCAGGTTTGGTGACAGCATCTGTGGGGACTGCAGTGCTTTGTGCGCCACTAGTCGGCAGTGTGCTGCTAATTTGCATGCATGCCTGCATGGCCTGCTGCTCTGCTTCTTTCAACGCAGCGGTGCTGCAGCACGCTGTCTCTTCGTCTGCAGGACGAACAGAGCTCTGCGTCTCTGCTTCCTGTTTTCTACGTCTCTTTCTGCCTCGGACGCCGTGGCGAGCGTCTCCCGTTTTTGTTGCACTGCCAAGCTTCGAGTCGTCCCATGCAGCTGCGGACGCCGGGAAGCGAGAAGCAAATGAGGCGGTGCAAGAGCCGAAAGGCGCCTCGTGAATCGAAGCAGCAGAAGAGGGGAAAGCAAACGCAGAAGCGGTCACCGCCGCGCAAGACGCATCCGGCAAACAGGACGAGGAAACGGAGAAAGCAGAGGACAGATGAGGAAAAGAGGACGGCAAACCAGCAGAACTAGTGGAGTTTGTCTCGACTGCCGTTGCGTGAGCCCCAGGCTGGTCAACTCTCCCAACCGCGTCATGCGTCCAGTTTCGTAGCCCGTGAGATGCACCGATGGATTCAGCAGCCTCAGCCGAAGCCGGGGCGCACGAAAACGGAGGAGGATATGAAGCTGCAGTTGCAGCAGCAGAAGCGCACGATGGGACAACGGGCGGCCCGTGCCCAGCAGCAGAGTCAGCGACGACGTGAGCGGCAGCAGCAGTCAGAGGGCAGACAGCAGCACATTGAGCAGGTGGAGTACAAGCAGCAACAGAAGCAGCAGCAGGCAGCATTTTAAGCGAAGATGCAGCGGTATCGCTGGCAGCTTGTGGGGGAGCCGCAAACGATGTAGCCGTGTTCTCCGCAGCACCAGCCTGTATCTTGCGCAGGGGAAGTGAAGCGAATTCTGTGTCATTGTCTAAACCGCTAGCAGCAGCAGAAGTGAGAGGCAGTGTGAGTGCGTTGGCGGTGTCCAGTGAAAAGGGAGAAGCGGAAGAAAAGGCAAAAAACTCGTGCTCCAACGGCTTGGCAAACGTGAAACTCTGCATGCTTTGTACATTCACAAGATGCTGGAGGCCACCAGCAGCAGCGTCTGCTACGCATCCCCACGCAGAGAGAGAAGCGAGGCCGTCTGGCCACAGCGTGGACGAGACAAACCTGCTGTTGCCGCAGGGGTGTGCAGGTGCACCAGAAGTGGCAAATTCGGGTAAAAACGTCTGCTGCATGCCATTTTTGCTGTCTGCATAGTCAACAACGCTGTCGGTGTAGCAGGAAGGGGCAGCGCCCACGCTGCTGGTCCTGGTGGCGCTGCTGTAGGCAGCGTGTGCCAGCGTCTGTGAAGCGATCGTGTCCAAAGTTCCACCGTCTAAACCCTCCGCCGTTTCCGTAGCTTCTGCGACAGCTGGTTCTGCAGGTGCAACAGCACGTCTTCGCCTGCGCATGCAGCTACGCCTCCCAGCCGCAACAAGCGAGAGAGCAGATGACGGTGAGGAGCTGCAGCCACTGTGTGTGTCCTCTGCTTCTGCGTCAGCTTCTTCTACCGGACGCATCTTTTTTCTCGTTTTCCTCTTCTTTTTCACTGCCGTTGCACGTCTCTCTACCCTGCCTGAACACTGGCGCTGCATGCAAATAGAAAGGTCACGCACTCTCTCGGGATCCTGCCAAAATTGTAAGATTGGCTCTCCGAAGCACTTCAGAATACGCGTGTCCATCCCCTGTACACGAAAAAGCAACGGCCTAGAAAATAAGATTCGTGTGGCTGCTGCAGCAGCAGTAGCACCACATCTGTGTCTCTCCCTCTCTGTGTCGTCGTGTGCATGGGGCGCTGAAGTACACCCACACGCGTATCTAGGGGGGCACTCAGAACCTTAGGGGGAGCATCAAGAGCGCTTTCTTGGTGCAAGTCGAAGAGAGACAGACACGGGAAGGCAGCCAGAAAAGCAAGAGTCATTCTTCTTTCGATCTTTAGATACGTACGTATGTGTGTACATGCGTTTGGACATACATGTGTCCGTACACTTAAGAGAAAGAAAAGCTACGCATATGCGCACATTTCTTTGCAGCTGCCTACATACACCCTGCGTATACTTACGCCTACATTTTAATTATACATTTATATATATATATATGTATATGTATTTGGTTATTTATATGTAGGTAAACATATACATATAAACATGTATTTATATACATATACATCTATGTGTATATGTTCGCACACGCACACACTCACACAGGCATTTGTGTGTGAGTCTACCTGTGAATACCTGATACGTGTACGTGTGTACCTTTTGTGTAGCAAGAGAAAGCCCCGCACATACGTATACATCTGTGCATAGGACGTATACTTGTGCGTACATACGTATACATACACTTTCTACCGAGGAAGAGAAGGCTAATGTATACACTGATACATACACATACGGCTACAGGAAGGGATTAATTCATACAGAAAGAGAGCTACAGATAAATATGCGTATCACTGCAGTTACCCGGGTCTGCAGACTACGTCCCACCGCGTGCAGACGTTGGCAGTCTGGACAACCTGAGTCCCCTCCCCCTTCACATACGACTTGAAATGTAAGGACTGTGAAACACATACACACACATATATATATTTACGTATATTAACTCTTCTAGACGTAATGTTGTTGGTGTTTGTTTATATATATAGATATATATACATATGCCTACATGTGTGTATAGAGAGAGAGAAAAGAAGAGAGAAAAAGAGACGGTTTCACAGGTAGCCGCCCCCGCATACGTGTTTGCGAACGTCTACAAATAGTCTTCTGTAATTTTGCCACATACACATACACGTATACAAATATATATATGTATATACATATATGCGTGCGTATGTCTTAAGATATATATATATAGATAGATAGATAGATGCGTAGACGGTAGAACATCTTGTGGATGTGTGTGTGTGCATAGGAGTGTGTAGGTGGACTGGACGAAGAACCGCACACGTAGCAAGCGTCACTCTCCAGACTGTTTTTGCCTCGAAGTGTGCCTGTCTTCGAATTTCATTAGCACCTCCACATTTTATTTCTCTTGAGCTCCTGGGACTTCTCACTTACATCGACGAACTGTATCTTTAGTATCCTCTGTGGACGGGCTCTACACATACGCTGGTACCACCATGCAAAGGGGGGCAGCCCTCCCCTATCTTTTCTCCGTGTTTACATGTCTGTGTGTGTGTGTGTGCTTCGACCTTCGGAGAGATCCAGGCGCATGTGTACGAACGTGTGCAGGACGTCGGAGCGTAGAGGGACGGCAATTACTGCGAGGCGCCACGAGTGCCCAAGTCTCTCTCTATACGACTGTTGGCTGTGTGTTTTTAGGGGGGGGTGTTGACCGTAAAGCAGCAGCAAGACAAGTGTTTTTGCATGCGTGAAATGCTGGCTGTGGGTGTGTAAATACCTACTTTTCTGCAGTCTATGTGTTACTCTTGTGCACGCCTGGCGGGTAGTCTCGAGAGACAAAAAAGAAGGAGAAACACTGCGGCTTTCCTTTGATACAACTATTTACGTGAGCGTGGTGGTCCCTACAAAAGTTCTTCGTGGACGGCGAAGAGAAACGAAACGTCGCTTTTCTTCAATAAGCGCGTGCAGGTCTTCTTCAGAGATCCGCACGTCTCTCTCTATGTACACACAGAGAGAAGAATTTAGCGTCGCCTACAATGTATATATGTGTGAACAGCATTTACAAAAATTTATCTACCGTTTAGTCTACACAGAAGAGAAAATGTCACATGTCTTATAGTATTCCTATAGAGATATATATATCTGCTTCTTTGTTCAGACGGTAGTGCTACGGAGACCAGTGCAAAGGGTTTGTGCGCGGCCTGTGTGCCACACCGTCTTCTTCCTTTCGTCCGCATGCTTCCAGTTTTCATCTTCTGCTTTCTCTCGTGCAATGTCTACATTACATACAAAAACACGTGCACATACCTGTCTCTATCTAAATACAGATATATAAATATATGTATGTGTATGTATGAGAGTGTCTGTATGTGTGTGTACGTATGCCAACAGGTCTGACCAGGTGAGTTCACTGCTTCCATGTAAGTAAAGAAGTGCAGATATACAGCGGCTCACAGACATATGCGAATTACTTCCTGTTATCTTCTCTGTATTCTTGTTTCGGAAATCAGGGAAGGTGAAGCGTTTTCTTCCTCTCTGTCTGTCTGTGTAGTTCTGTTTTGCTTCTCTAGTGACTGCTTTAGAAAGAAGAGGAGAAAAAGACGAAATACCTCAGCCCGCAGCATTTTCGTTCTTCGGGAAAGGGAAGTGTTCTTAGAAAAGCGAGTGTCAATCAGCTGCCTGCAAGCAGCCGCAGCAAAAGCAAAAGTCCGCGACTTCGTATCAGCCTCGTCCCCCGCTTTTTCACTATACTACACGTGTACATATGTATATATATGTATACACATGGGTGTATACATATATATATGTATACATATACATATATATATACATATATATACGTTTATATACATGTATATACATATGTGTACATATATACATGTCTATATCTACATACGCACATTATATATAACATATATAATATATATAGGAGTATCTGTTTAGACGTGTTTCAGCATACGTGTGGGTAGATACTACTTGCAAAGACAAAGTGTCAGTAGAGTGTTACACGTGCATACGTATATGCATGTAAGCAGGTGAAATTCATACACGCAGATGTATATGTATGTTTAGGTGCGAATGTCTGACTTTGCATAGGTGTAACGTATGTACGTGTATAGTTAAGCAGAAAGAGTTCTATATGCGTAGAAATGGTAGTAAGAGATAGACGAATGATATTCTTAGGTCTCGTACGTACAAACTGGCTGCTGCGTTACTGCCTAGTGACGGGGTGGGGCAGAAAGCGGTCCACGCAGAGAGACGAGAAGGTGAGACACCGGCCGAAAATAAAGGTAGACACAGATGTACAAGTCTGACCTGTGCACCAGTGACTTGCAGGAAAACGCAGAAAAATGTATCTTTGGTGATCTATCAATTCACACATATATACGGGTGCAGTTTAAATATATATATATATATATATATATATGTGCACGCTTATATACGGGTGTGTGTATATATATGCAAGTATAGCTGACATAGGTAAGGAATCAGCGTTTTGTAGATACAAGAGGATCGATGTCTGTCTTTAAAAATGACACCTTCAAGAGAATCTACCTGCGCAAAGAAAGACCGTCCCTGAATTTCTGTGTTCTGTTCTCGTTTGACTGACGGAGGGGAGGGGCACAGAGGAAACCACGCACTTCTAAGAGCAACGCCATCTACATATTTACATATTTTTTCACAAAAGAGAACCAGGTAGAAAAGGATGCAGCAAAGATTTGTATCTATTCCATATACGTCTGCGCTCTCACACGTATGTTTAGGCAGTGTGAGACATTCATCTTCCATATAGTCTACATGTACACATACGTATACCAAGAGAGACAGACTGAGAGAAAAAGAAAGATTATAAAAGATATGTATCTATCTGTGTCCGTATGTGTCTGTGGCCACACACGTGTATAGGCAGTGTGAGATGTGTATCTTCCAGACAACTACATATATATGTATATTTATGTGTTTGTGTATATCTTCGGGCAGAGTCCCGCACACGCACACACATACACGCACACAAAGGCATAGAGGAAGAGATGAGTAATTACACACGGCTAGACACGTAGATACACACCTATCACAATAGATATGCAAGCAAGTAGATGCAGAAAGAGGAAGTGTGGACACACAGACAAAGGTAGACGAGGCAGACGTACGCGAAGCGCTACAACCGTCTTCTGTACATTGCAGGGTGTATTTGAAGAAGGAGAGTCTCACTTGTTGATAGACTGAACATCTACGAAGTAGGCGGGTCTATGAGTAGAAATCTCTGTTACGCTGTTCCAGTCGATTCCTGCGGAAGGGCCGCTGCCGTAGCTGCCGCTCGAAATGCATCGGGGCACCTACGGCGATAGCGGCGGCAGATTAACCGCAGCAGCAGCAGCAGCAGCAGTAGTCGCAGCAGCAGCAGCAAGGCCAGTATCACCCGCAGTCACAGCAGCAGCAGACGTAACGGCAGCAAGCGCACAGCATCACCCACAGAGATAGCACCACTGAGAGCAGCAGCCACCACCGCAGCAGCCGGGGGGCGTAGGGGAGGGAGGGAAGCAAGTCCACAAACCGAACAGCGGAAGTGGGACAGGAGACCTGTGCAGTGCATCATGGAGAGTCGGGGCTTTGAGTGTACTGCAGTGCAGCGGGAGGAGAAGAAACACCAGAAGCGAGAACCGAAAAACCTTCGCCTGAGGCTTGTCCACAAAAAAAGTGCTACCGCCATATAGGAGCAACAGAAGCTTTGTGGCTGAGCCAGACTAGCAACGGCAGGAGCAACAGCAGCAGCAATAATAGCAGCGACAACACTAGACGAAGACAGGAAAATAGAGGCGACACCGGCGCCAGCCACGAGAAAAGCCATTAGAAGGGGGAACGGGCAGCGATGTCGGGTACAACAACAGCAGCAACAGCAGCAGTCGTGGAGGCAGAGAGGGAGGCAGTCGCAACAGCAGCAGCGGGAAACCGGCAGGCAACCGATTACCGCAGCAATTGCAGTTGAAGGCTGCGTGAGGAGGAACAGTCGCGCACAAAAAGCTACACAGCAGCGGTGACAGGAGGAGGAGAGCGGCGGCAGAGTCGAGAAAAAGCAGGTGCATCAGCAGCAGCCGCAAGAGAAGCAATTGAGGGAAACTGTGAGAAAATGAACAGCAGCACATCAGCAGCAGCTGGCAAATGGGAGAAATGGGCTAATCGAAGACACCAGCTGCGGTAGTAGAGGTTGACGAGAAAAAGGGACAAGAATGAGAAGAGAAGACAGAAGCAGCTGCGTGGTTTGTTGACTCCGGAGAGGAAGGACAGAAGACCAGTCCTGCAGCAGCTTCAGAAGGAAGGCGGCCAGTGTTCGACAAGCAGCAACACAGAAAGGAGGAAAACGTGGAAGCGAGAAGCAGCACGAGGCTGCGGGTGAATCACGCGGCAGAAAAAGGCAGAACAGACACAGGGGAAAAAAAGGAGAACGGATGCATGAAAACCGGAAGAAAGAGACGGAAACGTCCCACGAGAAGACTGCAGAGATGAGGAAAATACGAAGCAAACGACAATGACGCAGAAGAAGAAGAAAAGACGAGCAGAACAAAGAAGCAGGACAAGAGACGCTGGGCAACCAGGTACGGAAACATATGAGAAGAGACGAAAGGAAAAGGCAGGACGGGGACCGAACGAGATAAAAAAATTAAAGCTGCCGATGGGCATGTACAAATCAAGAGAAGAGGAAAGCGGGTAGCGATAGACGACGACGATTCACAGGACAGATATCGATAACGGTTGTTCAAAACTACACCTGCTATAGCGCCTTACAGGGAAAATAATGCTCGGGGTGCCGGTGTGGAACTGCGGATCACTTTTCTGTACGTCTCATATATTATGACAAGGCCCTCAGAAATGCACTCAGTTTCATACGTATTTCCCTCTGTACCGGAACTGTGTCCCTCTCACCTTCACATATACACACATGCGTATGCATCTTTCTCCGTATGGTTGTGCGCATATATATATATATATATATGTTGGTACGGATAGTATATATATGTACGGAGCCACACACTGTTGCGTGATGATGTACACAGGCGCCTACGTTTGCATGTGTTTTTGTTTGCACGTCCATCTGGAGATACGTTCCGCAGGAACCGAGACTGCAAGTTTCCTGCATCTCTATGAATCTAATGTGAAGCAAGCCGAGCTTAAGGCATGTCGTATTGTAGCAAGAAGCAGTAAAATCGAATTTTTTTGCAGCGTGTACGTACAGGTATGTGTCTATGTTAAAGTATATGTATATACGTACGTGTATAGGTAGTGGTGCACACGCACCTGCCTCGTGGGGGGCAAATACAACACAGCAACACTTGGTTTTCTTCACAGCAAAAACACAGCCTCAGCACGGCAAGACAGAACTACACTTCAGAGGTGAACCGTACTCAATAGTAAGGACGTCAACTTTGTGGTGACTACCACCTGCAGAGACCAGTCGGCTTGAACGAAAGATCGTGCGGCCTCTTGAAAAACGAGGATCAATGTTGTGAAAAGTAAGCTTTTATTTTTGGCAATTTTCATGCGCACACAGTTGAGTGTAGTTCAGCATTTGCGTAGCCCTCCAGTGCAATCATCAAACAAAGCAAATAGCTGTCCCTATAGGCAAAATTCGTGAACACGCGCGCACCCATACGTCTACACAAGTAGACATCCGTAGACTTGCCAGAATTACACTACACATCAGAGTCGAGCTGCCCTTTGAGTTGCCGACGATCACGAACAGACCTGTAAAAGCTCCACAAAATGTAACCCTAGTGGGCGCAGTCTACAGATATACATATATATGTATATACATGCGTTGAACGGGAAATGGTGAGACGTTCGTATACATTTATTCCGCCACTTAGTGCCTCACACTGCTGAAGACCCCCTTACCCACACGAGAGCGTTTTGTTTGGTTTTGTCGCGAAGGACGCCGGTGAGCTGTACGTGCAGCTGCACACAGCCGAAGACGTAGAGCAGCACAGACTCGGGCGAAGGCAGCACTTGTGAAAATTCGTCCACAAAAACTCGGACACTGTGCCGAAACTCGACAGATCTGTCTGTCGATATTTTCAGTCGCGTCGACGCGGCCGACCGCGTCCTTGTCAGCGGACCACCGCCGTACGTGTTGTTGTTTGGCAGCACCCACACGTGGTTGTACGTCGCGGATTCTGCCTGTGCGCATCTCCGCACTCTCACAAAGTACAAGATTATGTGTATCTTTGCGAACAATTGGTACGTATCACATATTTGCGATCAGTCTGTACGTATAACAGGAAGCACGTTCAGACGAGCGTATACATAAAGAAATAGATTGATGCACCACGCACACGCGTGGGTGACTGCCGGCGCCAGCAAAGTTCACCACCAAACTCCTTTCTTTCTATGCAGAGACTTATTCATTTTGCTTCGACTGCGAAGCTCAGGTGTTGCTGTTGGCAGGCAGTCCTAGAAAAGGAAGAAAAGCGTTGCAGTTTTTCTTCTTCGTAGAGGCGTCGTACATGGGGGCGGAAACATGTGCGCAACAAAGGCTGGTGACAGAGTACATTGTGCCATGTGCCTGCTGGTTTGCCACGCATGAATACTTGCTGCACACCCTCCTCAGAAAAGTACACGCTAGGGCGCCTTTTCTCTTTCACTTTGGTAGAAAAACATTCCTGTTCTGGTAAGACACACAAGCGGGAATCCTGCTGAGTAAAGGTACTCGTGTGGTACAGCTGTCGGTGTAAAACTCCGCGCACCGGCAGCTTGATTCCTTTGTGCAAGTCTTCTACTGTCTCTACAGCCGCTCTTCCTTGTGAGGCAGGTGGGCGTACAGTACAGCCAGTAGAGAGCAAATCTCTTAGCCCAGTCTCGCATTGAAGGACAAACGGCACTCAGTCCCAAGAAAACATGCTGCGTCTCAGCTTGTATCTTTGTGTGCAAGGTGCTGCACGCGAGCAGCAGAACAAGCACAAATGCGTTCAGCCTCCTTCGCGGTAACTATCTCGTGCTGCCACAGAGCTACCGGCAACCTGTTGCGTTTTGCGCCTCTCCTCCCCGTCAACATTCCGGTGTGAGACAGGATGTGTGTGCACGTAGAAAAGACAGCATTGTGCTGGTACACTAGCTGCGTGAAGCTAAGGTACACGGAAACTTGCTCCACTGAGTCTTAAGAAGACTTTGCAAATTAAGAATGACTTCACTCTCGGAAGCAAGAACATTTTCCTCTCAATTATGAGCACCGGACTGATTGTTCAACAATAGAGCAAGAAGCGTGCTTCTCGGGCTTCATGTTGTTGTCAGGAGAAATACTTGAAGCGGAGCAAGAAGGTACAAGTTTGTCCTTCGATGGACGTAGTTACCCGTGAGACACCAATAACACGCTTACCCTAAAGGTCTTCATTCTGCTGCAGATAAGGACACATTGCTGCGTGCCTTGACACACCAGAAACGAGCTGGTGTGTGACCGAATAACGTTTGCTCACTGGTAAGCGACACCCTTAGATGCAATTGCAGATGTACATACTAGTAGCAACAGTTTCCTTAGTTTCAAATGGTTCGTGGAGAGCGGCTCTCACAGACACGTTATGACCTAAGGGAGCTTCGCCGAAAAAGTGAGACACACACTCGCAGGCCTGCGTGCCTGAGCGCCGATTGCTGTTTCGAAGGAACCCGTTAGGCCAACAATTTGTTCCACGGATGACGACATTTTGGGTGCTACCTCAGCTTATCATGGTACTGTCATTCAGGTCTCCGGTGGGCGTTGTGTAATCGTGGGGGACATATAAGCATGTGAACACAGTAACGTACGTACGTTTACTTAGATATAGGCGCGTTCGTGTCTGTCGGCTTACGTCGTCGGCGAGGCCCAGAGAGATGCAAATTATGCGGTGCAGATTGAAGAGGGTAATACCCGCGTGAATGCCGAGCACGCGCCGGATGGGTACGGCGTCAGCAGGCCTCTCCGGAGATGATGGCAAGCCGGGGAGATGCCACGAGACACAAACTTCGCACATGTCGTATTCTCCTAGCTTTATGCAGTCCTGCTTTTGCCCTGTAGGCATTTGTGACAGAGGAGGAGGGGGTGGGACTGCCAGTGTAGTTACAAGCTCTTTCAAACTCCCACATATACCAGCACCACGATTGTCGGTGTATTCAGTCTCATGTACACCGTTCACACTACGCTGGTCCAGGGCAGGGCTGGGATGCAGATATACTGTAGCTGCAGAACCCCTATGCTGCAGGTTTACAGGTGCTTCTAGATCATAAGGCTGCTCATGGCTGGGGAGGTCGCGCCTTGAGATAGGCAGCGACTCTAACGGACAGTGGGCAGAAAAACGTGCACTCTCATCATTTGATTTCACTCGGACTCCTCCTGAGTCTGCTGATGCATTTGATGGTGCAGAGCCGCCGATCGTGCTACGCGGGGTTTCTTCCAGAGAACACCCGCGTCGGTTACTCGTGTCAGCCACACTTGCATACAATTCTTTCTCATTTCTGAGCAACAGGACATTCAGCGACTCCCGCACAATCTGCGCAGGTGAATATTCTGGAGGCCCTTGCTGACTACTGCGGACGCAACTCTCTGCAGTCTCAAAAGCGGCTGCTTCACTTTCTTCGGCTTCATCGGCGAACAAGTGCAGCGGCAAGCGATGAGGACCGGTAAATTCTGAAGCGAATAGGTACGAGTTTCGGTTCTTTGACAGCGGGGGAATCTCAACCACTTCCATTTCGGTTGTACATCGGTGGTTATTTGAGGGATTTACATCTTCCAGTGGTGTATCGCACAGCTGCTCCCGGGGCAGCCGCTTTTTGCTGCATTCAACTTGACCGCTAGTCAAATATGGACACGTTGTCGACAGGTGTTGAGCAGCACGCCCCTGCTGAGTCCTTCGCAGCGGCTCGCCGCTTAGCACGTGTTGTGTATCGTCGAATCCGTGGATTTCTATCAACTCTTGAAGAGCAAGGAAGTCGTCGTTGTTCGGCAGGTGTAAACTTTCGAACAGCTGCTGGTGACATAACAGCGTGTCTCGGCCTAGCACCTGCCGACTGCCAGACCGAGTGGAGTCCTCACGAGCAGACGGCGTACCGCTTGGCAGGTGGGCTTCACCTACAACTGCAGCAGCGGCAGTCACGGTGGGAGATGCACCTGAGTATGTTGGTAGTGGGTGGGTAGGGAAACGAAGAAAACTAATAGGAGAACAAGCGGTGGATATTTGGCAGGCTCCTTGCTGTAAACTCTTTCCAACGCGGCTTTCTACCTCCATTAGTCCGGTACAGGCGCCCATATTGTCTGCAGGAAGAAACGAATATCTTACACAAGTGTTCTACCGCTGAAGTTGCTACCGCACAGTACCATAAAGAGAGATGCCCACATAGAGTCACCAAAGGACATACGAAAAAGCTGTTGCCATTGGAGTATTTCAAGCCGGCACTTGTGGTGTGCCAGCGAAGACGAGAGGAGGCGCTATTCTAATTTGAAGATTCAGAACAGCAGCAGAAGCTGTAGTGCCCGTAGAGACATTGTAATCTGCAGCTTTGGTGGCGAAGTTGTTGCGGCTAGGCGCACTTCTTGACGCTCCTTCTTGATCAGTGTATGAGTATTCGTGCCTGTACACAAATGCGAAACCTGTCTGTTGCGGGTCCGAATAAGTAGATTAGCAAAGGGTGTGTGGCGTAAAACGTATTGTGTATGGGTGTGCACGTCGGTAAGAGGGGAGAAGACGCCGTGCCTCAGCAGAGCTGATGCCATCGTGGAATACACTTTTGTAATCTCTCATGCTGCGCCCTGCACACCAACGGTGAATGCCGCATACTTGCGGGGGAAGTTTACAAATGCCACTTGTCTGAGAAAGACATTCTGACAACCGCTTTTCCTGCGGGAGTGAGTAAGTGGCCGCCATCAATGGCAGAAAAGGCGGGGAGTGAATGCGATCCTACAAGGGTAGGGCTACTTATATACCTTATACGCGTGCGCTTGTAAGGTGTCGCAGTCGCCTCCTGTGGAAAGTACATGAACACGGAGTATTTCTCGGTTTCCCTACACGCCTCCTGTGAACTGTAGAGGGGAACCTACACGCGTTTGCAGCGCGGACGACAGGAAAACTTTGCCGAAATGTTTGTCATATGATAGCCACGCGGTGAACTTCCAAAAATTCCGTGCACATTCTCTTCGGCAGTTGTCTAAAAAGTTCTGAAGTATTCTGTAGAGATGTATTTTGTAAGATGATGTACGTCACACGATAGCCACGCATTGAAGTTTGGGAGACTATCATTGGTCCACTTGACTCGGACAAAAGAGAACAAGTACAATAGACGAGTCAAAACGCGTGACACGCAGGACAAAGCAGGGTGGCCAATAAGATAATGCCCGTCGCACACTCAGGCGAAGGATGGAAATGTCCCTTGTTGGAAACATGTATTTCTGGCCTACGTAGCGGATGGGCATCTCTAGACAAAAGTGTTTCTTTTTGTGTCGGATTGAAAGAAAGGCTCCGGACAGGCTACGGCCTGGATGAAGAATTACACTGGGGAAAACTCGCAACAAGTTCGCAATGGGGGCTGGACGTCTATACGCAAGAAAGAAAAGCCAGGCGTAGATACAAATGCCATGAACTAGGATGCGCACAGGAGCAAACAGAGTGCAAAAGGAGCGCTCCGCCTATTTGAAAATTGTCAACGAGAGTCAAGCCCTAGTCAGAAAGATTAGAATTCATGTGCTTGTAGCTGGGAAAAGGTAGGAGGAAGCGTCACGTTAGGGCGGATGGCTGAAATGTTATTCGACGAAAGAAGAGAAGACTGCATTGGGGTTATATACAAACATTTCTTGGGTACGCTTGACAAGAGCAGGACGACAACAGTCACACTTATCTCTGGGATACGAGTGTCCAACAACGTAGTTTAGGCACGTTCACGCCGGCAGCTGACAACCCGTATACGGGTGCGACTACAGTAGGGAAAGAAATTCATTGTCACTACAGTTTTGCCCCAAACTCAGATTATCTGAGAAAGTATACTCTGGCGCCGAAAGAATTCGAGGGTGCTACGCCCTCGAGCAGAAGTTGGAGGACCCATTTTAGCGTTGCCACAGGATAGGCAGGTTCGAACACGACGCGATACAAGAGCTTGGAAACCGGGCTCCTTCCACGGCAGTAAAGGTTCATTTCATCCAAACATGTCCACTATTGAGCTACCGTACAGACTGAGCCAGGCATCTGGTCACGATTCGTGACTGCTGAACGCACTGTGGCCGGGTTCCGCCTAAATTTGTTGCCGAACAAACATAGCTCTTCCCGTCGCCTGTTCACCACTTTGTGCGTACGAAAGTGGCCTCACGGGATGTTACAGCTACTTCGCATGTCCGCAGCCGCACATGTTGCAAGTAGTGGGCACTCTTCGCTTACAGTGTCACAAGAAGTGCAACACGCTCTTCACCGTGTCCAACTGACATCTAAGCGATTCAACGGACGCCCTAGCTACTAAGCGGCTAGAGCTTGTCCAACGCAACTCAATTTGCAACAGCACGAATTAGCTGTTTTCCCAAGCGTAGGTCCTTTCTCAAGTATCGTGGCTCTACGGATAACCCACGTTCCAGCGGTTTACACATGTAAAACACCTAAGTCGGTGCGTACTTGGAAAAGGTAATAAACTCGTACGTTTGGGTGTTCATTCCTAAATGATACGCCAGTGTCTCTGGTGTGTGCGTGGTTGTTAACCAGTTGCTTGCCTGCATTTCTCGGATTATCTCTGACGAAGACAGTTGGAGATCCCAAATGTATTCCGCATTTTTACCGGCTTTACGCTTCCCATCCCAGCTTCCTTTGTTCACACTTACAGACACAGTCGTGCGTAGGTGAAGCAGTGGTGGTCTCAGAGGCTCAGCAAACTTGTAAAAGGTACTTCCTGAACAGCAAGCTGCTCGTGCCCAACTGAAAAGCGGGCGAGCCCCTGCTCAGTCTTTTTGTCGTGTGTCAGTACGCTGAGGCGCTAACGCAGCCTGGATTGAGGGGCCGAGAAAAGAGAGTATCTGCAGGATAGATGCGTAATTGTGGCCATTTCGGCAGGTAAAAGAACCCCCGTAGTACGCCGGGCAATTCTTCAGGCAAATGTGTGGAAGGCTCAAGGTACGTCGTGAACTGTCGTCCAACTTAGCCGCTTCTTGAAACGGTTCTAGAACGTCAGCTACTCGAACCGCCAAATTGGATCAGCAAGGGCTGAAACATTACAATCCACTTCGGGCGTCATTCTCTATCCTGTCCTTCTTATCACCCCTGCAAAGAGAGTTACGCCAATACTAGACACTCCGAAGCACTCTTAATGAAGTATACAAAATTTGTACGCATGTGCAGGTATGTGTAGACAAATATGGAGGATACACAGACAGCGGGTGTGAAACGCACATACGGGTAGGCGTAATGCGGCTACGCGGAGTAAGCGCAGAAATCGCGCGATCGTACTTGTCAACTGCTCCTTCGCAGCAGTTCCAAACTGCGGACTTCACTGCACTTAACGTGGCAGGATTTCAAAGGAAGCGGTTGCAGTTAAATGTCTGAACTTCTCTGCACAAATGGAGAAACTTTTCCAGTTCTGCATGAACACCAGCGCATCATCGGAAGCCCTGCACTGCACACACATTAGTGTGCAGTGATACACGCATATACGTCTATCAGCGCGTACACGGCACTACATTCTCACGAATGTAATGTGCAGTAGTCCCCTTTTAAACTCGTGTGCAACAATGTTTCTCGAGCTACGCAGACGGGCAATCGTTCGCGCGTCCCTGTAGTCGAAGGAAAGTAGTACAGACCTCCAGCACTGCATCTTTGTTGACGTTTCCGCTCCTTCCTCCTTCCACTATGATTGAAAGTAAATACTTCCATTGGGGAGGGGACTTTTCGTGGGTGCCGCAGTACTGGCAAGCTGAGTGTCGCGCTAATTCGAAGTGTTCAAATACGTCGGGGGAGGTGTTCTTCTGCAAGGCTCCGAGGCTTATGCAGACAACTTTTTCACCATACTGCTGTCTGACTCGATTTCTCATGGTAAGTGAACGCCACTTAAAACGCTGCAAACGGGCAAAGGCAGATATCAGTGCGAAACAAAAGTTTAGAAGAAGTGCTATTCGGTGCTTAAATGCTCTACCGTACAAGTTGTGTGCATCACGATGTAGTATGGTATGTGCCGGAAAAAGATAGTTATGCCGTGTTCGGAGAGGACGTTGACAACATCTCGAGTTCTGCCGCACAATTCTTGCCCCGTTACCCTAGTAAAAAGAGAAGGGAAGAGGTGGCGCGAAAGCAGGATGAGCTGACAAGGCGTTCCCTGTCATCATTTTGCCTCCAATAGTAAATCAACAAAACGTGTACACAAGTGTCTGCATATGCCCTTGTCCTCAGTAGAGAGAGGGATTACCCAGCGACAGTCTCAGTCTGTTCTTCTTCAACTTTCTGAGTGCCGGGAGGTGCGAGTTACACGTGGACCTACACCTGTGACTTGCGCAGAACACAGACGCAGAAAGTTTTCTGTTGCGGTGCCCACGGTTTCTCTCTTTTCTCTTCTGTTCTGCAGAACCCTGATGCCGCGCTTTATGATCCTGATGCTGATTCGGACGTCGAGGTGCCTACGAAGACTTGTATGGAGGTCGGGATTCTGCTAGTGATGTTGTAGGGATGGCAAGGAGAGATGCGAACAGTCTTCTAGAAAATTCTTATACACGCTAGTAGAACACTGAAACCGCACAGACTAACGCTTCATCGCAGCTTGATCATGTCAGTCACAACACTTCTCTTCAACTTCACGAGTGGCACACTGTTGCAACGTGTGTCGTGGGGGGAACGTGCATCTACGTTTACCTTCGCTTACAACAGGTTCTGCCGCCTTTTCGTGGAATCATCACGGTTGTAAGAGGCATGCCGCGGCTCATCCATCCTTTCACTGTCAACCCACCCGTATAATGAGTACAGCAGAGGTTTCGGTTTCAACGTAGAATTAATTGCAGTCACGTCTTCTTTAGACCACGTGAAGGCTTTGTACTTAGCTTGCAGCCGGTTGCTGCCACTTACCAGTCAGTCATTCAATGTGGACGTGAGGGCAGTACGTGTTTTCGCATCAAACAGGGAATCGAGTGAAGTCGCCCTTCTCGTCAATTACATGATTTACTGTATCACTCGTGTGAACACACTCACCTGTGTGTGAACACACATACCTCGTACGTGAAATGCAGCTTATTGTACTTTGAGACGTGCCCTCTTCTCATTTCTACTCTTGCTGTTGTTCACTTTTGCAGGACACGTGCCGCTGTCTATTTTACCGTGATTTGTGGTTTGCTTCGTCGTGCAGTGTACCATTTGTGTTGTGGGGCACAGATACTGGGCATTGTAGCTGCATATTTTGCGACGTTCGGAACTGTGGTTTGTTTTTGGCAGACGAGCACTTTTAACAGCTGCCTCTGTGTGCCGCTTCCAGTGATTTAGTTCACTCCTTCTGTGTTCTTAAAACACTGTGCAGTTCTCCGTTGACACAGTCAACCACAAAAGGGCACGTCCTTGTCCCCAAATGTCATCACTGATTGAGGAAGTAGCGCACGTTGCCCTTTGGAGCCAGCCGTTCCCCCCTTTACTCGCATGAGGCAGTTACCGCGTTCCAAGTGTTCACCGGCTTGCGCCGCACCGTTAGACAAGACGTTCTTCCTGACGAGTTCTTTCATGTATATCCTTTTTGTTTTCAGTGTCTGGACTCTGATACCCGAGATATGTTGGAGTCTTGTATGCTGCACTACCACAAGGCATCGGCGGCTGGTGACAGTGAAGTGTGGTGGAAGCCGCCTTCTTCGGCTGAAATTTTTCTTGCCAAACGACGCAAACGTCTAATTGTCCACCCAGAAGGAGGGAAGGAAGGGGCGCAAAACGAAATATACTTACAAATCGCAGAAGGGCACGTAAAAGACGAAGGCCGAGTAGTAGAGGGAACTGCAGGAGCGAAGGAGAGGCAGGACGTTAGAAACGACATCGAGTCCAGCACGCACGCCACAAATAATGAAACGGGGGCTGCACTACGACGAAGTCCAGAAAGCCCTGCGTCCAGACTGGAGCAGAGTGTGAATGAACAACCGAGGAAGGCAGAGGAGGCGAGAGCCAAGGCAACGGATATTTTTGTGGTATTTTCAAAAGCCAAGGTAAAAGCTTGGTGTCGACTAGAAGGTTGCCGTGCGTCTTGGATACCCAGGTGCTACTGGGAATCATTCTTGAAAAAGTCGTGTACGCACAAGAAACCACAAGTGATGCAAAAGCCACACGTCTTTAAAAACTCAGTAATATTAGCTAACTCGGGATGTCGCGTCCTCCCTTCGTCGCTCGTTACACAGGGCAAGTACACAGGCCTGGAAAGTAATTTCCTGAACCCATTTGAAAATCAAACAGCTCGTCTAAGTCAAGGGCAGGGCACAAATATCAGTTCTATAATGTAATAGAAAACTGCAGAGAATGCACCGAAAATAAGGCTGAAAGCCGGATGGACCCACCACAGTTCGTGAAGCCGTACATAAACGCCGAAATATTTGCAAAGCTGAGGGGGAGAGTACGTCGGCAGTAGGAGAAGTCAAGCTGGTGACTCGATGCGACCCTTTCTTTCAACGCAGAGGTGGTCCCACTTTCATATCGTGTGCGACTGTTTTTGGTTTCTTCGTCCATTGTTACCATAATGCTGGAATAACCACGTTCTTCCCACAACGCATACCGCAACATCTTGCTACATTAGGCTGCTGCGACGGTCCGGAGCCAGCACCGTTCGCGCAAGCAAGGCGCGGAAATTGTGCTCGCATCAGGTAAGCGAAGTAACCTCGTTCTGCTTTGTCGTGGTTAACCGCATTGAAATTTGCGTCGAGGCGGCGACTCACTCGCTGGTAAACGACAACGGCCATGCGGCTGCGCATTCCTCTGTTTAGTCCCGTCTCCTGTTGAATGCCCGGTAAATGCGACCAAGCAGCCCGCGAGCCATTCTTTCACGAATTTTTATGTGACTGACAGGCGAACTATTGCCTCGTCTCGTACTTTCACAGCCGCTGGCACAGCGTGTCCTGCAGCTTGTGTGCATTTGTCGAGCAAGTCGCAATTTACACGGGATTCGACGGTAAATGAAGATGACGTTGCCGCGATTGTTGGCCTGTCACGTATGCGCATCTCACTCGTTCTGAGAAAGCCATCGGCAGTTATCAAGCTGGTTTCAAGGGACACCTTTTCCAGTTGAAGGCACATGCATCTACGTCTAAAGTTGTCTGCCGATTGCATATGAAGTTAGGCCGCTACCGTATATGTAGTTCATTTCCGATGTGAACTCACTGGGGTCTGCTGCATGTGTGAACTGGCTTTGAATTGAACCATCGTGCAGGAATTCGGATAAATGACACTTCATTGAAACGCAGTAACGGTTGGTGTTGCCATCTTTGCAAAGACAGACTTCAAGAGGAAATTTCCCAAATTTTTGCAGCATTCTGGTCACGTCTCGGGTATTCCGAGAGCTCTGCTGCGAATCTGGGATATGTCAACATCTCCTGTGGATCGATCCGGTAGCACACGCGCTGCATCGCCTTACGTATGCAGGCAGTCACGTTTCGCAATTCCACTTTGACTTTGCATCACCGTAAACGGAAAGTACCCACAAGGATCCTTTGCTCTTTGGCTAGAGAAACAGGTGTATTGCTCAAGTAGCAGGAGTGTGCAAACTCTAGGAGTTTGCACCGTCGCAGTACAGATTCAGAGGGGGAACTCAATAGGGTTATATATCAACAAGCAGCGCAAAATTCCATGCAGACATTCACGACTGTATGTGCCTGTGACTCCAGTGGGAGGAAGGTGGAAACGTATCCACTTACATGTGCCCTATCAGCCTTTAAAACAACCGATTGCTGAGCCCAGTCACCACCGTTGAACTAAGATTACTCCTGGAAAGCAACCTCTTCACTCATCGCCCGCACAAAGGCGTTGTAGGGTATTCTGGAAAATTTTTTCCGCCCCGGAGAAGGCGTCTGTCCAGCTGTCAGATTTCCACTTTGGTAAAGCTACCATTGCACAGTTGCATTAGCACGCGGATCTGACGTGATAAAGGATTCGGAGCTCCGCACACTACAGGCGGCAATTCGCTTGAAAGACGCGCTTTGGTAAGTTATGAGAAACTAGTAATTTGCTCTTTGAGAGGTTTTTCTGGAAACTCCGGCGAGCCGCGGCAGAGAAAAGCGCTGTTGGCCCTTCAACTGCAAAAGGACGGAGGTGGACGACCCCCTACTACAGACCAGATGCTGGGACAAACCGATGTCGCACAGACACACGAGTGCATCCAAAATGGCTTCATACGTATTCCTCTGGCGTCACCCTACTACTTTTTTCGACAGAAGACTACGCAAATACGACTTGGGAGAGAAGTGAAGGGAGGGAAACCAAAAAGAGCAGGACAACCCGCGTCTTGCGGCGTGTTCTGCGATGCGTCGGAGACACATTTACACGACAATACAGGCGGGAAGAACGACCCCACAGGGGACAACAATATGCCTGATACAGAAACCTTCGCAAGAACACTCAATTGCCGACCCGATCCGCAGTCCGTTTCTGTGCGTGTTAAGTTCTCAGCTTCTACCCTACCTCCGTATAAAAATGAAGTTCAGCCGAAGCCAGTGTCTCACGGTCCTTCTGCCAGTGCTAGCATCGCAGACAGATATAGTTGTTCGTTTGAGGTGCAGGGACGTGGAGACCATTTACGTGGTCTTGGCGTTGAAACTGACAATTTTCTTGGGGGTGAAGACGCGTTTGGTGACAACGGAACTGATCGCGACACACGGTCAGTAGTCATGGAGAATGAATCGAGTAGACCCGGATGTGCGGCTCCAAATCAGTCTAAAAATTGTTCCAAAAGTGCTGCCACTGGCGCCACTCAAACGCAGACGGGCACACTTGATAACGGAAGAAATAGTGTCAATGACAGCAGGGAGCAGCGCAGTACCAGCCGTACTACTCCAGTCACGTCAACCAGGAACAACTCGAGTGGCGGCAATGGCCGTAAGGAGACCAGGGAATTTAGCGAGCAGTACAGTGTCGGGGATCGGCAGACTTTCCGAAGTCCGCCCATTCGTGTCACCTTTCAATGTTCGACGAGGCTACCACAAAAAGGAATTGCCACAGTCTGTGAAAAGCGCTCTGCTAATTCTGGAGAAACCGGGGCAAATACACAAGACGACGGCGCGACAAACAATCAACCTGTGCCTTCACGTAAGTGGGACGTCCTCTTTACCCTTGAGACCACCATTTTTTAAACAAAGTTTGCCTTGAAAACAAGAGTGAGCTGGTGTTCCATCTAAAAAGAGGTCAAAGCTTCAATATAGGTGCACTGTCAAGAACATCATTTCACGCGTTTTCGGCTTTCTGTTTTCAGTCCCAACGTCGCTCACGAAGAGACAAAGAACGGACTCAAATCGTCATCTCCCTTTGCCGGCCACTTCGTCTTCTCTCACCCAATGTTTTCCCCTTCCTTCCCCTGTTTCCCAGGCATCTTTTCCTCCTGCTCCTGGGTCCCCGCGCACCTCTTGTGCGAATATGTTCTCCCGTTCGCTGAGGCGGGTGAGCAGGGCAGAACAGAACTCCACCAGTGAAGTGAAAGCATGGAGAACAAAACGCAGTGGTCCGAAACTTGCAGCACAGAAGCACACAAGAAAGCGAGACGCCGGCTCTATGCCCACAACCCGTGAAGAAAAGCATGTACGCAGGAAAGACTATCAAATGCTGTTTTGGGATGAGGAACCGGAGTCAGTCGTTTACACGGCACCGGGTCCGACTGGTGGGACAGATGTGAGTCGAACAAAATGCAGACGGAAAAATGTAACCCCACTCGCAAGCGCGGAGGAACCAGCCGGCAACTTTGCAACGTCGGTTCTCAAAGAAAAACACAACAGCAGTGGAAAGTCTTATTTGCTGCGGTGGGGAGAGGATTCAGGGCCGTATACCGTAGACCCTACACTCAAACTGGAAGTCTGTGAAAAAGCGACCAGATTCCTGCAAGGAGCAGGAAGACAGTCCTCCCTCTTGACATGCGGACGATAACAAGAAACTTCTGGAAAACAATTAGAAAGTTGTGTCTCCAGAAGGAATGAAAGAGCTGCCATGTAACATAAATTAAAACATCTATTTGTAACCACTTTCGACAGGAGCGGAGGCGATGCTAGCGGCCGTACAAACGAAAAGACGACAACTCCTCTTCTATAAAGATGCCCATTTGCTGTCTATTTAGCTCGACTGCCACTGTGAGAGAAGTAAAGCTGCTGCCGTCGGCCAGGGCGAATAATAAACCTGCAGTTCTCATTTGCGGAGCAAAACTAAGAGAGGGAGAGGAACTGAACACTTTTAAGAGCAGGACACCCTCTGTGAAGTGACGTGTGAAGTACAAAGGAGAGCTGTACTACCGTATAGGGCATATACGTAGTGATAACGAGGAGAACGTGTTAGCTTCGAACAGCGGCAAAAGCGAACGTTCCAGTCAAGGAGGCAACGACAGCATGCGTTGGTGACATACGCACGCGAAAAACCGCTGAGGAGGTAGACAAACTGTGCAGAATGGACAGAAATTATGATCTTGTTTGTAAGTTCATGTTCGGCAGACGGGTGGAGTCTGAGTCAGTCCGGTTTGTGGAACAGGAGCGACAGACACACCCACACTTAGCAACGGAATGAAGTCAGCATCAGTAATATCTACGAAGCACCCTTTGTAGAGATTTAACGAATATATCCACTCGCATGCAACGAGGCGGAAACAACTATTCTTGGTACAGGCCGCTCTGTCGTGCGAAATACTTCTGCCGGCAAGAACCAATGGACTACTCTCGCGTGATGTGATGTGTATCCGTCAGCTGATGCCGCGCTCATCGGCCAACTTTGCAGACATTCTGCGAGACAGTCAGTGCGCGTCATCCCTTGCGACTCTTCGGTTTTTGTGGTTTTCCGGCAACACCTCTGCAGCGCCTTTCCTATTCCCACAGTCTTCAAAAATCAAGTTAACACACAGTACAGAGCTAGCCGGTATCGGGGTTTGCACCCATTTCCCTGTTTGTTCCTGCAGAAGTTTTTGCACTGGGTGGCAGTGGCTACGCCTTCAGCGGATTTGCTTCCATCTTCGTTCAAGCTTAGCATCCTATTTTGCTATAAAGGATATTTTGAGAATCCATTGTAGAATCGCGTGTGTTTGGTGCTCTCACACATCCGTCATTAGCTGTACATATATATGTATATATATGGATAGATATATAAACATATGTCCGGTTATTCGGAGAGGAGGTACAATCGCCTGTATTCGGTCGTCAGTTCCGCGGTGCTGCACGATTGGGGTGTCTTCACGATATATGCGTTCTCCTACGATATACGTATGCATCTCATGCAGGAATGAAGGTTACGCAAAGAGCTGAAGAACTGAAGCACGTGCAAATATGCACAGTAGACCAACGGCTTGTTCACTTGAAGACCAATTCAGTTGGTAGGCTGCTGGGCAAATAGAAGCTCTCAGGTTACGTGACCACGCCTGCCTCCAGCGCCGAGGATCGCTGGTAGGCTTTGTCAAACATTAATGCCAAGCCTCGCAGCAGATGAGAAGGAAGAGAAAAAGCAGTGCTACTGACGTCGTTGCAATGCAGAATTCAACTACAAGGTATTCCGTCTTGTAGAGCTCCCGGTCCACGGCGTTTCGTAGCGCTCCAGACAGAACTGGTAGAGACACACAAAAGTAGAAACGCATTTTTGAGAAGCTGTTACCAGCACGAAAACCTGCGCCAAACAAAGTTGCTGTCTTACGAGTCAATCTTTCTATTTCATCTCTCCATGTATCAGATTTCAGATCACCCCCAGCCAACAGTGTTGTCTTCGAACTGTGACACAGCATACCTGCGCAGGACGAACTTTGCAGGCGTCGGTAACCTCCAAGCCAGTTGTCTCACCATGGTTGTGGACAGCGTGTGTGAACAATTGAAAGTTTTATATACATATGCACGCTTCTGCGTCTTCTCGTACGCCTGTGTGTAGCACGAGTGTAGAGACGTTTCTGCTACAACGCCCGCGTTGGCGTGCTACAGGCGTCTTGGCAAATGTCTTTTTCGATTCACATACGACGCAGTCCCATGCGCTGCCATTATATGCACCTGCACACCGGTAGGTATATACATATATATGTATGTATATAGTTTTATTCTCAGATCCCTACTTCTGCGCCAACATACACGTGTAGATGAAAATGCTGTTCTCTGATGGGAGTGAGTTTGATTGACATTTACCTGTATCCATTGCTGTCTTGTTGGGGGGAACAGCTACCAAGGCGGGCGTGCAATTAGGCAGGTGCGTCTGCAAGTGTGCAAGGATACCACAACGGACGTGCAAAGCACGTAATGTCCCCTCCAAAATCTTACGGGTGCTAACGTGTACTTGTCACTCGAGGCCGCCGTCACATCCGTGTGCGACGAGTATTGCAAAGAAGCGATACCTTGCTGAATTTTCGAGCCCTACGCGAATAACTGTTCTGTATTGAATTCCGTCACAAACGAAACATTCGCACGTAGAAATAAGGAAAGAAAGAGTGTTGGTGCAGATGAGACTACTGTGCAAACCTCTTTCCGGCTGTTTCATCGGGAGTGCGCATTCTCCCCTCATCTCCACGCACAAGCAGAAGACACAGTCAAACACAATCGCGCATCTTGTACATGGTTGGGCACGATTTTTTGCGGAGTGTGGCTGAAAATCTTTGCTGGATGGAGCCTCAAAAAGAGGCTCTGAACTTTTATTGTACTCACCATCATGCAAAGCTGATTTCGCCAACGGAATTCCCTCTAACCCCGAGTTTCTTCAAGCCGAAAGCGTTCTAGTGCAAAGACGTCGGTCGTCAGTCGGCCTTTGCCGGCCTGCTGTTAGGAAGGTGAGCTGTCTCAATGACGCTGAGGAACCCCACGTTTCTACAGCACGATTTCAGGCAATCTCTCGAACACATAAATTTGCAGCAGATTCTCTGTCAACCAAGCTCGCAATTCTGGCTCAGCGAAAGTGAAGAGAATCCTGAATGCCGACATGTGCATTTGAAAAATCTAGAAGCTGTCGGAAGTAAGGATACGACGTTAGGAAGTCTGCATGCCTGTTGTTTAGTACGCTCCAAACAGCGTATCTTAAATGCGTACATATCTTCTTTGTAAAACGTGGAACTTTAGCGAAGCAGCTCGCTGTTGTGTACGTACAGCCAGCATCCTTCAGTGAGCTGTAAGACGAACCTAGAGGACAACTTTGGAACAACAATCCCTCGTTGGCTCTCCAGCATGAATTCACATAAGCCTACAACGAGAAAATCAGTACCACAACAAGGCAAGGCCGGTAAGGGACGACTAAATAGCGTTCTCCCTTCGACTTCGCGTGTGAAGTTTACGACTTCGACATGTGACAGATGGAGAAGTTATAACTGAGTGTTTTTTGCTGTGATATTCTTCGTGGTTTAAGTGGCTTCTAGTGAAAAAGTAAACGCGACACAGTATGCCACTCGTGTTCTAAACGCCTATGCATTGAAAACAAACAAGCGTTCCGGGATGCGTGGGCGCTTCGTGCGAGACTTTCTGTGTTACCAACGAGCGATGAGAGGCTTATGTACCTGTGCGATCAGCGATTTACGCGTGCGTGAGAAGGTATGCTTTCCTTCTTGTCTACGCAAAATTCTCGGCGCCCGCCACACGTGCGTGTGAAGATACGCGCAGCGCTCGCACTTCTGAAGTCCGCACAGTCGTAGACACACACTGCAAATACGTGCAAGCCTCGACCATCCCTTGAAGCGTTTCAACGCTTTGAGAGGGCTCGCCAAGAATACTTCCCCCTCGCCTTATGCACAATACTAAAAAAGTATGTGTACATATATGTGTGTGCCAAGAGGAACTCAGATAAGCTGAGGCAAGCGCTGTTGAGGAACTAAATGGCGCACATTCCGTCTTCTGTCGAAACGCTTATCCAAAGGGGCAAAAAGTGCGTGTGCCCGCGTAGGTCTACAGAGGTGAAGGTCTACGTAGTTGCACACAAATGCATACACATTCAAACCGCGTATCTTTTCAAGCCGCACAATGCACACATTTTGGCAGGGGGCTGCATCCCATGCGCGGCCCTGGTCAGACACGCTTGCAGAGCTACGGTCTCAAAACGGCGTGGTGACTTTCAATTACCCACGCCCTGTTTTCGCCACGTCCTCGCTGTCGCGTGAGGCGTGCGGTTACTTGCGTGCTCTGAAATGAGTCACTGCGGGATTTCTGTTGTGCGAACCGGTGACAAATGCATGTGTCCACTCACTCCACGTAAATTCATACACAGGAGTCTCCCTGCGCGGACAAATATCAGCACCCACAAACTGGTGTGTGGACACAAACAGACACATGTGTGTATAGATACATATATATTTATCAGTGTATATGTGGAAAGCGTAGTGAGGCTCTCTTTACTGTCTTTGTGGACGGTGTAGGGACAGGTGTCCCAGTGGGGACGTTGCGCGAATATTTCAGGGTGCTGCTGATTCTACTGTTCTTCCCGACGAGGCCACACTAGCTGTCTTAGATTTCCATCACTGGAAAATTCTCCGCAGTACGCGTACGCGTACCTACGTAGAATAATTCTCACACACTCAGCTGAAAAATGCACTTCCAGACTTCATGCTGAAGGACGTAAGATAGACGTATGTCTCTGTAGCTACCTCTTCCATGCGAAATTACGAATTGCGACGGGCCTCGGACGACTAGTGCGTTCTCGATACACTCGATTGCGCCCACAGCTTTGCTTCCGGCCACGCGATTTCCTCTTTCACGGAGAAAAAGTTTTGGACTTCAGACGACTTCAAGAGAGAATGCTGGGTGGTCTTTCCTTCCTGACTCATCAAGCACGAATTAGTAGGCCCTCGCTCGGCTCACGCGTCACTGACGATTCCTTTTCTACAATCCTCGATGCGGTGGCTGTTTCCGACTACGAAGGAAATATATTCTGGTATTTCTTCGTTTTCTCCCAGTCTCCTTCCGCCTCACGTGTGACAGTGCATAAAAGAATGTTGTTTTCTTTAGTTCACGTTTTGCCTTCATCATTTCACGGGTCACGCTGATTCCGTACTTGTTTCAGGTAAACTGTAGTTTGCGAGCGCACCAACACCTCACGCTGACGACCGTACGTTGCGCATGCGCTAGCTACATGTCACTCTGGCGTTCAAAAATTCCCGTGCGGACAGCGAGCCCGTGTATCCTCCACGTACTGACTGCCTCAGGTATCACGTTCGTTGTTACAACGTAATTTCCTGTAACTCCGCTGTGGAGTACGTGGTGACAGTAGAGACTGACAAAGGCAGCGGGTCGTGCGTTTCCCCCCAAATTAGGAGTACATGTGTCTTTTCTCTCCTCGTCTCGAAATCATCGAGTCTTTCCGATGGATCACACGTGCTACGATCTGGTCACTTGCTCGCCGACATGTCGTCCACACCGTCATCTCTTGACAGTTCCTTCTCGTTCCTCTCCATTTGTGCGTGTTCAGGTCTCTATTTGGTAATGCGGAAGTCACGACAGAGCACGCGACCCACAGCCCATTTCCGGGACCTAGTAAATAATCGCCAGGTTATACGGGGGAGTAAATAAATGGAAGGACGTACAGTGACGCACAACGTACCAACTTCGGCGTACCATGTGTAGCTGGAAGAACATACTTGTGTGAACGAGGAATCAGGCGTGCGATGCCGCCTTAGGAGGAGTCGCTGTATAGAGAAATATACAGCCGTGCCCGGACCTTGATTTCATGTCCGCGTAACGAGGAATCAGCAGGCTTCTAATGTGCACGACTTCTGTGTGTCTCTACCGATCTTATACACGAGGTTGGCATATATTCGCACCTCGGCATGTAGAATACCTAAGAAGTTAATAAATCAGTACACACCCATACAAACCAACGTGTGCACACAGAGGTGCAAAACTACACGTGATCCGATACGTGTACACATCTCCATATCTCGCCCACCATGTGTGCACAACAGCGTACCTATATATTGGTAAATGTGAGTTTTTAAAATATAAATGTAAGTGAAAGCCGGATACAGCCATAGATATCAAGCGGAGGCGCGGCGGACGTGTGCGTCGCGCATGCTATTGGTGGGACTGTGCTGTCCGCCGAAAGGTCACTTTTTATCAACTATGAACTGTTGTTTTCTGCGCGTGCTTTGCCGAGAAACACGCGCGTCCTTCTTCAGCTCCATCAAATATTTGTCGCGTTCATCCCCACTCCCAGGGCGACGTCTTCCCGTACATGGGGTTGGTTGCATGGTGGAGTCATGCCAAGTTTTTGTCTTTCTCCCGGTGCTCTCACGTGTGGCAGCCGTGAAAGTATCCAGTACTACCATACACACACATGCACACACATTTCTGTACATATGTGTATGGGTGGAAAGGCTTGTGTCTCTTTCGATTCGCATGCTGCTGCCCACGCCTATACGCGTATGGGAACGAATGTGCACGTGTGTGTGTGTCGCTGTTTTTTTCTCTCCTGCGCGTGTGTGTTTGTGGTCACATCCTTGTCGCCCCGTGCCAGTCTCTGTCGTTTCCGGCAGAGGCTCCGTCCACGCGCATACGGACGGTCGCTAGCTAGCAACGAACCGTCGTCTGAACAGGTCCCTCCCTGTCGACGAGCTTGCGTCCCCAGCAAAAGGGCGTTGATATATTTGTGCGGTCACGCGCTTGTGTGAACTCAAGAATGCGTCCACTGCCATACCAATGGACTGCGGATGGGTGGTGGGGGTGCGGCCTGAGATATGTTAGAACGCGTGTATGCGTGTGTTCGCGTGGGGTGTGAGCTGCTGGTTGCGTCTCTGTCTCTCTATGTGGCTCGCGACTCCCGACGCACTCTACCCACCGCATCTTCTCACAAGAGGTGATGAGTACAATCTTTCATCTTTCGAAGCTGCTGCTCCTTCCGTAACGTTAGCTGCAGCGGATTTCTTTTTTGCTGCACGTAACAGAAAAGTTTTCTGTCTTTCGTATTCCTCCACAAGAGCCTGCAAACGTGCGCTACGCCCCTGCACACACGTACATACACATACATGTACGCCTGCGTACATCTCTGCCTGTATGCTTCGATAAAGCTGGACCCGGGGATGGGCCTTGCGATTGACTTCCGTCTTTCTTCCTTCTCTTACGTATATACGTGTATGTGTAGCGCTGGATCGCAATAGTATGGGCTCCACCTGCAGTGGCCTGAGGAACTGTCGTTTCCCGCCGAGAAAAGTTCTCCCGTCTGTTCGCGTAGCTACTGCCGTCTCTCCGTTTCTTCGCGCCTTCGTCTCTCCGTAGTTACCTGTACGAGTAGAATTATCTGTCTACATTTAGCCGTGTTCCTCCGATTTTCTCTTTATCTGTCCGTCTTTGTCCGTACCTTCCTGCCGTATTATCTATATCTGACCGGGTGTATATGCGATTCACGTGTATATACGTATGTATCTCACCGTCCCTCCCTGTCTGTCTCTCTATTTACAGAAGCTACCAGCTGTTTGCTGATCTTTCTCTACCTGCGTGCCTCTCGGAATTCCTGGGGAGCACGTTTTCCTACTTTGACGCCTGTCTGCTTGACGACCCCCTATTTCCTCTCTATCTCTAGGAAATGAGTGGACCCAGCAGCAGCGTATCGCAGGATATTCTGCTACTGTCTCTCCCTCTCTGTATGTGAGAAAATTCGACACGTGTTTATATACGTGTACGTAGATTACGTGCATGGACGTGTGTAACAGTTCTTTATTATTACATCCCAGTGTAAATAGTGAGACACTTTCTTCCTATCTCCTCTTCGACACGCGTGCACCGCACATATATGTGTATCTGCAATGTGTACACTCTTGTATACGTACAGTTATCTTCTTGCGTCTTTCTATGGAGACACTCGTTTCCGCGCGTCTGTAGACGAACTATTCCGCGCCGCTAGGATTTCTTCTTACACAGAGAAGGGGCAGAATTCTGCTTCTTCTAGGGATACGTTTAGCTTCCCACACACGTAGAGGTATGTGTATAGGCGTATGACTAGACAGGTAGCCTTCGCACACACGTATAGGTATGTGTATATGCGTATGACTAGTTAGGTAGCCTTAAGGCGCTACTGAAGGACGGCCTACGGGGCGAGGGAAACCGGCGGGGAGACGCAGCGCACAGACGAGCTGTGAGTCTGGGGTCGTTAAGAAGTACGAACCTTCTTCACCAGCGCCGCAACGGAGAAGAAATATTATCTCTGTCAATTCAGGGAGGAAATTGAAGAGGAGAAGTTACGCCGATGGAGAAAGGAAAGCCAGAAGGTTCCCTGCCCCGAGCAGCAAAAGGCGGAGCCGGAGGGAGAAACGACCGCATGCAGGTGTTGGATCTCTCAACAAAAAGGAGGGGAGAAGCCGCACCAGCAAACTTGCAGGCGACAGCAGTACCAGCGGCAGCAGCAGCAAAAAGTAGAGCGACAGGAGGAGCTGCCCCAGCAGCACCCAACGCAGCAGCAGCAACAGCACCAGCAGGACCTAAGGCGGCAGCAGCAGCAACACACTCCACTGCCGCAGCAGCAGCACTCCCCCCAGCAGCAGCAGCACCGCCAGGGGCATCAGATGCGTCAGGAGGAGAAAGTGTTGCCACGTCGTCAAACCACGCCGGAAAAGCAGCGGCCACTCCTGCGTCATCAACAGAAGCAGGCAGTCTGTCGGGAGCAGCAGGACGAACGGCGCAGGCAGCAGCAGCAGCTTCGCCGGGCCCCGGCGCAGCAGGAGGAGGAGGAACCGCAGCAACAGCAGCGTCCTCGCCAGCCTGTCGAAGCGCACGGGCAACAGTCAAGACAGCATCGGGAAGTCCTGCGGCACTTGGGGGCATGCCAAGTCAGTTGAATAATAATAATAATAATGAAAAAAAGCGTGCCAGGACGCGGGGGACGCACTGTCTTTTCTGCTGCTGCTTCGCACGAAGCCCCGTGTCCACGACGCCAGGCCGCAGCTGCTGCTCCTGCTGCTGTGATGGTTCTGTTCGTACTTCCTCCTCTCTCTTTGTCTTGTGGCTGTTGCTGATCTGCCGATCCTCTGCCCCTGCTGTTTTTGACGCTGCCTCTGTTTCTCGTGTTGCTTCCGTCGCCCGACTCCTATTGCTGTTGCTGCCGACTCCCTCCCTGCTGCTGCTGCTGCCCTTTGGGTCCCCTTTGTTGCTGCTGCTGCTGTTTGTCGTCCTGCTGCTACAGGGCGGCTCCCGTGCTGCTATTGGTGCTCCGTGGACTGGCGCTGCAGTACTGCTCTCGCTGCTGCCGCATCTGTTGCTGCTGCCAGTGTTCTGCCGTTCGTGCTCTGCTGCTCTCCGTACTCCCGCTGTTGGAGCTTCAATCATGGTCGGATGTGCAGTACTCCTTTTTCACTTGCTGCTGCCGTTTCTGCTCCTGCTGCTATTGCTGCTGCTGCCGCTGCTCCTCCTGCTTCTTCTGGTCCTGCTGCTTCTGTTACTGCTGAATCAGCTGCTCTTTGCCATTTCCCTGTTCCTGTCCCTGCTGCCGGTTCTGCGTCGCATCAGTCTCCGCGATGCTACACGGCTGCTGCTGTTGTCTTGTCTTCGTTTTCTTCTTTTCCTTCTTCTTCTTCTTCTTCGACTCTTGGCGCCTCTGCTGCTCGTTCGTCTTGTTGGATTGCATCTGCTGCAACTGCCACTGCCGCTGCTTCCTCTTCATTCACGCTTGCTGCTGCTGTTGCTGCTGCGGTCTCCCCGTGTGCTGCAGCTCATCTGTTTGATTCTGCTGCTGCTGTTGTCCGTCCTCCCTCTTCTTTTGCCTTTATCGCAGCTGTTGCGTCTTCATCGCTGCTCCTGCTGCTGCTGCTGCAGCACACCTCCTTCTTCTTCTTGTGCTGCTTCGTTGACACTGCTGCCGCTACGTGTCGCCGTCCACTGCGACTACTTTGCAGCTGTTTTTGTGCTGCTCCTGTTCAGTCCTTTCAGCGGTTCCTAATATTTGCGTTTTTCTGCCTCTCCCTGTGCTGCCGCTGCTGGCGTTACTTCTCCTGCAGCTGCTAGTGCTGTGCTGCTGTGCTGCATCTCCTCTGATTGGCACTTCTCCTGCTGTGATGAACTTCTCTGCCGTTGCTGCTGCTGCTACTAAGAATATGCTGCTGCTATCGCTGCTGCTGCGGTCGCTGCTGCTGCGGTCGCTGCTGCCGCGGTCGCTGCTGCCGCTGAGAATATGCTGCTGCTATCGCTGCTGGTGCTGGTGTCGCTTGCTCTCCAGGAGGATTGCCCGCAGATGAAGTGCTCCGCGGCCGACATATCGGGCCCAGAGCCCCGTCCGCGGCTCGTGCTACCGTACGGTTCAGCGACAAACTCGTCTGCAGCAATGGCAGCAGCTCTTCTTCTTCAGCAGCAGCACGAGGGGGTGGCAGAGAAGTGTACCCCCCGGCGCCAGCAGCAGCAGCAGAGGCAACAGCAGCGGCAGCCGTCGGACGTGATCAAGAAGCGGCAGGAGCAGCGAGAGAAGAAGGAGCAGGAGAAAGGTTGACAGCAGCAGCAGCACCAGGAATTCAGAGACCGTCAGGGGCAGCAGCAGCAGCCGCCGGAGGAAAAGGAGGAGGTATCACAGCAGAAGAAGCAGCAGCAGCTCTATCCGAAGAAGAAGAAGGGGAAGGAGAAGCAGCCGGAGAATCTGCTGAGGCAGCGTATAGCGCTCCGTCGCGACAAGTGTCAAAAGGATTTACGGGAGAGACGTGGTATTTGTCAGCACAGATGACGCAGCAGCAACTTTTGTAGAGGAAGCAAAAAGGCAGAGAGTCGCAGGAAAAATACGGAGCGGGAAGGTCAATTGTTTAAAGTTTCACATATACGCATATATACGTAGATTGTAGTTGCGTCTACCTATCTACGTTATTGCTTATCTAACTGTGTACATATATATATATATATATGTTTGTTCGTACGCGTGTTTGTATGTGGCTGCAAAGAGGGAGACAATATCCTTTTAGAGAAGAAAACGAAGTTGTGTACACAAAAGCAGAAGTAGGGGAACATAAAAGAAGTTTCGCTGTCGCCTTGGGTCCCGAGGGAGCAGAAGTGCCCAAGTGAGGAGGCCCGTCCCACTCGTAGCTGTGTTGCTGGCGCTGCTCCGCTTTTGCTGCTGCTGCTGCTGATCCTGCTGCTGCTGAAGAAGAGAAGGAAAAGAAGGAGAAGAAGTCGCCCCGGTGTGCGTCCAGAGGGAGAGACAGAGGCAGAGAGAACAACAGCGCAAGACACGTTTTCTTCTACTTTTCAAATGGCCTGGCTTTTCACCTTGCGTGAAGACCCCGCGCGCACAGATATGCTGCTCCGTGGCATGCGTCCGCTGTGTGGGGTGTACGTACACCCGAGTGGAGGTGCCTGCCTGCACGTGGGTGAAGACGACTGCGTCTCTCTCCTGCGGACTTCCCTCTCTTTATGTCTCCTGCAGGTACGACTTCGACCTTCCCCTGGGCCGCACAGACCCCATCACTATAATTCACTTCAACGATATCTACAACATCGAAGGTCCACCAGAAGGCCCAGGAGGCGTGGCTCGTTTTATCACAGCCATGCAGCAGTACCAGCACCTGCACCCCTTTATTCTCTTCTCTGGTGCGTCCCTCTTCTTCTCCTCTTTCCGTCGGGAAAGGGGGGGGGTGGCCTGTCTCGCTTCCTGCCCTGCGCGCTGCTTCTCCCGCTTGTGCCGGGGGGCTGCAGACGCTGCGGCTGTCCTCTTTGTGTTTGCCTCTGCGCCCGCGCGTCTTCGCCTGCGCCTCCTGATCTTCGTCTGCAGCTGCACCTGCACTTCGTCTCCTGCGCCACCTGCTCCTCCTCCTGCTGCTCTTTCTTTGCGGCTCCCGCTCTTTCTCTGCATCTGCTGCTGTAGGTGTGCTGGTGCTGTTTCTCGTCTGCCGCTGCTGTTCTTCACCTGCTGGTGCTGCTTCGTGTGCCTGCGGTCTGGGTCATCTGCTGCTGCTGATGTGGCTGCGTCTGCTGCTGCTGCTGGCGACGCCTCGGTTGCGTCTTTCTCGTGCGTAAGCAGCAGCAGCTGCTGCATCTCTTGCATCCCCGTGCCACTGCTTCTTTACCCACGGCTGCTCCTGCTGTTGGTGCTGCTGCTGCTGGTCCTGCTGCTGCGGCACACTTGCTGATGCATGTTCCGACGGTGCGGCTGCAGTTTCGTTTACGTCTCCGTTTCCTGGTGCTTCACACGGCAAGCAGAGTGTCGCTGTATTTCTTTTCTCTCCTCCCTTAATCTCGCGGATGACACCTGCGGACTTCGCATTTGTTTGGTCTCCCTTTGTCAGTCTTCGGCTTTTTGCTGCTCGTTCTCCTCCTCCCCGTCTCCTCTCCCTTCTTTTTCTGTCTCGTCCACATCGTGTCTCCCTTCTATGACCCTCGTCCTTTTTCGTCTCTTCCTGGTCTTCCGCCGTCTTTTTAACCGCCTCGCTGTGTACCCCTTTTCTTCCCCGTCTCTGTCTCGTTCTGCGCCGTGTCTCCTGGCATGCCAATTTTTGTTTTCCTCGGGTTCCCTTTCGATCGCTCTCCATTTGTCTCTTTTCCCCTTCCTCTCGTTTATCTCCTTGCTGGCCTCTCCTTTCTTATTTTGTGAAGCCTCCTGCAGTTACTTCCTGGCCGTTCTGCGAGCTCCCTCCTGTGTCTCCCTTCTCGCTTTGCCGCTCTCTTCTACGTTTTGGGGTCTCTTCGGTGGCGGGGGGTTGCTGTCTCCCCCGTCTCGTCTCCCGTGTACATGTCTCCCTGACTGTTTTCGCTTTGTGGCCGTGCATCGCAGGAGACGTTTTTAACCCCTCCGTCATGTCTACGTACACCCGAGGCCGTCACATGGTGCCCTTCCTGAATATTCTCAAAATTCACACGGCATGTTTTGGCAACCACGACTTCGACTTTGGCGTGGATGAGCTGGAGTACGCCGTCGGGTCCTGCAACTTCCCCTGGCTTCTCTCGAATGTCTTTCAGAAGACTGCCGCAGACGAAGAGCTGCAGAGACATGTCCAACAGCAGCAGCAGCTGTCTCAGCAGCAGCAGCAGTCGAGGCAGCAGCGGCAGGCGCGGCAGGCGAGGCAGCAGCGGCAGCCTCATCTCGGCGGCCCACCCTTTTCGGCCGACGCTGCAGCGGGCGTGGGGGAAGAAGGCAGAGAAACAGACGAAGACGAGGCGGGGGGAGCCCCAGGAAAGAGAAGAAGCAAAAGAAGAGGAGGAGCTGCCGGCAGCAGCGCAGCAGCAAAGCCAACGCGAAGCGGCTCCTTCTCTGGTTTCCCCAGACTCTCGACGCTACGAACCATGGACGAAACTGCTTGCCAAGCACTGCTTTCTCGCCCTTCTTTCAAACACAAAGGAGGATTCCCTTCCTCTTTCTCTGCGGCAGCAGCGGAAGAAGAAGCAGCAGCAACGGCCAGCGAAGACGCTTCCTCAGACACCGCGGAGGCAGCCATGCGGCCGGACGCTGCAAGTGCTGCTGCTGCGGAGAGAGGCGGCCGTGCTGCTGCAGGGGGATCTTCTTCCCCGCGAGTTCAAGGACATTTCCCCCAAGATATCGACGAGGATGAAGAAGAGGAGAGTGAAGAAGAAGAGAATGCGGAAGAAGCAGAATCTTCGGGACGCTTCGTAGAGGACTACATCGAAATATATGGGCTGCCGCTGGCCAACGGGATGAAGTACCGCCTCTGCGAGTGGCAAGGCATCAAAGTTGGCCTCATCGGCCTTGTCGAAAGCGGTAAAACGAACGCACATCTATATCCACACCTGCCTAGGACGTGGATCTTTATTGTAGATGTATACATATATATGTATATATATGCCCGTGCGTATATATATACGTTCATGTATGTGTACCCGCATGGGACGTGGTAATTCATTATATATGTACGTGTGGCTGTGTGTATATTGGACGTGGGTGTTTACTATATACGCATGTGCATATATATATACGTATATGGGCACGTGTGTGTATGTATGTATAAATTTGTGTATATGTAGGTGTATAATACGTGTATGTCCTGCGCACATGAGTCTTCAAAAAAGATTTTCCGCTGGGTGGCGGCTTTGAAAAGAGAAGAAGAAAATGCCGCTGGCATCGGGGGACGGGAACCGCGTGCATGCATGTGTGGGTCTGTGTCACTTCGTCTCGGGGAATGGCGATGGGCCGCATGCATATACAAATGTAAATTTATTTTCATGTATGTGTGTATGTGTTACTCACAAGTGTCTACTCAAATGCATGGAAGCTTCTATACATGTCTGTATATCTACACACACACACACACACACACACACACACCCACGCACACAGAGGCAAGCATACATATGTATACGCAGACCTATTATATATACCTATACATATATATATATATTGACAGAGGGAGAATTCGACGTTGCGGAAGACGTACAGAAGGGACGTCGTCTTTTTTTGCACTTGCCGTCTCCCCTGCACTTGCCATCTCCTCTTGCGCTTGCCGTTTCCTCCTTGTCTCGTGTCTCTCTTCAGTTCATTGCCGTGATCAAAAGAAATTTTCCTTCTGCGATTGACGCTTCGCTTTCTGCTTCTTGCCCCTTCTTTCTGCGTTCATCTGCGGGGGTTTCGCTTCTGTTCGATAACTTCTCGTCTCCCCCTCTTCTCTCCCCGCCTCCCGTCTCCCGGTCTCGTCTCCTCCCTCTTCTACTAGTGCTGCGCCTTCTTTTCCTTCTTTGTTCGTCTCTTTTGGCCACGCCGATACCTTGGCGTATGTGGCGCACACACACGTCTGTCTTTCTCTTCCACTCCCCCGTCTTTCTCTTCTTCTTCTTCTCGCTTTTCATGTCTTCCCCTCCGCACGAGGAGGACGCATGCATTGCTGCTGCCTGTGGCGACTGCTGTTTCTCTGCCGATCTTTCTGTCTCTGTGCTGTCCTCTTCCCGTCTCCGTCTCTCTGTCTCGGTCTGCTGCTGCCCGTCTCCGTCTCCGTTCTATCTTCCCTCGCTTGCCGGCCCGAATTTCCTCTGCTGCAGAGTGGCTTGACACGCTCGGGTGCGTCGACCGCGAAGACGTCTGTTACGTCGACTTCGTCCGGGCGGCGAACTGCCTCAGCCGCGTTCTCCGGCAGAAGGAGTGCGAACTCGTTATTGCCCTCACACACATGCGAGCTCCTAATGACGAAAAACTCGCGCGGGAGGCGCAGGACATCGACCTCATCTTGGGAGGACACGACCACGAGTATTACGGCCTGCAGCGCATCGGTATGTCCCACACATTTTTTGCGTCCGCTTTTTTTTCTGTCAGCAAAACCCACACCCCCCCCACGCCTGGGACGCTGAAGCGAAGAAGAAGAGGTGGGATGGACCTGCAGTCTCCAGGCAGATGTACGTGTGTGTCTGCAGAGGGGGCGTCGCGAGCCTCACCAGAAACGGGAAGAGTGCGGGGGGTCCAAAAGAGGGAAAGGAAAAAAATGGAAGAAAAGAAAAGAAAAGAGGAAAAGTTGAGGAACTCACAAACAAAAAGAGAAGACAGAGAGAGAGAAATACACCTGGAGATACACGCATATGCGATGATGATAAGCCACACAGATGTATATTATATACGCATATATATATATATATTTCGAGCGTATATGTATATAGAGGTATATCGTATATTATATATTTACATAGAAACCTGCGAATATATAACTCTATACGTAAATATATGCATCTGTGTGTGTATGTGTGTGTGTGTGTGTGCCTCTCTATATGTTATATATAAACTACGAATAAATCGAAAGATTATAGAAAGATATCTACATGTGTATGTGTATATATATATATACATAGATGGACGTAGACGTGACAGTTGGAGAGATGCAGGAAGTCAATAACAGCTGTGTAAGTGAAGTGTACGTACACCACAACTGTGTGTGCATGTGTGTGGATGGATGTATTTTGGTGGTGTGTTGGGGTGTCTGTACACCCGAAAAAATCTGTGCCGCAGCACACTTCCTTCTTCATGAGACTGTGGAAATGACTGCATTCACACATATCGAAGTGCTTGCCGATCTCTGCCTATTACCTCGCTGTCCATCTCTCTTTTTTATATCCCTGCACAAGAGAAACGATTTTTTTTCTATCAAGATAGACACATATATACACGTGTAGGTCGGGTCTCTCTCTATGTGCTTGTATATATATATATGTATATGTATGTACCTGTGTCATTGGTTACATATGTACATCTGGCTAGATATATATTCGCACGCGTGTACTTATACATATATACTCGTATATCTGTTAAATACTGTTTCACTATGCTTACATATATATATATATGTATGAGTATGTGTATGTCCATGTGTCTCTCTCTGGCTTTGTAGGCGCCGGTGACATCCTCTTCTCTCCAAGACTTATTTCTACACATGTTGACAGCAGGAATTTCTTTTCTATCCTAATACACATAAATAAATACCCGCGCAGGACTCGCTATACATATATATATATGTGCAGTTGTACATCTGGTGTGTATATATATATATGTGCCTGTCTCTTTCATTATCTGTATACATGTGGGCAAGCATATATCTGTATATATATATATATATGAGTGTGTGTATAGATGTGTATTTGGTGAGTGTATGTATATACATATGCCTGCCTCTTTGATAATATATGTATGTGGGCAAACGTATATATGAATATATATATGTATATAATGTATATATATGTATATGTATACAATCATGTCTGTGTCTGTCTCTTTGTGTCCTTTTATTCTCTTTTTTCTTGAGGATGGTACACGTGTAGATGAATGAATTTATATATGCGCGTCTGTATATCCGCAGATATTTTCTCTGAGACTTCTCCCTTCCCTTCTCTCTTCCTCTGTTTCTGCAATACTTTCTTCTTTGCCAGAACTGGACCACATAAACACATGCCTCTCCTATCTTTCTCTCGTCCTATATATATATATATATATGTGTGCACTATGACATACTTATATAAACATAGAGGGGTAGACGAGCGAATATCTATCTATCTACCTACTTGTATATGTATGTATATATGCATGTGTATGTGTATGTTTGAATATAGGAAGGTATGTCCACGTGTGTGGGGATGTGTATGTGTGGCTGTATCTGGACGGCATATAGCTGCCTCTCCTTCACTCTTCATGAAATAAATATATATGTGTATATGTCTACACGTGTATAGGCCCAGTTCTTGTGTTTCCGTTTTTCTACTGCAGAACCGCATATATATATGTCTGCTTGTTTCTCTTTGCCTTACGCAGTCCTATTTATATACGTTGAGGAGGATGGAGAGAAATATATACAAGTGCAGAAGTTTGTGATAATTTGTGTGTGTCTGGATGAGTATCTCTTCCTGTCTCTGCGACCCGAAGAAGTAGCCTGTGGAGAAGTAGTGCCTTCTTGCCTACGTGTATGTCTTGGCTTGCTGCAACGTTTCTCTCGACAGGTAATATCCCAGTAGTAAAATCGGGCACAGACTTTCGAGACTTCACCGTGCTAACGATATACCCAGGAAGCGCCGCCAAAAAGAAGGAAGAACGAGGCAGATGCAGCAGCAGCAGCAACCCCACCTACAGCGGCAACAACCCCGCCAGCAGCAACGCCGCATGCAGCAACCCCAGCAGCAGCAACAGGAGTAGCAGCAGTTCTGAGATGTGTTCTATGCCGAAAAAGTTTATCCACGAGGCCGCCGGTGCTGCTGCGTCTCCTTCGCTATCGATGAAAGGGCCTGGTGGTGTTTCTGCTGAGTTTCCATCCGCCTCACGTTCTGCCCTTGCTGCTGCTTTTCCCGCGCGTTCTGCTTCTTGTGCCTCTGCCGCTGCTGACCCGTCTTCGTCTTCTTGTGAAGCAGCAGCTGCGTCTTCTGGCTCCGCCTTTTCTGCCTCTGCTGCGGCTGCTGCTAAGAAGCGAGGAGAAGCAGCGGGAAGGCAGCGACAGTCGGCGATGCTGCTGTCGCTCCCGAGCGCCAGCAGACGCTCGAGAAGCAGCAGTGGCAGAAACAGCAGCAGCAACAGCAATGGCTCAAGTCGCTTGACAAAAAGTGCGGGGAGCACGCCGGTGCAGTCTCCTCGCTTTTTCGCAGCAGGAGGAAGAAGCTCCAGCAGCAGCACTCGGGCGGCGCATGCACGTCCTCCGGGCTTGATAGAAGCGAAGCCCCGCACGACGACGGAGGCGCCTCCGACGCAGTTCAACGGTAGGAGAAAGGCAGGGGAAGACAGAAAGCAGAGAAAAGTAGGAAAAGGCACAAAGAAGAAGAGAAAGACAGAGAGATAAAGGGATAGAAAGAGAGAATAGCAGGGAAGCTCGGAGACGGGACAAAAAGGAAAGCGAGCGAGACGGAGAAGAAGGTAAAGAAAAGACAGGGAAGACGAAGACGTACATGTGTATATATATATGCGTCTATATGAGTCTCCCGCCCTGTATACATACAAGTGTATACATGTATATACACACGCGTATACATGTGTAAATTCGTCTGAATTTCTATACGTGCATATATACATACATGTGTCTATGTACATATGCGTATTTATCTCTAAATGTATATATATAAATGTACGATATGTCTTTAGACAGGTACACGCAGGTATGACCACGCACGCAGGCGCAAGAAGAAGAGAGAAGTCCACCTCCTTCCCCCCCTATCGATACTTCTGTCTACTACCAGGCATATATATATGTGCATTTCCCTATATCGATTGAAATACTTGTATATATATATTGAGGTAGGAATATATGTGTGTGTAGGGAGACGTAGAATTCTATATATGGGAACACGTGTATATCTATATATACGTATATGAACATGTCCCTACATTTGTCATAACATTTGTATATATACTGACCTCGGAATATATGTGTGTATATATGAAGAATTCTCTGTATGGGGAAGTATGTATGTGTACGTATATATGTAAATATTTATATATTGGTCAAACACGCAGGGATCCACTATGTTGACGTAGGAACACATATACGTAAACTTCCCTATATTGATCAAATATGTCTCTCCCTCTACACACTTATACATACAGAGAGAGGTTCAGGGATATATATGTACATATATGTACGTGTTCACCTACACGTACATACACATGTGTGTGTGTGTGTAAATTTTTTTGTACTGATATTATTCACACAATGCATCGACTTCACACATACGTACATATATGTGGTTGTGTGTGTGGAGCTCTTCGTCTTTTCCTTTTATAGTGTCTGCGTCTTCCTCGCTGACGCGTCTGACTTCCCGTGCGTTTCTCTTGACTTCCTTGCTGTCGGATGTGGCTGCTGCCTCTGTGTGTGGGGGGTGGGCGGGCTGCGCTGCTCGGCTGCTGTGCTGCACAGGGCCGCTGCGTCCCTGCGACGCGTCGGGAGGCGAAGCAGAAATGCCGTTTTTCCTCGGCGGGTCGCGGGTGGAGTGGAAGCGCGTCCACGTGGACCCGGCGATCTTCCCGAAGAACGTCCACGTCGAAAGGCTCGTGAGAAAGTACGAAGAGCAGCTGCGAGAGCAAATGCAGAAGTTCCTCGTTGACGTCGGCTGCGAATTGGACACGCGCTTCTCTGCCCTGCGGACGAGCGAAACGAACGTCGGCTCGTGGCTCTGCGACGTCGTGCGCAGGGAGTGCCGGGCAGAAGTCGCGCTGCTCAACTCGGGTAGGTCCTCGTCGCCCAGAAAGAGCAGCAGCTGCAGCAGCGAGACGCGGCGGGAAGGGAGACACACGAGGGAGACACCGCCGCGAGTGGCGCAGGAGGGAGAAGCGGAGAAGATGCGGCGCAGGCCGGGGAGACGGGGAAAAGGGAGGGGGGGGCCGCACAGACGAAGAAAACGAAAAAAGAAGAAGAACAGGAGCAGCAAATGCAGAAAAGAGCCGAAGAAAGGAAAAGAGAAAGTGGGAGACGGAGCGGGCGGGAGACGATACAGGGGGAAGGCAGAGACGCAGACGAGACGCAGACGGGAAGGACGCGAACGCCGGAAGGAGAGTCCTCCGTCTCCGGATGAAGGGCAGGGGGTCGGAAGGAAAGTGAGGGGAATGCAGAGCGCAGCAACGGAGAAGAAACGAGCAGTCGATTCACGGAAAAAAAGTAGTCGGAGACACACACACAGAGAGACGGAGTCATTTCGACAAGAAAAGATCTCTGCTACATCATCTCCCTTCACAAATAAATCACTCTAAACAAAAAACCTGCACCCGTGCATCTACCCATGTACACATATATATACATATGTTTATACGCACATATATATGTGTATAGATAGATAGATAGGTAGATACACAAGAATATATAGTTATATATATGTATAGGTGAGTTTGTAGAGGAAGCTTGGACACATCTGTACAGCTATACATGTAGCAATGTACATATTTATATATACGTGTACATATGTTTACACGTGTATATATATAGAGAGAGAGATGGACAGGAATTTATAGATATATATGTATAGGTATATATGCATGCATACACACATATATATGTATGTATCTGTGTATGCAGCGTTATATGTACGTAGATGTGTGTACTGTGTGTAGAGAAGCGACGTCTAGATATATAAATAAATATATTTATATTGCAGTCTATCCATTGAGAGAATGGACGAGCGCGGAAGGGAAGAAGACTGCGACGAATGGACGGATGTGGAGTTTCGTGTGTCTAGTGGTTGTCGCACGTGTATGTTCGTGTCTACTTTTTTATCTCCATAAAAAGGAGCTGTGAGTGTGGACAACTCGTGGAGACGCTTTCGTCGGCGCAGAAAGGGAAGCAAACATCCGCATGCAAGAGCGCGAATTTTCTTTCGGACTTCAAGCAAAGTAGAGAGCCAGCGGAGAGGGCCCGTGTTCTCCGTAGAACTGAAAAGTGAAACGGGTGAATATGGGGGTCTTCAGTTTGCTTCTGCGGGGAAGGGAGGAGAAGAAGTGTCGCAGAAAAGGTCGGGGTCGGGACTTCCTCCTTTCGCGGAGGCGATACAGAGAGCGAGCAGAATACAGAGGCACAGGGGGGCCGGTTTCTCCGTGAAACGTGAGACGGGCAAGGGGGGAAGCCTTTTTAGCGAGAGCTTCCTGTACACACACAAAGTCCGGCGTTCATGCAGGGGAGGGTCGAGCAGGATATTTCCCATCCTTCTGTTCGACTTCCTTTTCTTTGCTGCCAGACGTCGTGGGGACGTCTGCGCGCGCCACAGGGCCAGCAGCAGCAGCAGAGCAGGAGGAGCAGCAGCGGAAGCGACAAAGAAGGGAGGCCCTGCAGAAAGAGAAAGGAAGAGAAGGACAGAAAGGAAGGAAATGAGAAGCCAACGGAGGAAAAAGAAGAACAGGGAGACGGAGAGGAGAGCAAGAAGTAGCCGACGAAAGGGGCTGCACACGATGGAGCCGAGCGCAGAGTTCACCGAGACTCGCATGCAGCGGAAGTGTCCGGGAAAGGGGGGGAGGGGGGGAGATTGAGAGGGGGGAAATTGAGAGGCGGGAGATTGAGAGGGAGACGAGAAGTTTACAAGAAAGGAGAAGTGCTGCTGCAGAGACTAACGGGGGGAAAATGAAGAAGCGGACCAAAGAAGGAGACGAGACAGAGAGACAGGGAGACGGGAAGGGTGAAGAACAGGGAGAAGGGGCGTCTCTTTTGGATACGTACGGGGGGAGGGGCAGGGAAGGGCAGGGGCGCACCTACTCATGTTGTGTGACAGAGAAAGGAGAGCGGATATCACTGCCGTGTGTGCATGCATCTCTGCAGAAGGGCCTTTTTTCTCTTCTGCTGCTGTCGTTTTCTCTGTGCATATGTGAGAGGCTCAGGAGTTGACTACCACCACACATACGTGTAAATATCTCTACCTCTCTCTTTGTGTATATGAAAGGGACGAGGATGTCACTTACCTAGAAACATTTATTAGAAAAGCCCTCACTCTCTTTCTGTATATATATATATGTAAGCGAATCCTTCTATCATGCATACGTGTGTGTGTGTGTGTGTCTACACACGTATATATATGTATGAGAAGGATAAGGAAGTCACTTTCTCCCACCCAGACACATATATTTCAAAGTGTTCTTTGTCTTTCCATATACGTGTGCATATGCATACGAATGCTCGTATATATATATATATGTATATGTATGTAGTATATACCTTCTGTGTGTCTACATGTACATATATACTATATATGTATATGTGAGAATGGATGGATAGATAGGGAGACAGAGTGAAAACGAGGAAGAAAAGGGCGAGGCAATACAGACAGAGAAGACCGTTGAGAGAAGAGGAAACGTGGAGTAGAGGGAAACACGGAGACACAGAGACAGGGAGACAGGGAGACGCGGAGACAGGGAGACGGGGAGAAGTGCGTGCGTGGGTCACGTGGAAAAAGAAGAAGTCCCTCGCAGAAACGCCGTCTTTTTTTTTAAAAAGCGCTGCTTTGCTTCTGTCTTCTTCTTGTTCTTCTTCGTCTTTATCTTTTCTGTGCATGTCTTCCTCTCGTCTCCGTCTTCTTTTCTTCTTCTTCACTGCTACATTCTCTCTGCTGTCCTCGTCCCTGCTGCTGCTGCTGATGGTGCATGTCTTCCTTCTCTCATTTCCGAAAGTGCTCCCGCTTTGCCTCTGTTGCCGGTGATATCTTCTCTTTCGAGTTTTCCTTTCTTCTTCTTCATCTTCCTGTTTTTCGTGCGGGTTTCCTGTGTTCTCTTCCAGTTGTTGTTCACCAGTGCTCCTCCCCTCGAAATTCGCCTCTTCTCTTCTCCCAGCGCGCCGCCTCATATCTGCATGTATATATATGTGCACCCCTGTACACACTTGGACTACACCTATTCGTAGAGTTCTCCTTCGCATGCATACTGGACGAAGGACGTTCTTGTTTAACGCTAAGTGGATATCTATTCATTTCATATGTACATATACATGTACGTCCATAGGCAGCTATACGTACATACATAAAGACCTACATATATCCATATATATACGTACATAAGAGCCTGTACGTGCACACGTAAACACCTATACATATACATATATATAAATGTACATACAGATGATGTATATATATATGTACTTGTACATAGGCAGCTATATATATATAAACACCTATATATATAAATGTATATACATTTGATATACGTATATATATGTGCGTAGGCAGCTATACGGACATACATGAATACCTACATATATAAATGTGTATATAGATGATTTCTTGTGTCTAAGGACGTATGCAAATGAGTATATACATACCTCTATACGTAAACAACCACACACACACACACATATACATATATGCGTAATATGTGTACACCTATACATACTATAAGAATATACATATGAAATACAATACGTGAACACCTATATATACTTATATACATATAAGTATATATATATATGTATGCGTAATACGTGTACACCTATATACACTGACAGAAATATAAATATATATGTTCATATGTGTATATATATGTATGCGTGATACTTGTACATCTATATATATATATATATATCTGTATGTATGGGTAATACGTGTACACCTATATACACTTACATATATATAAACATATATCTATCTATCTATCCATCCCTCTCGATATATATATGTACATATATATATGTGTGTATGCGTGATACTTGTACATCTATATATACTTATATACGTAGAAATGTATATATATGTGTGCGTGAGTACTTGTATAGTACGAATGTCTATTTTGCTTCCTTTGTGGCGTGGCGATGGGGCTGAGTCAGGTGATTTTTGTATCTGCATACGATGGATATTTTGTATACTTCTTCTCCTCTGCTCCCTGCGGTCTCCCCCTATTATCCGCTCGTTTCTTCTTCTCTTTTCTTCCATATTCTCCGGTGAGGTGTCTCTTCCTTTTCCGCAGTCACCCTGCTGTCTACACAAATTCTCTTTTTTCTTCGGTTCGCTCTCGTCTCCTCCATCGGGCAGCAGCACCTCTTCCTCGTTTTTGTTGGTCGCCTCCTCCTCCTCCCTTCTCTCGTGACACACTTGGACATCTCTATGTACATAGAAATGCATATATATGTGTGTGCGTACGAATGTCTATTTTGCTTCTTTTATGTGGCGTGGCGATCCCCGCAGATATCTCCCGTACCTCCTTCCGTGTCTCTCGCTGCCTGTCTGTCTCCCGCTGCGTGTCTCCCTCGCGCTGCGTCTCTCCCTCGCGCTGCGTGTCTCCCTCGCGCTGCTGCCTCTCTTCGTTTCCCGTCTCGTCTCCTCCCCCACGCGTCCCTCGTCTTCCTCGCTTCCTTCCGTCTCGTCTCCTCTCAGATGTCCTGTGCATCCCTCTCTGTGTGTGCGTCTCTTCCTCTTCTTCTCCACACCACCGCCTGCCTTTTGTAGGCACCATTCGCTCGGACTGCATTTTCCCGGCGGGGCAGCTGAAGTTCGGCGACTTGGCGCACATGCTGCCGATGGCCGACGACATGTGTGTGATCGAAGTCTCCGGAGAAGTTCTCCTGCAGGCGCTGGAAAACAGCGTCTCCCTTGTCCCCCGCACCGAAGGCAGATTTCTTCAGGTTGCAGGCCTTCGTTTTGCGTTCGACTCGCGACGGCCACCCGGACAGAGAGTTCTTCGTTCTTCGGTCAAAGTGGCCTCTGCCGCCGCTTCAGCATTCCCTGCGCGTTTGTTCACACAGCCGTCCGCTTCCTTCTCCCCCCGGCCTCGCAGATCCTCGCGCTCTTCATCCTCTTCTTCGTCGCGTGGGGTGACTGCTGAAGACGCCGGGCGGCCGCGAGGAAAGGACACGGAGAAGACGGAAGATTCGCAGCAGCCCATCGGAGGAAGAAAAGAAGAGAAAAGCGAAGAAGAAGATGAAGAGGAGAAAGGGAAGGCGGAAGAGACGGCAGAGGAGGAGGAGGAGGACGGGGATTGCAGCTTCTCGAAACTTGACTTGAAGAGGAAGTACTCCGTAGCAACCAAGACATACGTTGCACAAGGTAAGAAAAGGGCGAGCTGCAGGTGAAGACTGTCCCCTGCGCGCGTGCACTTGTGTGAACAAAAAATCAATTATCGTCTTCTCCTGTACGTACATTAGAAGTCAACAGGACATACACACATGTAAGTTCGTACGGGGAGACGCCACCGGAGCGTCGGCTTGTGTGTCAAAGCAGAGGAAGATAAACTCCGCGCTGCAAACAAAAGGAGACGGAGACGGAGACAGAAACAGAGAGACAGAGAAAAAGGGAGATAGAGAGAGAAGTGCGCATGAAAAGTCGAGGTGGTGGCGGTGCAGGAAATGAGGAAGAAGCAAACGTGCCAACCATGCTTCTCACGAGTAAACCCCCGCCGTTGCTTGTACGTTGCTGCTCGTCCTGCGGCTGCGTGGACGCTGCTGCGTCTCTGCCTCCCCTTGCGCTGCCGCTGCTGCTGCCTTCCCTGCACATGCGGCGTCTCGCTCTCTGATGGTGCCTGCTTCTCCTGGTGTGTCCGCTTGCCCTGACGCTGCTGTGTCCGCTTCTCCTGCTGCAGCTGTGTCCGTTTCCCCTGCTGCTGCTGCGTCCGCTTCTGCCCGCTGCTGCTGCGTTCGCCCCCCCTGCTGCTGCTGCGTCCTCTCCCCCTGCTGCTGCTGCTGCTTTGCAAATTGGTCTGTTTTTCCGTGCTGATACCCTAGGGCTGCCGCTTCTTCTCTCCCTGCCGCCGCTGCCGCTGCTTTCTGTGCGGCAACTGCTCCTGCTTCGCCTGCTGGAGCGTCTCCTGCTTCGCTGCTGCCGCCGTTCCTTCTTCCCCTGCTGCTGCTGCTGTGTGTCTCTTTCTGAGGGCCCCCGACGTGCTGCTGCTACTTTTTTTTGGGCTGCGCCGGGGACATGCAGGTCGCGACGGCTACCACATGCTATCGGGCTGTCGTGTGTTAGTTGAAGCGGAGTTGCTGCCGCCTCTGCCGACGATCGTGCGAAGCTCCCTTGCGATGGCCGAGCTCGCGAACGGCCTAAAACGGCCACACTCCCGCATCATGTTCAAAAGACTGACTTCTTTTACATCCATGCAAGAAGACGAGCTCCTCAAGGATTTTGGCTGCCGCGTTAACGAGTCCTCGCGCTACGTCCTTGCGCCCCGCGCCGACGGCAGGATCCGGGACATTGCAGCCGAGCAGCAGCAGTAGACACGGACGAGCGACACACGCACGCCAAAGTAGACAACACGGGGAGCCCAGGGCGACTTTTGAGCGGAGAGTCGCAGAAACGGTGGAGAAACACATGTGTGGAGAAGTCAGACGAAGGCCGTTGAGAAGGCACGGGGGAGAAACAACAAAAGGAGGAAAACGTGGCGAAGAGCCGTGGAAGGACTGAGCGGACGCAAAAGAGGGGGAGGAAGTCGAAGAGAAAAAGCCAGAAGAAAGACAGGAACGCATGTAGAGAGAGAAGAAAAGTCGTTCTTTGAATTGCCAGGGAAGGTTAAAGAAGAAAAGACACGTGGAAGACGAAGCTCGATCTGGTAGTCGGTTTGTGCATGATCTTCTGCTGCTGACGTTCTCTGGCCAAAGTGCCAGTCGCGAGCGATCAACGACAAATGTGGAAGAATTCGTGACCGGGGAACAAAAGAGACGCAACATACCTGCAGCCCCACACTCCCGTGTAGCTATCTCTCTTCTTCTATTCGGTCGTTTCCCGTCTGTAGGTGTAGGTGTGTCCGTGTCTATGTACTGTACGTACACCGCAGGTTGCCATCTCTACGTATGTCTGTGTGTATGTGTGTGTGTGTGTCTGTCTGTGCACCTGCATACGTCTATGTGTGGGCAGGCGTGTGAAATTCTTGCATATTGCTGAAAGCACTAGTGTATGGTTTATGCATGTGGAAAGAACGACGAAACACGGAGAGAGAAAGGCTTCCTCTGTTTATCCCGAGACCTTTGGCCCCGTGGCTGCTACGTAAAAAATGGCCAGAGTCTACTGTTCCCCAGTAGCAGGAGGAGGACGGCAAGGAGGAGACCGCAGAAAACATGCAGAAGAAGAAGATCGAGGGCGGCTGCAAAAGAGAGGAGGCGAGGAGATACGCAGTCGTCGTCAACGGAAGGAAGAGAAGAAGATCGTCAAAGAGAAGACAAACACAAAAAATTTTCTCTGTACCGGATGCGCATGCGCATTTGCTTGCACACCTAAAAAGACAAATCTGGTAGAAGTATATATATATATACATGTACGCGCTTATGTATGTACGTAGAGAGTTTTTGACAAATAAACATATATACGTATGAATGTCTTAGTACGTAGTTGTGCCTATATACATACGTGTCGATGTATGTCTTTGTATACACAGGAGCGTGGTGTTATCTTCACCACGATAACATATATATATATATATATATACATATGGGTATATACGATACGTGGGTATATGTGTGTGTGCAAGGATATATGTGTCAGTACGTAGATTTGAAGACTGTCGTCTATTTCTTGTGTGTGTGTGTGTGTGTGTGTGTGTGTGCGTGGGTCCGTATATAATTAGTTGCATATACTATTGTGCGACAGAGCTAATGGGAAGGGCGACTTTCACGTGACTTCCACGATCACACTGCTGCCCTGATACGACGACGCTACAAAAGGACCGAGGCTTTTTCTGACAGTTCACTCAGGTTTCAGCAACAACCATAAACGTACATACATATATATATATGTATATATATATATATGTATGGAGAGAGAGAAAAGGAAAGATGTAGATAGATAGATAGCGTGATAGATGGGCAGATGCGCGCATTTGCATTTTCGTATATGAGTACTCAGATATACGCACTGAAGCGTCGTGTGTTAGCTGTATGTGCACAGAGATGTACACGTATGCAGTTACATTTGTAAAAATACCTACGTTGTGTGTGCCTTTCCTCTTCGAACACGAGTGTGGTGCCCTAAGCCAAAGTCGATACATACAGTCACATAGAGAGGGACACATATATATATATACACAGGAATATATACGTGTGCATTTGTGTGTACATATGCCAACACACGTATTTGCACTGAGCGGTAGATTGTGTGGGTGGGCTCCGTCAAACGACGGATGAGGCTTTAGCTTGTAGGTGTTGGTACCAAAAATTCCGGGAACTCTGCGTATTTGCCACGTAGGTATAGCTGCACTGCTGGGCGAAGCAAAACGCACAGATTCTTAGTCTAAAGGTAGTCACGTTCTGTACAGTGTCAGGATTAAACTCTCGTTTTCTTTCCCTGACGCACACACGTATGTATGCATGTGTATCTGAAGAGTTAACTACCCAGGTAGTTCCTTGCTCTGTCACCTGTATTAAAGAGCGTAATGTGTGTAGTAACTGCACGTTCTTCGTTTCAAAGGGGAGAACAAATAACGACCGGTTTGTACACGTTCGAGTTCTTCCAACTACTTCACGCAATGCAGCGGAGAAACTTCGACGCCATCTGTCTCCTGCTCACGTGGACACTGCCGTGATGCCACGCGCTTCCACACATATTACTCACAAGCGTGTATGTCCAGGCTATTCAGGATGTAGCAGGGAATGGAACTAGTTTACATTAGTACATAAACAAATATGTAGCGATGCTCCGCCCATACATGTGTGTGTGCACGGAGGGCGTCTCTACGCATGTATACATACGGGCACAATAATATACACGTTTGTGTGCCTTTGTACATGAATGGGGGGGAACGCAGCAAGATCTCCCCGTAAGACGCGGTGGAAAAGTGATCTGCTAACGCGTATGCAGGCTTGCGAGTAATATTCGAGTAACTGCGCACGTCTACGTATGTGAGGGAGACAACGTTTACGTTTTAGTATCCATGCACTTGTGCAAGGTGGAGGACCCGAGGAGACGAAGCCGGTCGCGCATTGAAAAAAAATCGCTCGGCAGGAGAAACGAACGCTAAGCGCAGTGGTGTACTATTTTTATCCATTTGACGAGTCACTCACGCGTGGGGCCGCCTGTCATCGTCATACGACTTTTGTTTTTTATGGTAAATAGTTTCGCGTCTTGCTGATGTTTGTCGGATAAAACACCGGCGGAGAGGCAGTGGCGTACACATACGTAACAAGCTCGACAGCGGGCAGCTTTGGCTGTGCTGTCTATACAACATGGATTTGACATTAGGCCTTTTTGTCGCGAAATGCGCAATCCCGTGCTGCCGTTCAACAGTCGCTTGTTACAATTCCCCCTTTTTATCTTGGGGATTACGTCGCGTTGGAAGCTGCAAGAACCTCAGGAAAGACGATGGGCTATTCGCGTAAAAGTCTGAGGAAGGCGTGTTGGCATATCCTTGAAGAATAATAAATAATGAGCAAGATACGGAAGTGTGCAGAGTTAGCCATTAAAGACGTCCGTTAAAGACGTATGAAAATGTATGTTGAGGCTAAGCGGTACACGCAAGTGCACATGTATGTATTTGCACAGAGGTACATAGAACATATATGCATGTATATATATATATATATATGTGTATACATATATAGTTGTACGTCCACATAAGGCAAGTAACGGTACGGAGACCGGGAGTTTGCGTGATGCAGCATCTGGGCGCGAAAAGCAGACGTTTACAGCTTGCGTTAAAAGGCTTATCTGGAAGACCAACTGAGGAAGAAATCTTTACTTACAGCTACACATCTAGGCAGTTTTCGAAAATGCCTTTTTAAGACTCGTAGCAGCAGACGAAACAGACGGAGAGTATCGTATCCCAAGTCAGAAAACGCATACCCTTCCTTACTTTGGCCGTAGGGAGCAATGTTTTCGCATAAGGGCTTTGTGTATAAGGGTACAGCGTCCGTCGAGAAAGGGACCGGACGGGGAATAACTGCCTGTGTGTACCCTCATTAATTAAAAGTGTGTCGAGTATTTTACACAGAACGCGTAGAGCTCTACAGTTAGCCAAGCGTAGAGTGTGTTTGTGCTGATATATATATATATTATTATGCTGGACGCAAAGACGTCTCCACACACGGCCCTCTCGCGACTCGACTCCTGGACAGGCCTTTACTCAACACGTAGATTATTTGCATATATTCGCACGGATATTTACGTATACTTCGTGTGACACCTTCGTGAGGGGGGCTCCTCCAGCTCGTCACTGGATGAGTTCTCGGCGTGGCATAAGTGATCCAGTGTCAACAGTTTCGATAGTAGAAGTAAATAGCCGACAAACTGTCACGACGCATACTTGGAAATATAGTTGTACATGTGTTCCACACAAGCCCCACGTAAGCGCCACCTGGAGGGACACAGGACTTTCGGTTAGGTAAGAGAGATCCAGGCGTACGAGGCGCCTGCGAAATTGCCATGTATATTATTAAATTTCCGCAGTGGCTTTTTCTGGCCACGAGTTGCTTTCTTAGCAGACGGCGTCTCTGCGAACACGAGAAATGTGTGTGCCTGACTCTTCAAGTTTTCACTTCAGAAAACGTCTCATTAACAGCTTTTGCAAACAAAGTTTGACCAGGCCCAGGCCCACTAAAAAGCCCCCTCCAGAAAGCATAACTTTTTCACCAGACTGATTCGTGTTTCCGAGCAGTTCAATAAGCTGCCCCGAGTAAGGCAACTGCAGTTGTTTCTCGTCGGATTCGTTACCTTTTCCGTCCCGTGCAGCTGTTATAGATGCACCTTGTACACCTCCTGAATCCGTAACGGCTGCGCTTCCCTCCTTTTCTGACCTCACAACTGTGCTTGTACGCGCGAGCAAACTTACCCCATCTTTGCATTTTGAGCTTCCCACTACCGCATTGTTTTCGCCTGTAACAGGTACCCCGGAAAAACTTCGTTTATCGGGTTGAGTCAATACCAACAGTGGCGTGGACTGAAGCGGTTTCCCCGCCTCGTAGGAGACTACTACGAGCTGCTGCGGCTTGATGTCTTGCCACGCTTGCGTCACAGGTTTCAATGCCTTCACCGCTGTTAAATCCACACATCTGCCATCTCCACCGTGACCACACTGACCAAGCTGAGACCCCCTGGGATATACAGATCTATGTTTTCCGCCATCCGTAAAAACTACGTCTGTACTTCCGTCTGACAGTACGTTACCCCCTGCTGCTGCGGCTGAACCTGTTGGTACTGCTGCTGCAGTAGCTGGTTTCTCTGCTCTCCCTCCAGACGCAGTTTTTTCTGTTTCTGATTTTGCTGGTCGCACTCCTGCTGCATCCGCCGGTGCTTCTGCAGCTGCAGCTTGTGCTGGTGCTCCTACAACGTACGGATTTTCACTATCCCGGGAGCTTGAATATTTACCGACGGGTGGTGGAGTTTCCTCTGTGGCCCTCCTACTGCGCGTTTGCATGTAACCTTTTGGCGGGAGGCGCAGCTCCACAGTCGCTTCGCATATCGACAACGGTGGCATCCACTCACACGTAGAACTCTCAGCTTGATGCGCTGTACAAGCATTGCCGGACCGGGAGAGTGACAATTTTTGCTTCAATGCGCCGAACGTGCTTCGAAATCTGTACGGCCCCAAATACTCCCACCACCTCGAGGTACCTGGCGACCCCTCTTCGTCATGCTGTTCCGTAGCGTGCAGCGTAATCCTCGAATTTTTCTGGCATTCGGATATCCGCTGCTCACTTGCTGGCAGGGGTGGCAACCGAGAATCCCCGGATTCCCCGGTGTCATTTTTTCCATTCCTCTCTGTGTAGGGTGCTCTGCAATCGTGACCGCCTCTCCATTCCCGGCCTTCCTCTGTTCGAACTGTCAAATCGGGGATCGTTTTATTGGGTGATTCAACGAAATACTGGTAAGTCACACGAAGAAACTTTCCAGGCCACTGTATATACGGTCGTGTCGAGCAACGTTCGCTAACTGCCCGTTCGCCAGCTGTTTCCGAAGTTGGAGTACGTGGCCACACAACACGAAGCGGCCGCTTCACGACTTGCACAGCTGCAATGCGACCCACGCACAATCGTCTGTCTCCGAGTATAGTTGAATGATCTGGAAAATTACTTGAGATTTCCGAGGCCGCACGGCTGCGCAACGAAGCTGGGGCCTCATAATGTGAAGAAACATTTCTGTTTTTTGAAACTGTGTCAGCGGCAACGGCGTCCGTCGACTGTGCTGGCGTTGCGCCTGTTGCCCTTTGTATGACGTGAGCGGATAAACTGTTTGGCGTATCAATAGTACGGCTTTCGTCGGAAGGAGCAGCAGCAAACGGTGAATTTTTCCCGACCCCAGCCCCGCTGATTGTTGCCGTGCGTGTAACGAAATGCTGGACACAACGGAAGGTAGAGATGAGGCAGGGAAACAAGTGGCCTGACCGACAGGACAAATCTGCTGTAGAAGAGATAGACGAGCTATGCTGCATCGTGCTCAATACGTGAGCCGCAGCCATTGCTGCTGCCAGCTGCTTGGAGTCGAGCTCTCTCTCTGACAGCCCCGCTGCGTTAGCGGCAGCTTTTGCAGACCCTAGCGCCTCTCGCCACGCATCTCGGGACACACGTTGCAATCGTTTGCTACGGAGATCGGGAACGACACAAGCAGCAGAAGCACCAGCCCCCTGCTCCGCACCGGCGGGCGCGACGTCAACAGCAGCGGCAGCAGCAAGACTCGCGAAGGGATTGGTGAGTCCGTCCTTTACTGAACGAGTAGGGAGAGCCACAGCTGCAGCAGAGCCCGCATACGAAGCCGCGGATAGAGTGGTTTCATATTTTTTGCGTTTACAGCGGGAACAAAGGGCCTTGTAAAGTACTAGTGACCCGCATGCTACAGATAGATACGAAATGCGGGGGGATGACAGCAAACGAAAAACGAATCCCATCTTTCTTGAAACGGAAGCGGATGAGACAGAAGTAGATCATTATTTCACCTAGGGAGAGAGCAGCACGTGGTAATGCAAGTTTCGAAGCGGAAATGGGGTCGAAACGCAAAAGTGTCCTCGTCAGCTTACTCAATAAGCATGTACGCGCTGCTTGACCGTACGACAGGAGAATACTGTCGAAAGCGCCGTAGTCCGCAGACTAACAACGAAGAAGACGCCATTCTGAAGCTGCACCGAACTCTGGGGGAAAGTTGCAACAAGAGCAGTTTCACACGACAGCTTCTTGCGAGCAACACGGTCGTTAAATCGTCCCAGAGAAGGGGAAAATTCTCTTCAGACTACGTAAGTGCAATTTGCAGGCAAAGCTAGGTTTCCCTATGGAGGCAAAAGCGGTGGCGTGCGTTTGAGAAAGTCAAAAGCACACACAAGCATTCAATGCAAAGGCGTACAACGTGTGTGGTAGAGGAGGCCACTTTCCACAGGAAGGTGTGAGAAAAATGCTTTCATGTGGTAGAGGAGGCCACTTTCTACAGGAACGTGTGAGAAAAATGCCTTCAAGTGCGCAGAGACGAACTCCAGTCACGGACGGCATGCATTGTTTTGCATATGGAGCAGGTGGCAAGTAAAATTTCGCTCACGCTGGCACAGTTTCGCGTACACTTGCACACGCCTACACTGGACACAGGCGACTCACATAGAATAACGTGAAATTCGCACATAAATGCACACATACGACTTCACGTGTCCGCAGCTTACTGAGTGTAGGGAAATTTCCCGCGTGTTCGATCCCGATGCGCTGAGAAGCCGATGTTTCATGCAGAAGAGTGACAAATTTTCTTGCAGCAGCTCTCATTAGGTAAGATGCACGCGTACAGTGTACGTACGTGTCACGGCGATGGAGACGACAAAGTAGATGAAAAGACCATCACTGCTTCAGAGAACGTGCAGTCTCTCGACGTTGTCTAAAACCTCTGCTTCGGAGCACACTGGGCTCTTCTTATACGCTTTGACAACTAACATTTGTAAGGATTAGCGTATAAGAGGCTGTCTTTCTTTGTTCGTACGATCCCGGACACCAGCGCTGCTGAAGAACTGCATTCACGTGTGCTCTAAATTGATTTACGTGCACACGGATATGCAGACATGTGCGGCTACGTACACGTGTGTAAGATAAGCTTTACTTCCAAGTGGACACGTACCGTGCGGTCACAGGTGCCAAAACGAGGGCCCGTAACCTATTGTCGTGTACGTATAATGAGCCTCGCGCAGCGTGACAAGATCATCAGTTTTTCTCATCTCACCACTTTATGGGAGAGAGGTAGTGTCAGCTACTATCATTGCCGGGGGTCAGCCAGTGTATGTAAGGCGTCGGCGTATCAGTCCGGGCCAATAATACGGATGCTGCTCATACAGAGCATGTACGGTGGACGAGAGCAAGCGCATAATCGATGCAGATTTTCGACCTTTCTTGTCTCATTAAGTGCTTGTTGCTTGCGAGAAAGGGAAGATAGAGCCCTACCGCATTTGCTTGCCCCGACGGTGGTCTCAACAGAGCGAAACAAGCGTTGTAGAACCGTGCATGCGAGTGACACCAACGACAGATCCTGCTTTGGTTGCAGCGAGAAAACAAGGATCGCTTTTGCTGCTAAGCCTCTGCTCGCGTGCCGCGTGCTTGATGCGTGTCTTGAATTATTCAGTAGTAAATACGCCCGTGCAACTTGTTCTACGTTCGACTGGGGAACTGCTAGATGTGCGTGCGGTGCGGGCACCCGGTGCCGCCGCTACAGCTGGTAGTAGAGCCGCAGAACCACCGGCGGATCAGTGACGGAAACGCTCACCGTCTGTCAGCGTAGGTACTCATGTCTGCACACATACTCTCAAAAGTCGATATGTAGATATACACGTATTAATCTATGCATATGCATGTGTATACGTGCATAACCAGCTGTTTCACTTGTCAAAACAGCTAGATGCAGAAGTAGTCCGCTCTAAGGCGTAACCCTAGGCCTCCCATCACCCCTAGAACAAATCGTCAGACTTTTCTCCTAACTACACGAACGTATATATATGTATATACGGTTATACACCTACATGTACATAGCCGCGCATACGTGCGTTCAGGCGTACAGGTGAGTAAAGCAGCTGAGAGATAGATACGAACATGCATGCTCACTTACATACACGCAAGCGCACACTAATGCCCACGATTGGAAAGCCCCGTCTGGAGCGCTGTAATGCCCGTACAGAAGTACGACGCATTTCAGACATGCGGGAAGACATTTTTGGACCATTCATTCCCGCATCAATTCGTCCCTGAAACTACGCGAGTGCAGCAGCAGTGGGTATCGGGTAGCTGCTAGGGAATTAGGAACAGTCGCGGGTGTCAGCTCTCGCCGCAGCGACAACCGTTCCGAGACGCTGTCTGCATGTACGCAAGTAGAACCTGACTCGAAAAAGTCGTCCTCGTCTCTAGCATACACGTAGCAATCCTCTTCGTCAGCTGCGGGATCGCCACCGATCGGGCGAGCATATCCAAGCTTTTTGTTACAGAACTACTTTCTTGTTCTCCTGCGAGCCCCAAGGTCGTTAAAATTCCTCCCACGCGTTTCACGGATCTCAGAAATTGACCTCGAATGCCTCTCTGACATTTCGTTGTGCAAGGAGGCGAACATTACAGTATCCGTCCCATTAGAGCAATACAGGTTGAAGTAGGTCGTAGCCAGTACACCAATTATCGCTAGTCAGCATGGCTTAGGTGAGAAGGGCGGTACAGTACTCAATGTCAAAGGTGACTCATTCGGAAAGAGTTAACATGACTGACGTGCAGCAGCAACTCCCTAATCCGGAGTCTCCACACAGTGTAGAGACACATGGCACTCTGTTTTTCATACATTAGTTGTGTTCAGATAAAGGTTGCATTCCATTGAGAAGCTTCTACTTCAAATAGAGGCCTCGTGAAGGGGGAAATCCCAGTAAGAGCACCTGTGCGGCTTGTGGCGTGCAGTGGCCCACCTCTAACAGCAGTAGAAAAAAGTGACTAATTCCGATCGTGATACTCGTGGCTAAAGAGTACACTAAGTTAGAAGTTTGCACGGCAGTTCTCTTGGCATGTACAACTCTGGAACTCTCTTTAGCGTCAGGGATTTTCAGGAGGCATCCCTCCGGTTGACTACTGTAGGCAAGTCGAGTTGATAACGTAACGAGTTGAAATTTTCAAAGTCGCAAAAGCACCTGAAAGAATAGGGGAAGCCAAAAACATCTTACTGCAGTCTGTAAACACACTAGTTGCCCAGCTCTTGTCCTTGCTGTTTCAAAAAGAAGACACATACGTGTCTTGTTCAATTGGTACGTTGCCCACACCAAGTGATACTGGATGAAAAATTTGCGCAGACACCTGTCCACTGAATGCATGCATCTGCTTGAACGAAAAACACGCGAAACACATACCTAAAAGTGGGCAAGTACTTCCACCCCGTGAAAGCGAAGACGCTGTACAAGAAAACAATGTCGACAGTGGCAGTGAACCACCTCACACAGACGCCGTGTTCAGTACCGAACTTTCTCTGTTGTAACAGGCTATTCTGGCAATGCTTCGCGTAGATGGACCAGTGGCGCTGAAGCCCGGCGGAGTCACGTACGTGGCCGCTGCGTCCGTGGAATTATTTCGCCGCTGAATGAGTACTCAAGTTAGAAGGCAACTGGATGTTCTACGCACACATGTGTGCCCATGTAAATATACACGTGTACAGCGTGACACACTGAACGCCCACGTTAGGGTTAGATTCTACTTTTGGGACCCCTACAAGATGACGTTTGGCGAGTCGTTCATCTAGACGGCCGATCCACAGCCCTGTCGGCAAGTCTCCTGCCGCACTCTGGGGCAATCTGCTTGTAAATAGTGTGTACACATATGTGCATGTAAAGGGGGGCTTCGCCACACGCATTGACAGTCAACGGTAGCTATCTCTGCAGTTCAAGTTTCTCCATTTTGCTCAGGTCCCTGCCTCAGTGCTTATAGTGCGTGCAGCTGTGTGCGCACGCAGATGAACATTCATACCAACCCGTCGTCAACACATGAAGTGAGATCCCTGGCGAGACTGCGTCCAAGCTAGGTACTCCACATCTGCTCAGTACTCATTTAGCATACGAGTTTTGACCACAAAACGGGGACACCACCTTCAAACCACATGTATGGTATCTGTACGCTGCTCTAAACGGAAGTATGCGTATGTAGACGTACACGCACAGATAAACTTCATTGTACACTAGGTTTAAAAAGTCGTGATAGCGGATGTGTCCGGTAAAGAGGGACTATACTTAAAAGCTTATACCTATGTAGGAGAAAGTGCGCTTCAACTACGTCTACAAAAATCTTTGTGGCAGATATGCGCTCCGGTAAAGAGGAGCTTTACCTGGGAGCTTACACGTGTGTACGAACAGGTGCCCGACTGTGATGGTGGACGGACGAAAACAAGTCGAACAAACGCAGTTGCACCGGCGTCACCGCGTACACCATCTTGCAACCCTACTACTGCAGGCGCAAGAAGTTACCACAAGGAAATCGTGGAGAAGTTTCCGTGTGCGTCTGGTCTCTGTCTACCAAGGTTCTTCCACAAAGAGGGTGAAGCAGAAGCTTCTTTTAGTGGCTCTCCGTTACTGGTAGTATGGTATAATTCACTCAAGACCTCCCCAAGACAAAAAAAAGGTGGTCCATTTCATGCGAAGAAGGCAAACTAAGACCAGCATCTGCACGACGCTCACAAATAGGTTATACAAAGGATTACCTACGGAGGTCCGAACAACCGTTTCGCGTACAAGACTCGTAAAGACAAAGGCACAACGACATTGCGTGTAGAGATTGTTAAAACGCAAAAATAAAGACCTCGTTGCAATGTCTCCCGATGGCATGTTCGTTTTACTGACGAGTGCCCGCTACGTCCCAGAGCTGACGAAGTGGACGTCACATTTTATGCGTGCATCGTTGATAAGAGCCCGCACGTCTGTATTCAGTGCACCTCGTTCGGTCGAGTCACTTTGTAAAGCGTGCCGTTATATGTCATCATGTAGCATGTGACTATTAACATTTCCACGTCAGACTCACTATTTTGCTTGCGAATAATCGATCGCGAACCAAGAATTTACTTTGCAGTCGTTTTCGAATTTGTGTGTACTTAACATTCTGCGTAACACTGTTGGGTAAGCGATGTAACTTACTGCCAATTTTTGTTCTCCGGCTTCCCACATAAATCTCTGATAGCCGTGGGTACACTCGCGTTTGTCTATCTTTCTCATGCCACTCGGCACTCATTGACTGAAGCCTTATATACGGTTAGACTGCTGTGAACTTGGTGAGGGCTACCGATTACCCAGTACGTCACCCCAGAAGCTCGTACACTGATCTCCAGTACCTGTCTGTAGTTTCTCAGTGAAACAACGATTTTTTCGACTACATCCTAGTAACCCTTACGTGTTTCAGTTTCCTTTTCAAGGCCCCTCCACCTTGGCAAGACTCCCACTAGCAGCGGTACTCCTAGAGGGTTGTGCAACTGTTATGTTTCTTATTTTCTCCACGTGCAATAAAAAGGTCGATTCTTACACATTTAAGACTTCCCGCGCAAGACTCTCTCTACCTAAAACCGAATTATTCATGATGTCTTTGTCATCGCAGTCAGTGTGCGACGCCCTCCCTCGGCCGCCGAATGCCATCCACACTCACAAGCTCTTGTCCAACCCACAATGGTAACATGTAGTCATTGTGACAGCACACCTTCACAACGCGCATAGAGCTGTCCGCCTTCCACGGGAAATACATCCGTGTACGGATGTATGTGATGTATCCATGTTACTGTTTATCGAGAGCACAAGAGGCAAAACAGGAACACGCAAGTCGTACAGCAGCCACGCTGTATATCTATATCTATCCATCTATCTCTCTCTCGCACGGCTCAGTAGTTGAAGACCTCCTACTGTTTACGGCCTTGTTACATTTGTATTTCTTACTGAGGTCCTCATACATTTATATAAGATTGCACAGAAATACACAAAGCAGAACGACCGTCATGTCAACGTCCATGCATATCTACTACGTATCTGCATCTCATGAATCTCTGCAACTCTACCTGCGTATTTTCTTCATTCTCTCGCTTTTCCCCGTCTCACATTTCTCCCTCTCTTTGTCTCTCCCTCTACCACTTTCTCTTCCTCTCTATCTCTTTATTTAAATGCAGGTGCTACCGCAGCTTGCATGCCACCGTGCTGGCCGCAGTGTACCCCAGTTACTGAAAGACCTATAGGACTCGCATGCATCCCTAATAATTTCCAAGCCCCGGACTCGTAGCTCCTCTTTAGACTCTTTGTAATCCTGAACCAGCGAGAGTCTTTGTTTGTGGTGTCTTCTGTAGCACGGAGTAAATATGTAACAGCAGACGCCGTCGTGCGTCCTGTGGCCCACCCATGCAGGATTTGTGTGGGAGCAGAAAGCGGTTCCCGTGCGATAGCATGCGAAACCGATGCTCGCAAGTAACGGGAAATGTGGAAGAAGTGGGTGACCATGACTTTTGAAGGGAAATTAGCACAACGTTTAAATCCGACCACGTATCGTGGTACCACAAGTTGTATAAAGGCCGTATTTGCGCTCCGCTGGTTGTTCTAGTAGCGTACACCGTGCCGCGGGTTGCCCATCGTCATCGATGTATCAATCGACGACCTTTGTTTCCGCGTTTGTTGTCGCTGATCAGCCCCATTAAGCACCACGTCCTATTTTCGTCATCCGTCTCGGTCCCGTGTCCATCTGTACTTCCGTGGTTCTCGTTTTTGCATTTAGGGTCGAGCTACAGTTCGTCCGCGAGATTTCTGCAGTCCCAGCCCGGCGTGTCTCCGTTTATTTCCTCAGTTCACTCTGCTTCACTAACCGCGTCACCTCTTACTCTTCAGATCTCCAGCTTGTATTGCCCGATGTCGCGTATACGGTAGTTTCTTATGCGTACAATATAAAACAGCTCTCCATCTCGCCTTTGTTTGTTCGTTTGCCGCTGTCTAGAATGGTCCGGGTGCACGTACGGTCCAGAGTGATAACTAGTACTACCAGTCTTGGTATCGTTTCTGCCAAGTCGTCTTCTGTGCGTCCGTAGCTGCAGCCGTTTACTACGACAGCGTCGCTTTTTGCAACGTCTTCAATGCTTTCTGGCATCGTTTAGTTCCCTCCCTTCTTGTCTTTTCCCCAGTCATCCTGGCAGTTTTACCATGTGTATTTCTACTCCGGTACTGAGCCTCCCCAATACCAAGCGAGTCTGCCGCACACTGGACGCAAATCAACCTTCTCCCGTACTATTCGCCTCCTGCGTGCTACACAGTAATCCTTCCCATGGGCAGCAAATGCGTGCTTGTGTCTCCCCGCCGGCGATTTGCGGAGCGTCATGAGTACGTTGTTTCTATTCCGGAGTCTCTCCCATTTCGATAAGGTCTAAGCTCTCCCGATGGAACTTCCGATGGCCAACGGGGAGCTAGAGGCCTTCACGGGCTCTTTCTCTCCGCGTTCTGTCCTCCCGTCTTCTGCTTCATCCGTCTCTTCGTCGTCTGCATCCTTCTCCACAGCCTATCGTCCACTTCATGTTGAAGACCTGCGCAGCGTCTCAGTCCTGCATCCCTCCCGGTTCCACGCTCCTTTCGGAGCTGCGGGTTCGCGCAGTCACCGCGTATACGGCACAGTGGCCGCCGGAAAAGCGACTGGTGCGGTCGTTTCCTGTGCGTTTCTTCCACTGGATGATGCCGTGGTCCAAGCACTGACTGCAGCGGGGGAGCGGGCGCCGACGAGGGGAGGTGTGGCGCGGAAACGCAAAGGAGAAGGTAGCAGAGCAGCTGAAGCAGCTGCAACGGCACGGGCAGCTGCAAGTGTTGCCGGTTACGACCAGCCAAAGGGGAGAAACCGCGGTGCTGCTGCTACGGGAGCGATCGTCGCGCGGATGGGTCTCATGGCCGCAGGCACGCGCGTCAATTTTCTCGACCTTCAGCAAAAAGAAGTCGTTGCCCACTACAGTGCTATAAAAGATTACGTGCGCTGCGTGTCCTGTCGGTCAGGTAAGAGAGGCAGGAAGGGATGTTTCATTTTCATTTTTGTCTAGGTGTGCGTGCTTGTTGAACAGGAGTATTACTCTTGTCTACGGATACATGTCTGTTCGGTCCTAGTCGCTACATCGGTGATCGGTCGTCGGCGGTCGGGGAGTTTCTACCTCTTTTCACAGGCCAGTGCTCTCGCCTGTTTTACGTGTGACGGTTCCGCTGCTGTGTTTGGCTGGATCAGTGAGAAGTGCAGCCGACGCTTGGCGCAGGGGGCACGTCGGGTGTTCTTGAGAATTTGTTTGACGCTGCACAGCGGCGTGTTTTCTGCTACGTTGGCTTTACACGAAAACACCGTTTCTGCAGACCGGCTCCTGCTGTCACTTGTGTCCAGTTTTTTAGTTCAGTTGTTTCTACGATGAACTACCGCATGGGGGAATTCGTGCAGCAGTTGGTGCGTGTTGTTTTCGCCGCACCTCGTGTGTCTTCTTTCGTTGTCTCCAACGACCTCTTCAGCTGCAGGCTTCGACCAGGGCGCGGTCGTCCCAGTACTGCTAGTGTCTTACCTTCATTTCTTCTTTATGGCTCCTTGTGGTTTTGTCGACGATAAAAACGTTTTTGTGCCTTTGCGTGGTCGTTTCTGCTTCGCTCCATACTGTTCCGACGTCTGATCCTCGGTGTCCCATCCTTTCTCCTCTGTCTATCGCATCTCGCTCAGGGGTAGAACATGGCGTGCGAAGCCGCTACAAGTGCCCGTGTAGGGGGGGAAATAGCTTACCTTACTGCGTGCACGGTACATATAAACGTGTACATATGTAAGTCAACATGCCTGTGTCTGTTCACGCACATCTGTGTATGGGACATGAATGTCTCTGTCGTTTAAGGGGACGTGCGTACGTTTTTGGTGTGTTCCACTACCGTTGTCGTTGCTTATTCTTAGTAGTTGTCCAAAAAATTGCCCGGGTTGCTCCGGTGCTGCTGTTGCTGCTGTTGCTCGTGGTCGTTTCCCGTCTGCGTTCACTACCAGCTGTTGCTTTTTGTGCGGGGCACGGCGAGCACAAACACGACAAAGTACGGGTGCGCGGCTATGATTTCTGGTGGGGTTGCTGTGTGATTTTGGAAACAGACGGAAAGCTATTTGCTGTCTCCGACGATACCGGACTGTTACAGATTGTGCAGACAGACACGCGGCAGCTGCTCCGTCGATTGAAGGGCCACACTGGCCCCACTCGTGGCTGCTGCTTTGCGTCCGATAAAACGCGAGTTGTTTCTGTTGGAGATGATACGGTAAGGGAGAAAACAGGGAACGCGAATGCGAGAAAATTGTGAACAGAAAAGAGAAATTTTGGGGCAGAGGGCAGAGGGGTCGGGGAACAACAAGAAGATGATGAGAAGAGAAAGGGGGGGAATAGAAAGAAAGGGAAGACACAGAATATCAGAAGAACAGATGAGACGAAAGCAGTTGATGCGAAAACTCGGAACGTGTACTACGAGATCGACGTAGAAAATCTGGTAAGCAAATGGCATTCAACGCACACAATCTCCATTGGATGGAATGCGCGCAACAGACAAAAGCAAAGGGGAGGCGGATAGAGCGCAGAAACAAAGAAGAAGGGGGAGCCGAGCCTGATCAGAAAGACGCTAAAAGTGTGCCGGTGTGCCTGTCTCGTGACACCGGCAATTTCGTTTTAGTTTGTGTCCTCCACCTGCGGAAGAAGTGACTGCTTTTGCGGAGAAGACGCCGTCGTTTTGGTGACACTCCCAAGTGAAAGTCTACAATTACGTATTATATGTATGTGTGCCTGGAGGCGTATCTCTGTGCAAGGTCACACGTCTCAATTTCTTCCTCTTTCCTGTATCAGTTAGGCGCAGCTTTTTTCTCCGAGGTTTCGCGTCCAGCGTTGTCTGTCAGTTTTAGAGTGTCCATAGATCATGCGGAATTTTTACTGGGTCCTCTTAATATGCTAAGAGTGCTTGATATAATCTGTCTGTCTTCAGTAAATTCTGGTATGCCAGAATATACATATAGACATGTACCTCTATAGGCATGTATACGTGTGTACATGTATACAATAATTTGTCTGCCTGCAACAGATATCAGCTCCCACTAACTTCACGCCACTATATCTAAATACAGTGAATAGCTGCGAATACATATGGATAGTGTCAGGATCGAGTGCAGGAATTGTCCTGGAGGAAAACGCATCTCTGTTTGTCTGTTGCGTGCACTCCGTCTGATGGAGATTGTGTGCGTTGAATGCCATTCGCTTACCAAATCTTCTAGGTAGGTCTCGTAGTACACGTTACGAGTTTTCGGATCAACCGGTGGAACAGCTGAGTGTTAGTGTTCGAAGAATTTCTGTCGCAGCGTACGTGACCAGTGAACGTCCAGTAAAACGTCTCTCCTCAAAGAGTGGACGGCTCGGGAAGATTGAAGAAGAGTTTCGTCGGTAGGACGAGTAATTTTTGTAGGAGAGGGCGGCGGGTTTCGGATGGCACAGGGTGCAAGGGTCGCAGGGACTTCACTCACATTTCTTCTACGGAACGTTTCCGGCAGTCTTCCCGGCCTCTCCATTTAGCAGGAATGCCTTCCGCGGAGGATCCTTCATAGATCTCGCGCGTCAGTGTTTCCCCGTCTGTCTGTCTTTTTCTCTCTATATATCTCTTCCTCTTTCGTAGAAGTATGTGCACACAACGGGGAGAATCGTCTGTGAATCTCTCGAATCTGTGTCTGTCTTGGGGAGAATTATTAATCCGCATTCCTCGAGCCGTCGGTGCTGCGCCAGTCTACGCTAGTCAGTGTTCACAAAACGTGCCACGCGCCCTCTTGCATTGCTTCCGTGTGACACGGGCGCCTGTTCGATGTGTTGCTTGAAGATTGCCCTTCGTTTCATCGATCGTAGAGAGGGCCAGAGTTGGGGAAAGTCGCCGGGGTTGCCTGTGCGGAGTCGGCAGAGCTGGTACACACTCGTACATTTGCTGTACGTACGGAGTGTTCCGTGCCCTCCAGTCTTCTTCGTTTCCCTCCGGTCGGTTTCTTCTTTTTTATAAAGAAACGTCCTTGTCTGAACTTCTTGGCGAATCTGCCTCTTCCGCGTCATCAATCGACGTGTGTGAGACGCGCCTCCCCCGTTTATGCGAATTTCTGTGGAATTGCGTGCCGTAGTTTTGTCTTCTGCTCTTTCCTGTCTCCAGCCTTTTCTTTTGCTTGTCGCGGAATTTTACCGGGTCGGTCTTTTCCAGGGGCTCTTTTGTCTTTCCGTCGTCGCATCGCGTGGTTTTGATTGATGACGTGTGCCTCACTTTCGTCCTTTCACGTGTACCCTTTTCAACTTTGCTGGTAAAGCTTCCGTGCTTCGGTCTGTTCCCTGTCTCGTGTGCCTTTCGCATTCCTGTGTGCTAAAGTCTTGCTTTTCAGATTTCCCCGCTCGGCCTTCATTTCCGTACAACCACACAAGGGTGCATACACGGATGCGTACAATTTACTACATATATGTGGATATGCGTATGTGTATTACCTATATACTTATACGTATGGAGATGTATACACGTGCATACATACGTACGCACATTAGGTAGATACACACACACACATATGTCTCCATATTTATTATACACACCTATGTGCCTACCTTTAGATATTCACACGTATACGCACACACAAACATACATAGATATTGATCGATACGAAGTGAGTCCCACCATTGTTAGGAAAAGGCAACTTCATCACAGTGGTATATGAGATACGGGTATACGATTTGTATACGCACACGCATATATGTATATATGATAGGTATTCACACGGCACACATATATATGAAATGGCTTTTTTGATTGTCAGAAGGCGCTGAATTGTTGCAGTAGAAGAACAGGTGCTGCGCTCGCTTTGGCGTTCCTGGAATTTCCTCGTACATCCCTCTCCCCTTCGTTGGAGCGTCTGTCCCTCGTCACCTCTTTCGACTTGGTTTTCTCCGGACAATTTTGGGACTTTTTCTGTCTGCAGCTGAACGTTTTCGTCTTCGTGTCACATCTTCTGTTGATTTCTGTTGGCAGTTCCTCTCCCTCTCCGCTCTCCCGTGTCTCCCCTCCTCCTCTTCTTTCTGGTCTCGTTCTGCAGATCTATCAAAACTTGGCATTTTCTCCAACAGTTGTTCCGCATTTCTCTCTCAGAAAGTACCCCACCCTTGAAAATCAAAGGGTCCGCAACAAACGTGTCTGCACAAATATATACATACATATATATATATAGATACATCTACACGTATATGAATGTGGAGTGACACCTTTATAGATCTGGTGACAGATCTAAAGAGTTTCTTTTTTCTGTTCCACGCGTCCGTCTGCGAGGGCCTTGGGGCGTGCACTGCTCGCCGTGTGTTCTGCTTTCGTTGGTCGTTTCCTTCCCTTTTCCACTTTATTTTCCTCGGTCTTGCTCCGTCTCCTTTCCCCTCCTCTTCGTCTTCCTCGTCTTCGTGGTCTGTTGTTGGTCCCTCCCCGTCGGTTTTTTTTCTCCGAATTCCCCGTCTCGTCCACGTTTTGTTTTTTCCCGTTCCTTGTCTTCTTCGTCTTCTTCAGGAACCTCGAATACTTCTGCGCCTTTGCCACGTTTTCCTTTTCTTGAAGAAGTCTTCCTCGCACTCCCGTGTGTGTTCGACTTCTCCGCCGTCTGCGTTCGCACTCTCGCGTGCTTTCCTTTTGCTGGCTTCTTCTCCTCCACAATCTGGACGCGCCCCGTGCTTCTTTTGTTGCTTTCCCGCCCCCCCACTATTCTTCCCGTCTCCTCGATTTCCCCCCTGTTGTCTCCGTTTTCTGCCCCCATGCGGTTCCTCCTTCTTTGCTTCGCAGACGGTGCGGTGGTGGGAGCTGAGCACGGGGGAGTGCACGCGAATTTTCACCGGTCATACCGACGCCGTCCGCTCCGTTGATGCCCCCCGCGACTTCTTTGCGGCTCCCGAGAAAAGTTCTCCGTCCGCCGACGCCGGAGCGCCAGGCGGCAGTGCGGCCGCTGCTGCTGCTGCCAGCTGCTGCTTCACGGGCAGCTACGATTGCACAGCGCGTCTGTGGGACTCCCGCGCCGCCGACGTACGTGTCTCCCACGCTTCTCAGAAAAGCTGAGCAGTTTCTACGAGATATGCGATTTCTTTTCAATATGTACTCACTATATATATGTATAGGGGCATAAGTATGTTACCACTTGAGAATGATCGCGAACACCTGTATACAAACGTTCACATACTACTATGTGTGTGTGTGTATGTACATATGTGTCTATATATGTATATATATGTATATCCGTCAACGTCCACTTATGTAATACAGATGTATAATATATGTATGTGGTCGTATATTTCTACATACGTGTGGTCGCCTTCTGCTAGTTAAACGGCCCGAGGGTCCTGCAAGGGCGGTGGACACAAAAGGTTGTATACATATGAAGTATAAATATATGTACGTGATATTGTGAAAGGGGGTATATCCATGGAGAAGATACTCTACTAATGGGCTACTACGACGTTAACGCTTACATATATACCTATGTATATACATGTATATGTATGTATTTTTGTACGCATCTGTGTACGCACCTGTAAGATGAATGGGCGGAGGTCTACGTCGGCGTGTTTATATGTGTAGGCGTACACGTACGTATATATATAAGGCACATCCGCATCTGCAAAATATATGAGGACCGATTTGATTCGACGCGTAGACCCTGGACACCTTTACGTTTCCCATGAAGACAGCAGGATTATATCATTCTTGCGCGACTCGCAGTCCACGAAGAGTAACTATAAGTAGATATAGCCTCTACACGTATAACATGAGCAGGTGTATATAAACGTGCCTGTGTATATGTATGTATGTATGTGATGCACATACGTACATGTAGGTTGCCACTACGCAAGTCTGTGTGTGTATGTGTTTATATGTGCCTGTGATTACTAAGTAGATTAATGCGAGGACAGAAGATGTCGTAGTATTGCAGAAGAGGAGCACGTTCTTCTTTTGGAGGGGCCTTTGTGTCGGCTAATCGGCTGCAAAGACTTTTTCAGATATATTCTGTGCGTGTTTCACACTTTGCCACGTTACGCGGTCGTCGGCGGATTTCCCCGGGGCCCACCTGTTTATATCAACACGATGCAGGGTACTCCACCTTTTGACGCACAAACATAACGAGGAAGAAATGCGCTTCCATGGCAGGACACAGAGTCCTTCACATTTTAACCTAAATTTGAAAGAAGGACGCGTTTTCCTGCCGTGAGCCCTTCACCGAGAAGCGCCAAACGTTGAATCAATCGACGGCCGTCAGTGACGCTGTCCATACACATACACATATATATGTATGTGTCAGAAATGTATGCAGTATGTGCATGTGTGTGTAGGCACATATAAATGTCCACCTATTAATATAAATGTATACACATGTGTAACCGCATTGAAGATGATGCGTGCCCGTGTATAGGATATGTCTCTATATGTGTGTGATTGGTGGGTTGTATGAGTCACGCTTGGTGTAAGTATATGCGAGAAGGAGGAAGAGACGGGGTTCTTTTCTTGTGTGATTGTCTTCGTCAACAGGAAGGTTCGTGCGTGCTGAAACATGAGAGACCTGTTGAGTACGTCCGCTTCGTCGACTGCGTTGCGTCGGCACCTCTTCTTCTCTCCTGCTCCGCGAACGAGGTACGTCGGCATATTTCTGCAGAACTTCGGCGTGAGAAAAGAGAGAAGAGCTGCCGCGAGGAGAGGAAGACAGCAAGACAGAAACGTGCCAGCTGTTAGACATCTGGTGGAGACATACGATCGTGGAACAAAAAAGGAAGGTTGAACCTCTGCAACACATACGAGTATATTTATATGACTTCGTAGGCCGGCACGTCCCTCTCCGTGTGTCTGCGTATTATCTGTGAAGGTGGGATGGGCAGTGGCAAGGTGTGCCGGGCATTTCTCTTCTCATACGTCTCTCTCTACAGGAGTGAGTTGACTTTTTTCAATTCTTTGCCGGTACAAGGCGGTCGCCGCCTACCGACTACCGCTACGTATCGATCTATATGCACACGCATACACATGTATCTCTCTCTCTATATATGTAAGCAGCTATAAACATATGTATATATGTATGAGGCTGCATGCGTGCGTGTGTCGGCTGCGGGTCGCGTATTGCGCGCTTCGTCTCACGCAGTTTTCGCCAGAAAAGTCCGCCCTTGGCAGCCTCACACACACGCAGGGAGTCTCTGGCCTCTGCGTAGGCCTTTTTTGCGTGCCGGTGAACCAAAGCGGAACAGAGACGGAGACGGGGAGACGTACGAAGGGGCCGCTGCCTCCCCGTGTCACGTATAGAGAGAAGAGACAGCGCGAGAAACGAGAGAAGATGCGCTTCTTTCTCTGCGCGAGGGCTGCATGCATGCGGCTAAAAGGAGAGGAGAGGGAGGCGAAGAGTGTTGCTGCTGTTTTTCTGCGGATGTGTCGCCCGACGCGAGGAGAGGGAGGGGAGTCGAAAGGGAGGACAACTTGTGTCTCTTCAAGGCGCATGCGCCGTCTTTCGTGCTGCCCGTTGTGTATATCGGTGTGGAGGGCCAGTAGTCGGAAAAGAGAGGGTTTTCCTTCTGTCCGTGTCTCGCCGTTTGTTGTGCGGTCGTTGCCGATAGAAAAGGGCCTCAGTCAGCGAGTGTCCGGTCATATATGCAGAGGGTCCATAAAAGGCCGCAAAAAAGGACGGAGAGCGGACGTTCGTGCTGTTTTCGCTTCTTCTCTGTGACTCACCGAGCGACACGTGAACGCTTTCCTGTCGAAAGGGCGAATGTTCTGCTTCCGCGTTGGCAACAGGTACGTCTATGGGACCTGCGACAGACGGGACGCAGCATCTGCGCCGTCTCGAGCCACGTGAAGACGGTGACCGCGGCGCGGGTCGTTCCTGGGTCTTTTGCTACCGCAGCAGCAGCAGCAGTCGTCTTCTCTTCGAGGAACAGCAGCAGCAGCAGTACCGGGGGTCGGAAGCGGGCGCGGAGGGAGGCCGGGGAGGTCGACGGAGAGGAAGAAGAGGAGGCGGACGCAGAGAAGGAAACCAAAGACGAAGAAGACGACGATGAAGAAGAAGATAGCGACGACGATGATGAAGAAGAAGAAAGCGACGAGGAAGAAGAAGAAGAAGGCGACGCGGGACTGAAAGAAGAAAAAGAAGATTTACGACGCGAACTAGTAGTGGCTTCCACTTCTCTCGACGGCACGCTCAAACTCACATCTCTCAGGGTGAGGATATCTGCCGGATGCATAAAAGTCTCGAACTTCTGCTGCTGCTACCAACCTTCATCTGTATCGACGACGTGCAGCGGTTCTTATTCAGACGTGTATATACATGTGTATATTCGTCGCTGTCTCTCTATTTGCATATATATTCATATATGTTCCTCTCACCACATATATATATTATATGTGTCTCTCTACATATATATATGTATGTATGTTTGCCTCTCTTTTCTACATATATGTATATATATATATATGTCTCGCACTGTCTCTATCGCTCTCTCTGTATATTTGTCTTTATCTATATATACGTACGTATATCTGTTTATATTACTTTGGGTACTTATATGGGCGTAAATGTAAGTAGTTTACGTGCATATATGGTGAGGGTATGAAAATGCAGAAGAAAAGTAGACCACTTCTAAGACCACGCGACAGGTAGGATGGCAGGTCGCAGGCGTCACGGAAGAAAGTTTTCTTCGCTTGCTCAGGACTTTTGATACCTTTCCTGGTCTACGTAGGGGGAAATATTGGTGCCTGCTGTGTTCGTTGTATACATGCATATGTGGTTGTACATGTATATGTGCGTATATGTATGTATATATATGGGGAGGAATACTTGGCTTCGGGACTTTGATACCTTTCCTGGTCTACGTAGGGGGAAGTATTGGTGCCTGCTGTGTTCGTTGTATACATGCGTATGTGGGTGTACATATATATGTGCGTATATGTATGTATATATCTTGGGAGGAATACTTGAACTTGTGGCGCTTCTTATGTATGTATGTACGTATACATATGTCTGCATATGTATGTGGACACGTACACGCCTACGTCCATTCTTGCAGCCACACGTCTATATGTAGGCAGCACATTCGCCTCATCCTTTCTGCAGCAGTAGATATATTCGTGTGCATGTGTACCTTCCGAGGTACGTCACGGCATAGAGATACGTGGCCTTTCCATACGTACACATGTATGGAAAGGAGCACGTGTATTATATGTAGGCGTGGCGGGGTGATATTTTATCGACGTGGATATATAAAGCCACAAACATTTGTCTTTATAGCTGCCTGGATATCGTCTGCAGTAGTCTAAACATTCATACACATATACATATGCGTGTATATATATGTACGTCGTGCAGCACGTATGTGTGTGTATACGGGGGTACACACACGTGTGCGTAGAGCTGATCAGTTCTAGGAGGTCCTTTCCTTTTGTGTTCTCTCCTTCCGGTCGCCAACAGGAGGTTTTCGTCTCTTCGTTTGTAGCAGAGGAATGTTCTCTCGTCTTTCTTGGTTGACTGTTGCTCTTGGCTCGCACCCACCTGTTCGTCTGTGTGGACCTGTGTCTATGTTTATAGCATATTTGGGGGAATGCGTGGAAGGACAAACGTACTTGGTGAGAGTACGTGGGGGCGCTTGCACGTGCTTCTGTCAAGAAAACGGTTGAGAGGTGCAGGGCCGACGGCGGGGTTTGCTGCTGGTGCGGCAGGAGGACGGCCTGCTGTATATTTGTGTGTACGCGTGTTTGTCAGTTGCTGCTGGTGTTGCTGTTGCTCTTCCTGTAGTGCTGCTGCGGCCGCAGCTGCTGCGTTGTCGGTGCCGGCCCTCCGCTGCTCCTTCTGGCGACACTGTCCTGCTGCAGGTGCTCGTGTCGCTGTGACTGCCGCCGGGTGGGTACGGAGGCTTCGTCGTCACTCGCAGTGCTGCTGTTGCTGCTTCCCGTTGCTGCTGCTGCTGCGTCTTATTGCTGCTCCTGCTGCGTCTCATTGCTGCCGCTGCTGTTGTGTTGGGCGCAGACGCTGCAAGTGCGTCACACACTCACATTCCCGGGGGAAGTCCTGTCGTTAGATTTTGCCATGGCTTCTTCTCCGGATTCTTCTGCGTTGTCCTCGTCCTCCTCGTCACTTTCTTCTTCCCGAAGAAAGAAGAGAAGAAACCGTGTGGCAGCTGCCTTTCTTGTGGGGTGCGCTGACGGAAGCTGGGTGGTCCGGCAGCGCAGCCGAAACAGCAGCAGCAGCCGCACTGCCGTAGCAGCAGGAGCGGCTGCTGCTGCCGGTGGCTACAGAAATGGTGCGGCAGAGGTGCAGCAGGGAAACGAAGAAGCAGGAGAAGATGTAGCAGCAGGATCAGCAGGGAAAGGACTTGCTCTTGTCGCCAGTGCAAAAAGACGAAGGAAATTACTGCTGCGGATGAGGGCCAATCACGCTCACTACTTCACCCGTGGTCGATCTGCTCTGCCGCTGCCCAACGACCTGGTGGTACGTTCCTGTTACGGCTGCCATAATGCTGCTGCTACTCCTCTTGTTGCCGAAGCAGGTGCTGCGGTGGCTGCTGTTGCTGCAGTGGCTCGATTTGCTGCAGCGGGTCCTGTTGCTTCCGAAAAATTACTGCGGGAAGTGCAGGTGCTGCAGCTCGGACGTCTGCATGTGCTCCTGTTGCGATTGCTGCGGTACTTGCTGGTGGTGTTACTGCAATTTCTACAGCTGTCGGTGTGCTCCCGCAGCAGGGACCGTTGAGCTCACCGCTTCTCGACATGCTGCTTCTACTGCTGCTGCTGCTGGAGTGACTGCTCCTGGTGCTGCAGCTGCCGCTGCTGCTGCTGTTGCAGCCTCCTGTGTTGCTGCTGCGGCTGCTGCTGCAGCACCTTACGGCAGCAGTAGCGTTCTTCAGTGCTGCCATTGCAGCTCTGCCACTGCCTTCTCTCCCGTTGAGCTGCTGCGGTTGTTGCTGGTGCGCGTGCTGTTGATGCACCTGGTGCTGCTCTTACAGGCTTGCGGCTGCTGCTGCTGCTCCTGCTTCTCTGATTGTTGGTGCTGGTAGGGCGACTGCTGGTGCTGTTGCGACGTGTCTGCCGCCACTTGTGCGAGTTTTTCTCCTCGGGCCGGCGCCCCGGCAGCTTTTTTTGTCTTGCGGCAGTTCGAGTGAACTGCGCTTGTGACCCCACACGACTGCTTTCCTGCTTCTTGCACAAACACCGGGTGTCTCCGTCTCTCCGTGTCTCGGTGTCCCCCTGCCTCCCCCCCCCTGGTGGCGCAGAAAAACTCACTTTTTCTGGTTGCAAGTCACTTCTTCTTTCGGAAGAGCTGCCCTCGGTCACGGTGAACTTCTGATGAGTCGCGCAGATGGAGAGAACTCGCAGAGGACTTCGTCCGAGCGAGGCGCAGCAGAAAAGGAGAACTCAGCGTGGGCACGTCACGAAGTCATTTTGTTTCGAAGAGTCTGCGAGCTACCGGTGTGAATACGTAGACAACCGGACGAAAAAATAGGAAGAACATGAGGAGGCAACACGTTCTTCTGCCTCTCTGTGTGTCATATTCTTCTTCGTATCTCTGTGTCGTAGTATTCCCCTTTTTGTGTCGTGTTGTTCTTCACATCTCCTCCTCGCGTTTCTGTCTGTCTGTCTCTCTGTGTCATTTTCTTCTTCTCCTTAATCGTGTCTCCGTGCGTCTTCTTTTTTTTTATTCTTTCCTGTTTTCTGCTCGCGGTCCCGTGCCATTTGCTGGCCTCAGGTGGATGGCGCGCTCGGCAGGCGACACGGGCGCTTGGACCGGCTGCTGCGGAGCTTTCAGTATCAAGCAGCTCTTGACATCTCCATCGCAACTTCGTAAGAAAATCTACACCTACACGCGTGCACTTTTATGTGTGTCTGGGGGAACTGGCGTATATACCCATATATGCTCACGTACACATACACTTTCAATATGGAAATAGCTATATATATATATATATATATGTGTAGCTGCGGAAAATGATGTGTGCTGGTTGAGTACGGGTATATAGGTGTGAACTTTCAGGGGTACATAGGGACGCACTCGTGCATATATATCTATGTGCGTGTATGTATTTGGAGCAGAAGATGAACGTGTATGCATTTGTTTGCTGGATAGACACGCTTATATATAACAGTACATTAATACGGGCAAACACGTGTATGTATACGTGTCCATTGGGTGTAGATATGTATGCATGTATCCGTATGTAGAGAGAGCAAAGACGTGTTCGTGCGACGGAGTTTATCCGCATGCACTTCAAGAATTTGCAGTGCAGTTGCTGCCGCAGGCGTCTGTGTGTGTGGGCGTGGTGCCTGCAGTGACTTCACGCATTATGCATCCACTTGTTAAAATGGTTTAATGTGTAGGTGTTAAAATTTACGAGCCCGCCTGCCTGTGGAAGAAAGCAGCCGGACAGAGAGGGATAGAGAAGAGATGATAAGAAACCGGAAGAAACGCGTTCAGAGGGGAAAAGAAGAAGAGAGAAGAGCCGCCGGCTGTTGCTGTCATCCACTTGGCTGAATGTAGGGACAAATCGAGACGTGCGCATGCGACCGCCAGCCCCTTCTCTCATTTTCTTCGCTTTTCTGTGTCGCAGAAGAACTGGGAAGTCTCCGTTCACTTGTCGGCTGACACTCCAGAGCAGTGGTGCAGACTTTGTTCCGCACCGTGGGTAGATGATACATAGTTCTCAATTTCTTTGCCTTTTATCGGTGCGTCCCGTCGCTTTTCTTCTTCTTCGTCTTTGGCTTCCTCTTCTCTTTTTGTTCTCCTTCTTGGCTTCTTTCCTCCCATTTCTGCGTCTTCTGGGTCGCCTGGCTTCTTGTGGCTGCCCGTTGCCGTCTTGTCGGTGCTGCTGCTGCCGGGGGGGGGGCTTCTCCTCCCCGCCCGCTGACGACTTCCCTTTTGCATTTGCGTGTGGGGCTCCTACCTGCGTGCGCTGCGGGTGAAACAGGCCGCAGCCGGTGGTCGTCGCACTCGTCGCGGAGCTGCTGCAGCGCGGCGGCCTTGAGGCAGCCGTACGAGGCAGGGACGCGGAGTCTGTTCTCCCCATGCTGCAGTTTATTTCTCGCAATATTACCATGAAAGGAGGCTGCGCGACACTCCTTGTTGCCGAGCTGGCCATGGCGCTTCTCCAGGAGTGCGAGGAGTGGATGACCGCCGCGGGCAGCGACCCCCATCTCCTTGAGCTTCTCAAGCGGATTGCGCAAGTAAAGTTGCTCTCTTCTCCTCTACATAAAAATGTCACTCTCTCTACGTACTCGGATATAGGTGTCTCTTTTTATATAGAGATGACATGCGTATATACAGGGGAAGATGCGTCTCCGTCTTGGTGACGAAGGTCTGTTTTATTACTTACGTGGATGTATGTATATGCACGAGTATCTAGTCGTCTGTACGTATGCATACACGCATGTATTTTATGTTTGTGCCTACGTAGTAGATGTATATGTACTCACATACACACACACATATATACATGTACGTGTACATAAGTATACATATATATATATGTGATAATGTTTACGTATAGATAGACGTAGTGCTTGCATGCATTAGAGATATACATACTCACACACACATTTATATATGTACATATGTACGTATGCCTATATTTATATGACGACGTTTACGTATTGATATGGTAGTGCCTGCGTATACTAGAGATACGCATACGCACACACACACACACATACACACATATATAGACGTATATATATGTCGTACACTTGTCCAGTTTCTTCCGTCTTTGGCTTGTGTTAGACGCCTGTGAAGATTTTCAACATGTGTATATATTTCCTTTTCCTGTGTAAATGCGTACAAATATCGAAGTATTGATAGATGTCAGTAGATCTGCGCACAGGTGTATAAGGAAGTAACAAGAGATGGGTTTCCTGCAGCGGCGAGACGACGTTGTGCGACCGCGGGTATGGCGTGGTACATCTTCCGTTTTCGCGTCCACTCGCATTTCTCTCTATATACATACATTTGTGTCTACGTTTGTATATAGGGATCCTAGATATGGCATGTATCTTCTAGTATATATAATCGATTGGTGGGGCTGTGTGCTTTAACAGGGGAAGGGGAACCGAATGGGGGAGGAGGTCACGCACATGTACATACATATTCATGTATACACACACATCTCTATCGCGTCTACCTCCTAAAGTTTAGACATGCACAGATATTGTAATATACGTACATAAACGGCCAAATGCCTAGCTACACGCATGTATATATATATATATATGTGTACATATATATATATATATATATATCTAACCCCGCTGAACTCGGCCATCTGGTTACTAGCTTCATTACATAGCTCTTTTCGTGAATAAGTTGAAGGAAAAAGTAAACACGCACAAGTGGTGGTGCAGGTCAAGTGCACGAGGTAGTAGAACTCTATACGTATAGGTCCCCGTCTCTCTCTACCTACACACGCGTTTAGCTATAGAAAGTCCTGCACATATAAATATATACGAGGAATATGTAAAAACTCTAGGTTTGGCTGCTCTATCGCGGTACACCGATGCGAGACATTTTGAGGGTTCGTCGCAGGTCCACATACTTCGAATACTCTTCCTAATATGCGTCTTAAAGCTGCGTGTCATTACGCAGTATATATATATATATATATATGTTCATGTACGCATGAAGATTTACACATAAATTTATTGATGTAGATATGTTGTGCATGTATATGCATGTGTCTCTGCGCAGTCTTGTCCGCATGTGTGTAAATATATATGTATATATATATACACATGTACGTACGCATACGTATGTATCTACGTACATAGGTGGATACGTTTGTCTGCAGGTACGTGCGCAACAGTCTATCTATGTAGGTATGTGTGTCCTTTTGGGGTGTATGTACACCCGATGTGGTGGGGCAGAAAGACGTATCAACACTAATTGCGTTTGTCTCTCTTATTTCTGATCTCCCCTGCGCATCTGTCTGATGGAGGTACATCGTATCTTTTCTACACGCGATTTTCCTCTTATTCTGTGCCTTCTGTTGCTTTGCTGTTCTGTGTTGATCTACACTTATTCTCCTGCTCTGTTATTTCGTGCGGTAGACTTTGTCCTCTGCCGTGGCACTTGGCCAGCACTTCTCATTCTCTGTGGAATATCCGGGGGAGATACTTCCCTCGCACACACACTTTCGTGCTCTGCTGCTCCTTTCGTATTTTCTCTGCAGAAAATCGCGTTCGAGCTGGACCAGATACGCCAGATGGACCGACTCTACAGCCTGCTAGATTCTCTTCTCGCTATCTAGCGATCGTGCTCCACGCACCTGTAGCTGTCTATTCATATATATATATATATATATATGCATGTGTGTATGTATGTGTGTACACAGGATCGCTAAGTATAGCGTGTGTCTCCTATATATTGTACTTTCGATCATTCTGGCTGTGTGCTTAAAAGGGGAAGTGCAACTGGGGGACGCGCGGGGGGTGGGTGGACGCTCATGTACATACAAATGCGTACGCGTTGTTCCGTACGCAGAAAATTAGATATATGTATATATAGGTGTGGTGGCGGACGTCTACGTGCGTATGTGTACACACAGCAGGTTATACAGAAAGTTATAGCTATGTGGAGATACACCAGCATGTTCACGACCATACGCGTCCATTGCCGCTATATATATATATGTATTTATATGCCCGTAAAAGCGGATTTTTCAGTTGGCGTGCTCGTAAAAATAAGAACGTGTGTATGTGTGTACATGTAACCGAACCCGATCAAACGTATGTACATGCAATTTCCTCTTCTGCCCCCAGTCGTCGAAGCATTTGTCGTAATGAAACCACGGCAGAAAGCGAGAGCGTAGGACACGTGTAGATACATGTACGTGTATATGCGTAGGTCTATGTGTCTGTGTGTTCGTATTCATTTGTAGGCTGCACCTGTGGGTGGGGCAGGTATCCTCTAGATTGTATCGAGATAATATCTTGCGGTGACCCGTTATCGCTGAAGAGGAGTTGCATTTGCTCTGTAAAGAGCATCTCTGACTAATCTTGTACTTCCTCAGCTGCTGCGCTCTAGAGCGGCCAGTGCTTGTAGGTACCGCAGTAGCCGACCGCTCATGAATTAATCATCATAAATATGTCTGTCTCTCCGTTCACGTATATATTGCAGTGGGTATAGCTACGTGTTGATGCACACATTTGTGTATACATATGTATATATACATATACGTGTATATCTATGCACGTACATATATATATATATACCAAGTATAAGTAGATGTGTATGTCTGCGCATATATTTGTATATACGTCCCTGCCCCTCGCATAGCTGTCCGGAGGGTAGGTATTATAGGTGCGCGTCCGCGCAGATGCTTGTATGTGCATGTGACTGCACCCGGGCTTGTACATGTGGTAAGCCCGCATATGTAAGTGGAGCTCACACCTCAGCGTTTGCAGTCGTCAAGAGCTGCTGCCCTCTGCTTCGTAGACGGTGGATCTTTCTGTTGGCGCTGAACGGCAAAATACATTTTGTGCGGCGAACGTACAAGATTGTAGAAACGAAGGATGCCAGGTTCATAAGGGCAGCTGTTGGTGCAAAGCTGCCGCAAGAGCGGAAACTGGTGTTGGTTGCCGATGTGTTGCACGCGTCTGACACGGACGCTGAAACATCTTGTTTTTAAAAAAAGGTGTCAGATCTTGCACCATGGCGGTCACGGGCGGAGATGCCAATGTTCTGTCGGCATTTTGCGGTTTTACCACACCACCTGGAGTTGCCCGCATGGATAAACAGAAGATACAAGTTGCCTGTGTAAAGTGGCACGTCAGGCGTGTAGTGTTTTCTGATGCTCACGGAGTGCACCTTAACAATATTAATGTTTCCACATTTGATTGGTGGAAAGCCGGTATATCTGCACATACATATATTTATGCGTGTGTGTGTATATGTGCGCTGTCGTTTAAATGAGAATTCTGGGGATATCTTTATAAATAAATACACGGACACTACCAAAGCAGCGCAGGACTTACGGCGTACGCCTGACACCGTGTACGTCTCCACTTAAGCAGGACACAATTTCTTTTCTTCGAGGAGATATTTGACATGTTCAGCATATGTATGCGTGTATACATACACATACGCACGTGAAGACAAACACTGCACGAGTGCAAAAAGAACCGAGTTCTGGTGGATGAAAGATGGATATAAATCCGTGTGGGCGAACAGGTGTATTACGCACCCAAGGAAGACGAAATAAAGAAAGAACGAACTCTGGAGTATTCAGCGCCTATGCAGCTGTAAACTCTCGTGCGGCACTCCACGCGTACTTACCACGCCTGTAAGTTTCAAGTAGAGATGCCAGGACATCCTCCCACGTGTTTGTACCCACAAGTCTTCTGTAGAAGCAGGACAAGGAGAATCGTGCTCAGCTCCTATACACACCTAGAAAGACTTTCCACAAATGACCTCTGCGTTGATAGACTGCTGGAAGCTCCTAGCGTTCGTACTTCGCAGTCGATTTACTTGAGTCTTCACGTATGTCTTCTTTTATGGGAAGCAACTCAGCCCAGCAACACCCGCGGGATACTGTGACGTAGTCTTCCTTTTCGACGCACATATAAATCCACCCTGCCGCGTTGGGCCGAAGACACACGGGTTCGCAATGACGCAGTTTTTATTTAGGTTGGCTGTAGCTTCAGGTGTCTGATTCTTTGTAGGGTCAGCCCTTGGATGTCAAGCCGCGGAGCAACGAAGAATGTTGTGGGAGATAGCAGGGCAGAGCCTGATGGAACCGATAGATGTCTGTGATTTAGAGAATATCTTCTTCGTGTCTTGCGTCTCTGTTAACTGTATACGCCAACACACTGTGCAGAACACGAAGGGAGCGATAGATCTCTGTGATTTAGGAAATTGTTTTTCCGTGTCTTGCGTCTTTTTTGACTGAATACACCAACACATTGTTTCCAACTACACTACCAGCTTTAGTCTCCACTTGTACTCTCAGCTTGCATTCCACAGTCAACTGCGTACCCTAATAAATTCCATTGGGGAAAAAATATGCTATATGCTGCTGTTCTACCTGGGTAATACTCGAAATACCGCGCTTTCCTGCACGGTCTTTTGTGGGAACAGAAGAATGCCACCGCGAACGTCTAGCAGGCAGGCGCTATGCGTGCAGTAGAAAAACTGATTCAGATGTACTCGTGTAAAGGAACGAATTCGTCAGAATACACATCTTTTGCGAGCTCTCATAGATTTCGAGGTTGTCTTTCATCATTGAAGCAGCGGAAGGACTGTCACGGCTACGGCTCTGCGTAGCCTGTGTTTTCCGGCCTAATGTTTCAGGTGTGCACGTCATCATTTTTGGTAAAAGGGAAGGATTCACTCAAGGACCGACCACGTCGTTAGCTAGTGGACGTGTAGTGTACGCGAACCTGTCCGCTGCCGTGTATTTACGTCGGTATCAGCACTCCACGTGGCAGCTTAAGGCTACAACAGTGCCTCGGGACGACTATGCTATCCTTCAGATACTGCACGCACTGATGTCATGCGCAACCTTGAGCAGATCGGACAGCACAAGGATTGAAAACCCATAAGCATATTTGTGCAACAGCGTGCACATATATATATATATATTATATATATGCACATATGTATCTAGATATGTGGATGGACGGACACCTTACACGTGCGTGTATGCGCGTACGAACTGAACTTTGTTCCACCTGTCGGTAAACACCCTGTCAAAGCCTTCATCCAGGGCGGTGGTTCGCTTTGTACTCCAAAGAGGTACGCGGTTAACCTCAAATGCACAGGTTTGTATATTCGTATGTACACGTATACTTGTAACCGTACTCGTGTTTGTAGCGTTCTGCGGTAACTTCCCAGGCACGTTATATGCAAGAATCCTGCATTTTGGAAGACTGGATAGATTTTCGTTGTCTGTCGCAAGCTGCGAAGGCAGTTCAAGTACGCTGGAGACATGATATCGGCTTGTAGTACGCGCAAACTCGAGTAGCGCCCCAAGGGCGTCTAAGGTCGCCCTCCGCGTGGCACTTGCGATGTAGATTTCATCACAATGATGAAATGTTTCATCACGCCACACAAGTTGCATTTGCGCAGTACAGACAACGATAGTGGACCCGCGCCAAACCCGCGTATTTCGCACTCTTTCTTTACAGTGAATGCTATTGCTGCCAATGTTTAGTACACCGTAGATGTATAGTTTACTAGTGAAGGCAACAACCTGCAGGAAGGCGAGCGTACGTCTCCCCGTACCTTCTAGCTGATTGGCTTGGTTGTCTTTCCTTGTTTTCTCCGCGTTCTCTCGTTATTCGTAAGTGCATACGCAAACGTATCACGACTGATAAGCAGGTGGCTGAGACCCGCTGCTATCTCTCCTCGTCGACTGCAGTTCGCACTTAGGGGAACTGGATTCTTCGGTTGTGATTCTCTGGTGAGGCTTGTGCTAAAGAAAAGCTAACTTTTTCGTGTTGACGTTCGTAGGCTTGTATGGCTACGGGCGCGCGCCTTCACATACATGTGTACACATATGCTTTAGGATATGCACGTTTGCATACCTAATGTGTCAGTATGGGTATTTAAATAGACGCACACTGATCAACTTACACTTCTGTCGCCAGAGAATTCAGAAATGCGCCTGCACTGGTGTGAATAGGACGTGTTATACTCGCCGACCGACTACCACCCCAGCAAAACACCTTTTGCAGTATCAGTTCACATGTATCGAGAGATGCATGTACGTTCCACCTGCCAACGTAGCACACGGCCCTACAGGAAGAAAAGAAATGCGCCCTGTGGTGATATGGAGGATGCAGAAAAGACGGAAGTTGTACTGGGCAGCGGGGGCGGAATCTAAGTTTTCGCGCTGTGAAGTGCTTTCCTTGGCTGAGTGTGCCGAGAACAACATTCCCACGAAGTCGTACGCTGTGACACGTAGTGCTGTCCCTCACGGGCAAAATGCAACAGAAGCCGTCTGACACGCGAAAGACGTGAAGTTTTAGAGTTCTGTACTGTGCGCCGCACGTGGGCCGAACGTGGGTAGAATGCAGCGTCTACAAGGTGTTCTACGCGTTAGTGGAAGTGCGTGGGCGCAGAGCGTGACCGGCGGTAATCTCGACTGCACAAAATTTTGCAAAACAGTCTCACTCTATACGCACACGGCCACGGTCACCTGCGCGTCCTCATGGGATTCCCAGTGAGAGTAAGCATACAAAGGTTTTTTGACCTACCTAGTGGCGTCAGGTTAAGCACAGAAATACTGGTCGTTGAATTAATGCGGCGGATTATCGTAGGCGATGGAAGATTTCTTCGAGAACTGAATGATTCCAGTCCTGGACCATGCCACAGCCATTCCACCACGTAATGCGAAGTGATGTCACTCAAGGCTGGTGCTGCAAATTGGTCCGCTGCTACGGTTTGAAGAGACTCTTCCCATAGGACGTGCAAGTGATAACCCTGCGACCGGCTGTACGCGAACCTCCTCGAGCCAGTCGAGGAGGAAGGCACTTGTTCCTGTGGAACATGAGACCTCGACAGCCAGGTGAAGTTTCTGTACACTTCGCTCGCTGACTGCTAGCTGAATCAAACGGCTTCGAGCAGCGCGAGCGGCTTGTGGTTCCTCCGTACGTCCCGGGTTTCTGTTGGAGAAACGCTCACCATTCTTCAATGTGTAGACTGTTGCAGTCAACGTATCCGGCTCCTGGCTCTTTGACAGCAGTTCAGGGCTGGTGGCTCCGCGGAATTCAGAAATCACTTACCTGCAGTTGCTGGGAAGGCCACACAGTGGCTGCTGGCAGCTGAACACGGATGCAGACACAACGGCTGTCCCTGCTAGTCACGTGCTGATGCTACTGCTGCTGCTGCTGCTGTTGCTGAGGCGTTCGAGCATTTTGGGCGCTTGGCTTCTTGCAGCTGGATCGGGCAGCGACCCAGATCATTAGCGCTCGTTTTTTTTGTCTTTCTGGTTCCTCTGCACTTCTTGGGCACCCTGCACAAATCCGGCTTAGCTGCGTAATTTTTAGGTCACTTAACATGATGGCGTCCTCTGACGATTGTTCTTCGTTCCCCTTTTTCAAAGACAGGTTTTTTCAGATTGTGCTTCTTCTGATGCCCGTAGCCTTTGTAGTCACAGATGCTGCTGTCCCTTCTTCCCCTACCCGTAGGCTGGCAGCACGAAACAATGGTGTCACCGTACTGTACCCCTCACTCGCAACGCGTCCTCCGTTCATACCTGGTCCTTCGCCTCTACGTCTGCCTTTTCTAAGACCCATTCCAGGCACAACCGAGTACGCTGTGGAGGGTCTATCAACAACAACAACTACGACTACAGAAGCTCCCCTGCCTGCCCAAGCTACGGCGTCAGTTTTCATTGGAGGTCATGTAGCTCAAGCGACAGTTCCGCTCGCACAAGCGGAAGCCGGCCAGGCAGCCCCTCAACAAACGCAGACATCGCCTCTTGCCGCGCTAGTTGTTGCTAGTCCCACACGTCAAGCACCAGCACCACAAATTCCGCAGCCGGCACCCACGTCAACCACAGCTGCTGCTGTTGCAGCGCCTGGTGAAGGTGTACAATACCAGCCTCTCGCAGAATCCCAGCCTCAGCCCATGTTTCAACAGCCTACCACAGCACCAGCCGCTGTTGCTGCGGTGGCTGCCCCAGGAGCTGGTGAAACGGCACAGGTGCAGCAGCTGCAGCCCACGTTTCAACAGCCTACGCCAGCACCAACCGCAGTTGCTGCTGTAGCTGCACCGGGAGCTGGTGACGCTGCGCAAGGCTTCCAACCGCAGCTGCCACACCCCAATTTTCAAGAGGTTGATGCAGCACAAGGCGCAGCAGTTGCCGTCGCTGCACCGGGAGTTGCTGAAGCCTCGCAAAGCTTCCAGCCACAGCCCCCGCAGCCAACGTATCAACAACCTGCTCCAGCACCAGCCGCTG
>KL647290.1:5576527-5590739 GCA_000727475.1 Sarcocystis neurona | reverse complement strand
GAGCCCCCGCAGCCCACTTACCAAGAAACTGCTCCAACACCAGCCGCTATCATTGCTGTAACGATACCGGCAGCAGGAGAGGCCGCACAAAGTTTGCAAGCAGAGCAGCCCCAGCCCAGGTTTCAACAGCCTACTCAGACACCAGCCGCAGTTGCTGCCGTGGCTGTCCCAGGAGCTGGTGAAAGTGCCCAACTACAGGGACCACAGTCCACGCTTCAACAACCTGCTGTGGCATCAGAGGCAGCGGTGGCTGTTGCCGCTCCAGCAGCAACAGAAGCAACCCAAGAGACGCAACAAAGTGCGCCGGCAGCAGCTGCCGCTGTGGCTGCACCAGCAGCAAACGCTGCAGCGGAAACCCAAGTGCAGCCTGATCCTTTAACGCAGCCTGCCGCGGAAAATGCGCCACAATCAAGCGTGATCGTCGCACTAGCTGTTCCTGGGATAAGCAACCGTTCAGGAGAGCAGGTTCGTGCACCCTCAACTACCGTCCAGCCCCCCTCGGAAAACTCGGCGGCCCCAGGCGTGGCAGTTGCTGTCGCTACTCCGAGCGCTGGTGTACCACGTGACCAACCTCGTCCGCTGAAAAATGTCTCCGTTCCTGTTGCAGCTGCAAGCGCACGTGCTGCACCAGTACCACTGACGGACGTGCCTAACGCAGAACTTGAACAGAATCCTCCTCCAGCACGAGCTAGACATCGCCCAGTGGCTACAGCCGCCGTCACAACAATCGCAGAAAGCCAGCAACATGCAGGGCCAGAAGCCACCTCCTTTCTGGAAACATCAGCGACTCCATCAAGTCCAGTCGTTACCACGGCTGGACGAGAGCCACATCAAGCAACAGTGCACGTATATGCGCCAAGGACTCCCTTATCCGCTGTCACTGGGGCCACAGCAATGGCACCCGTGCCTGGACCTGCCTATGCCCTACGTTCTATTCCTGCACATCCCCCTCTTGCTGTTGTTGTTGCTGGCCCCAGAGGCCCCGCTCCTCCACTGGGTCCTGGTGCACCTGTTGGCCCTGTCGCCTTCTCCGAAATGCCGCAGACACAATCACCTGCGCAAGCTGCTTCGCCTCCTGTTGCCGCAGCTGCTGCTGCTGCTCCTCAGGCACAAACACAAGCTCGACCTCCTTCACCCCCTCCTCCCGCAGCCGCTTTTGCACCTCCTCCCAGTAGTTTTGCACCTACGACTCCGACCGCTCCTCCCAGTGTATCTGTCCCTGCAGCTCCGGCTCCCGCTCCTGGTTCTGCACCTGGAGCAGCAGGAGCGATTCCGATCGCCCCTCTCAGAGTTTCTGTTCCTGCGGCTCTGGCTGGCGCTCCTGGGTTTGCACCTGCAGCAGCAGGAGCGACTCCGACTCTTGCTTCTCCCAGTGTTTCTGTTCCTCCGTCTTCGGCTCCCGCTAGTGGACCTGCACCCGCGGCAGCAGCTGCAGTTGTTTCTTCTCCTCGGGGCCCTCCGGAGCGGCCGGACGTTGCTGTGGCGCAAGCGCAAGCGCAGCCAGCATTACCCATAATAACGAGCGCAGAGAGCGTGGTAGGTCCACCCCCAGTGGAGACAGAAAAGTTGCAGGAAATTCATGTAAAAGTCAGCAAGGTAGAAAAGCCAGAACCGATAACAGCTGCGGAATTGCCGCAGCCGTTCCACGCAGAGCAGGCGGCAGCATGTAACGTGCAGGTGATTAGCACGAAGACTATCAAAGCAGGGCTGGGCATGCTGTACTATTACAACACGGATGCGGTCGAGGACTTCCATTCTGTTAATTTAATATTACCTGATGGCAGAAACCTCCGTGCCAAAATTGAGGCGGTAATCCGCGACGCACCGCCCTCAGAAGAAGAACCAAAACCCAAGTCCGTCGTCCACTTGGCTGGTGGATATACCTTAGTACTTGGTCTCGATGGCGTGACACTGAAGGATGATGAAGGCGAGGAAGTGGCAAGCTGGGATGCAGAAGCTGTGCTGTATCCCGTTGTTCTAGAGGAGGTGACGATACGAGAGGCAGCAGCAGTATCAGCAGCTCCTGTCACCACTGTCTCACAAACATCAACAAGCACGGTAGTTCCAGAAGAGGCGGTTCGAAAAGCTGTCATTGCAGTCGAAACAGAAGCTATTACTAGCTCTGCTGCGACAGGAATTGCAAAACCCCCGCTCCCCCAGGCAGCCGCGGCTGCGCTTCCTGCAAATGCGGAACCTGCGCAACACACGGCAGAAAATACTCAAGACCCACCAGCAGTGGCTGTAGCAGCTGTCGCCCCAGCAACAGCAGCAACTCCAGCAGCTCCCACGCCGGCACCGACTTCTTCACCTACAGCAGCTGCAGCAGTAGCCGAGGTAGGAGGTAGCAGCAAGAAAAGAAGAGCAGGCACCGCTGGACTGCGTGGGATCCAAGCACTAGGCAACCGAGCACGTGCGCCAGCTGCTGCAGGCGCTGCTGATGCCCCTGCTGCAGGCGAGACCGCAAGCAGTGCTCCTACTGGCTCTTCTACTACTGCAGTCGATCATCCTGCTTCGTCGTCCTCCCACATTCCTGACTCAGCCACATCCCTGGCAGCGGCAACGGAGCACGCATTTCAGCGGCAGAAGGAGCTCATCGCTTCACGTCACCCTGCTGTGTTACAAAGCGGAGGAGCCATCAAATCTGTGCGAATGCTTGCAGTATCCAGAGGTAATGTGGGCACTGTGAGGCTGTCGACAAGCGGGCAGGTAGCTCCAGGAATGACATCGTTCACGTGCGTTTTCCGCACGGGAATCTACGGAGACTACGATCCTTGCAATACACCTGCTGTAATTGCCGCTAACTACTTCAAGCCGCTCATGGCAGCAGTCATCGGTGGATTCTGAAAGAGTTTATAAAGCGTTGGCTCATGACAAGGCAAACTGAACAAAAACTCGTCGCGACCTGTACACACCTCAATACGCACATGCATATGCTGTTATATGTACGCCTAGACTCACAAGCACGCGAACACCCACGTGGTCATCATATACGTTTGGACAACTCATTTTACATATTTAACTGAGTTGTCAGCCGATACTCGCGTTATACAAATGTTTTGGTGTTTAGTAGTGACCCGTTTTCGGCAGATTTTTTCAGATCTATTCACGGTGAAAGGGATAAGAAGAAAGCCGAAGAATGTGCAGATTTACTGGGTGACTCTGTAGCAGAAGACAGAGGAGTCGAGAGCAGTTCAAAGTGAGCTGCACCAACACGACAAAAATGTCGTAACCGTCTGCAGTAATTGCTGACGACGAATGTTTGCTGAACTCCTAGTTCCTCTCCTCTGTCGGTTTCTGGAGATGGTTGAATATTTATATACTTTGCTTTTGTGTGCAAAATGACACAGTCACCCAAAGTGGTTTCTTCTGTGCAGCCGCGTCGCCGCCATGAAGTAATAAACTCTCCTCATTGTGCCAGAGAAAAGGCAAGAAACTTCGAATAACCACCCAAGTGGAGCAGAACTACTTGTGTGCAGATGTATATGTGCGTGCGCATGTCGCTTCCAAGCTCGTATTTAAAATATCTATTATACAGAGGGGACCGGCAGCGACCGTACAACTCAAGCCAGAGTGCAAGCGCTCATGCGTACACGCACACATGTACAGCCGCAAGATGACGCTCATTCCCGTGTAGTTTTTATCTTAGAAGATTTGAAGGGGACTTCTATAGAGTCCTCACAAATTTGGTGTCTGTATTTCCTTGGAGAAGTACGTTCGGATAACAAATCGTTTATATGTACGCGTTCACTGTCATACATGTGTAAGGCGTAAGTGAAATGTACGTACATGTGTGTGTCTATACAAGCATTCTCGCGTGTGTACGTACGCACGACTCACGTATGTATGATAGCTACTAATCATGTGGATTCGTGCATTTCTATAAACGTCCGCGTACCCGTGTGTCTCAGTGGTCAAGGATACGTATAAAATGAGCTACGCGTCTAGAACGTGCAATTTTGCTCATGTATACGTAGGTTTACTCTGCAAAAGTAAACAGTATAGACCTAAAATGTGTACGTATATGTACACACGTGTACGTAGTACACAGTTTTGCATGGAAAGACTCTAGTGCGTTGCTTGCCGATTGGTTCCTCTGGGTGATTGTTTGCTGAACCCAGTCGTGCACCCTGTTTGGCGGGGTTCTCACACCAGTCTATAACCCAGGAACTCGCACGTACAAACTACTTAACTGCCTGTGAACTGCTTTACACGTGGGTCACAAGCGCGCACCGCAGCGACCTGTGTGCGTGTAGAACTGAGCGCAACGTTTGTGCGTGTCGCACAAGACGTAGTGGGGACGATCTGGTACGAATGCTGACGGATGCGGCTGATGTGAAATATGAAACAAGCCGAAATCGTTCGACCGAGTAGCGACACAATCGTTAACCCGCACAGGTTGTGTGCAGCCGGTCACCGCTTACATTTATTCGCGTACTACGGGAAGTACACTAGCGTCGTTGTCAGGCGGCATATTGTCCCTCTGTGCAACAGTCACGAGGCAAAAAGGCTATGCGTACTGAGATCCACCAAGTGAGAGGAAACGTTGTGTGTAGACTTATGTGCAGTCAAGAGAAGAGTGCTTCCACCTGAAGGACGCTATACAGTGGTACAAGAAACTGCTCACCCCGCTTATTTAGTGGACGAACTTATGTGTATACGCATACGTAAAGCATATGCGCGGGGAGGCTTCTGGAAGCGAAACGTCTCCTGCCTTGGTCTTCTTTCGAAAGAAAAAGCTATACACCTGCTGACGACGAAAGGCAGCGTGCGAACAGGATCTGTGCACCGAAGTACGTTCACGTGAAAACATACATACAGACATACGTGCATATGCTCGTACATATCTCCCACTGGTGGATGCACGTCCATACATATGGGGGCCTGCATAAATATATCCACGCATGTCTGTATAAACCGTATGTATGTATGTATGTATGCATGCATGTGTGTGTGTATCCGTGCACATTCTTATGTTTGTATGTCTGTACGCGTGTATACACGCACGTGGGTACACATATGAGCAGGTATGTCGTAGGTGTGTATGTCTGTGTGAATGTATCTGTTGATGTCAGCCTGTAGAAATGCTTGTGCGTATGAATCGTATACCAGGAGCTATTCATATCCCCCCCGTCTCTGGGATAGAAGCCTTGGTGAGCTGACCCTGGAGAGCCTATAGTTTCTGTGAATAAATATACACATGCAGCGGAGGCTACACGGAAAGCACTTTTTCTGTGTTACCATGCACAGCGTCAATGCACTTTTCGAAAAATGCAGTTGAGAAAATCATATATATACATATATATATATAAACGCACTCTCACACGGTCCACGTACGTACGTATGCAGGTTACGGTAGCATATGAATACACTGCCGTAATGCACAGGCACGACCACATGCGGTGTGTGGTCCACGTCTGCTTGTTGGTATGCCCATTACAAGCGTGTGCGTAGTGAGTGGTGAAGAGTGTGCGGATACATGTATGTGTACAGTCTGTGTAACGCACGCCGTCCAAAGAAGAGCCTGGCTGAATGAACGTCTGACACCAACGAAGCAGATTTGAGTTCTGTCCGCGTTTTTTGAAGCTCACAGGCATAGAAAGTGAGATAGAGAGAGGGGCCGCTTTCTGGCACATCTCCTTTCATATGTGACATATTTTATAAATTTGGTAGAGTGCTGTTCATCTTTGAATCTGGACCACCTCAGCGTGGTGCGCTCTTCGTCTTAAAATTTCTAAGCACACTTCTACTCCTTTTCCAGCTGCAAAGTTAGTGTTGTACGTTAGGTGGGATTCGAGGGAAGACGTTGTGTGCGCAGTGTGACCGAAGCACTGGATACCGTAGGACTACTGCGTCCTTGCAGTGATGACAAGATTTTCAGTGTGCTGGATGAGAGCGGCTCTCCATTTCCGCGAGAGGTGTGCCGCTCGATGGCGACACGCTCGTGGTTCCCCCCGTTTTTGCCGCGTAGACACGCGAATTAGGGAATCTACTGCTACACAATTATACCGGCTCACGGTGGCCTTGAAACCCGTGAGAATGATGAGAGCACACATGAGCATTTGTGCTGTGTCTCACGGTGGCATTAGAACTCGTGGGATAGATGACAGCATAGATGCGCATTTGTGCTGGTACTCGGGGCAGAAGTGCGACACTGTCTGTTCACTCGCCAACAGAATAACGTTATTGTGTTGAGATCTGGTAAAAATTCCAAAAGTACTGTTCGTTTTGTATCTTCCGAACACTCGATTTGGCCTGCTACCTACATCGTGTATGGCTAATGTAGAGTGGACACTGGTAAGCACCCGGCGGCGAAAGAGGACACAATAAAGCTTCACTTGCTCTGACAAACGCAGTGCAACTTTCATGGGCACGTACAATTGTCTACGGACACAGACATCTGCTTTTTACCACTGAAGATGGAACGTCTCCTCTTCCCTCCGCACTGTGTATAATGGCACGACAACGAGAGAAAGACCGTAGTGAAGAATCACCCCTCCTGAGATGTCTGAACAGCCTTGCCCTTTGTTGTTTGTCCCTCTACTCAGGAAGCACAAGTCTCCTGCGGGTCTGGTGGAATGTCCTGCATACCACGACGTCGGAGATTTCCACAGAATTGATTGGTGTGACTTTCTTTAAGAAAGCACTCTCGCAAACTGTAGGGACAACCAAAGAAAGAGAAGAGTGCGAGTGGGGAAGTGGGCGCCAGTATTGTCACAAATTAGAGGCCAGCGTCATCTGTCTAGACCAACGCACTCTCTTTTATATTGTGGGTGTCCCGGTTGTGCTCTGCTTTCTTAATCTCCCGTAGCGGATGCAAGCATTGCAGACGGGAGAAAGATTGAGACAGATGGAGATGTCTCGAACTCGCACGTATTCCCTTGCGTTTTCGTTAAGGCACACCAGAAGAGCCATTTCAGCTGCGTAACCCGATAGAGGAAAGTCACCATACCAGAGATGGCAAATATCCTTTCCTCCGACATTACACGTGTTTCTTGATGCGTCTAGCATCTCAACGATAAATGCTCTCTCTGAAGTGGGTGGTCTGACGCAACTGAAGCGCCCATGGTCTTAACTTCGACTTATACATTTGATGCCGCCCCCCAAATGTCATTATTGGGAAATAACTTCGAATCCTGATGCCACCATACAGCGCTTTTTTCCCACGTCCTTCCCACGCTACCAGAGGTGCTGTGTGTGCCGCACGGCGCAGTAAGTCTCGTTTTGCGGCGCTTTCTTTTGTGTTTGACGCGTGTGAAACAATACCTGGCGTTCTACAGTAGTGCTTATGCTTTCGAATTCTGTGAAGGCGTATACAGCAATATACAGCAATCAATAAAATGGACACGAGTGCGTCGATCTACGTGTTGTAGTGTACCATCCACCCAGGAGAATCATCCTGGTGAACGGTGAACACCATCCATTCATTAAAGTAGATAGATACTGTATATGACGTGGCCTGTTGATTCACCGGGTACACAAACACCGCAAATATGTGTATAGTTAATTACTTTTGAGCGAAAAACTCACTATAACGTGTAATCGCTGTGAGTTTACTCGTTGTCTGAGTCGCTCCGCGTGTGCAACGTCGAGGATGTGTCTTGTTTAATGCACACACTAAAAAAGGAAGCTTTAAACGTCCCTCACCCAGAGTTACTTTGTGTTTTACCTCTTCCTCAGTACGGGATCTTTCTCCATATGTGTATCGTTCCGTAGGACAGGGAACTCCTGCAGTGCTTTCTGGTTTCCGGCGAATCCCTTCTGCTACCATGCTCAGCAGCTAGCCAGGTGGGAGAAGCTTACGGATCCGTCTGAACACTGTATCTCAACCGCAGAGTTTCACTTGAATTCAATTTATAATAGCCAGCTGCCGTATTTTGCCGGAGTATCCGTGCCTGACACAACTCTGCGAAAGTAGAACTTTGTATTTCGCCGCGATGTGATAGAACTGTAAAGCCGGTCGAAGGACTGGTTTGTCCTCGCTTCCTATGCACAGTATAAAGTCGATGAATTAACTAGCGAAAACTCGTACCCCATTCCAGCACGTTACTCTTGTCTAGATAACTCATTCACCAGTCAACTATTCTTCACAGCGTGGCTCGTTAACCGCTTATATTCGCATTCTTTGTTGGTTTACGGAGCAGCGATGTATTACTGCTTGCTAGCACTGACTTCTAATAGCACACCCGTTTACCGAATTCTAATAGCACACCCGTCCACACTATGGGCGAAATTTTACTCTGTGAGACGGAGAGCTACACTGCGAGGGAAGAAATACTGCAAGATCTCTCGGAAGAGACGAACATACGCAAACTTTGGAACCATGATTTCATACCATGAATGAGCTTTTCCTCTGAGTGCATTTTCATGTGCCGAAGAGTTTTACCTGCCGCATACACCTGCAGTGGTGACATTTTTGTGCTTTGGAGGTAGCGACATCGGAAAAGCAGCTGCGGAGCTTTCTGCATTAGCACGTGCGCATTCATGTTCACTTGTTCCTACGTGCAAAGGGACGACATTCGAGAAGCGTGCCTCTACCTTCGTAACAGCGTCTTCGTACGCATACGTATGGATATTCATATGGTTGCAAGCCTGCCCGCACATATATATATATATATGTACATACCCCTCTTGACTTACATGCGGACAGTCATGTATCTACTTAAATCTCGTTGTCATCATATAAGTGTATACATACTCTTGTGTCCTCTTGGAAAGTGTGTGCCATTCTCTGTGCGTCTATGTGAATAAGTATAGATGCAAAAGTTCAAGTGTCGACGTATCTTCTGGGGAGTCTTCGACCAATATGTATACCTGGGCTCTGCCCCCCGGTGTATGCATTGAAAGGTGTGATACATAAGTCGTTTTCCACGAACGTCCCTTTCTTCTCTGTTAACCGAAGCAGCACGCACGGGCTACAAGCTGTCAAGCAGAGGAGCTTACTTCTGTGTTCGGCGCGAATGTTCTTCTTTGTGCGTGTGACGCCGCATACACTTTCCACGAAGGCGACGTTCTGCTCTTCCATCCCAACCACAACTCCCAGAAAAGAATCTACTTTCCTTCGACACAAATCCTCGAGTTGCATCCATTTACACGCACGGATCTCCGTAACCAAAACCTATGTATAAAAGGAGACACGTGTTTGTGTTTACATTCGGCTCAGGAGAGAGATGCGTTTTGGTTAGCTTTTCGTCACCGAATTGGGAAAAACATGTGTATTAGGGTATCCCCGCCTACACCTCCACTTCGAAAGTTAGATAAAGACCCACGGGCAGATTAAACGCATTTACCACCAGAGTCTCCTGCACAGGCTTGCAGGAGCCTCTGCACGCCGCAGGTTTCTTCGGTGTCGGTGTCCATAGCCTGTAAATGAACGTGTCCCGAAATATGTACACGTATATTGCTCTACGCCTACCTGTTTATACAAACGGCCGTTCATATATACACATATGTGCTTGGAGTGTTCTTCTGTGACTTTCTTTATATGAATGGGTAATACTGCGTATAGAGTCTCTTTGTAAAATGTGGAATGTCTGCATCTTGGCCAGCCAGCAGAGAAAGTGGCATGTTTGAAGCTCGCTTAATTGCGCCGACGATCTTCCTTCTTGGTGACGTCCCTCTGTCTCTGCCTGGGACTGTCACGTGTAGAGAGATGTACCTACGTGAGACACATATAAGACGAAACAGAGAGATCTTCGTACGAACTTGTGCAAATCGTTTTGCCTGTGGACATACGTCCTTATGCAGAGAAAGAAGGGAAAGATATTCTGTGACGTTTTCTGTAACGACCCGACCGGGAGACATAGAGGTGCACAAACGTTTTCTTCAAACTCCTTACGTATACGCGTCTGTTCGCTAAGACAGACAGAGAAGGCGAAACAGAGAGGAAGACCGAAAGGGGCAGAGAGAGGAAGGCAAAGAGAGAAAGCGGGAGAGGAACAAAGAGAGAGAAAGAGAGACAAAGGGTACAGTTTCCTCCTCTGCGTTTCTGGCACTAATTCTTCGAAAGAGAGAATTCAGAGAGACACACACAGCCAAGTCCATTGGATGGTCAGCAGCGAGTGCTGCACATGTATCTGTCTCCGTCCCTGTCTCTCTCTATACATATTACTGTGCGTATATACATATATATATGTATATAACACATATTTATATATATGTATATATTTATTTACACAGGATTATATATATGGTTATAGTAATGGATACATCTGTACCCAGCTACACGTATGGAGATGTGTACATACACAGAAGGAGAGAGAAAGAGAAAGGAAGAGAACTGTCTACGTGGCGCTTGATTTACGTCTTTTTCTCTGAGTGGAGCTTTTCCTGTGTTGAGAGAGAAGAAGTATTTCCAACAAAATGGTCGCAGTGACGGTGCGGGGCGACGACAAGCTGCGGCGTGGACGCACGCGCGTGACAGATGCCGCGAGTCTCCAGGTGAGAAGGCATATTTCAAACGAGATAAAAAGCCTCTGTTTCTTCCAGTTGCAACATCGCCAAGTTCTCTTCTGTTTTTTCTTCTCCTGCCGTTCAGCTGCTTCTGTCTGCCACTCTCTCTCTACGTATCTCTCTGCGTCTTTTTTTCTCTCTCTTCTCCCCACGTATACATACGTATGTGTGTTTGTAGATGTATTATCCGCCTCTTCGTATGGAAGTCGGAAGTGTCTGATGAAAACTCATCATCATCGTATGTCTGAGGCAGACATACCTGCCTGATCTCCCCACATACATACATATACTTATATATATGTATGTGGAGGTGTGTAGATACACTTACACATACAATATATATACAGACGCTTAGAAATTTCTCTCTGTGGATGCGCTTCTTGATTTATCCGCTGTTCTGTGTGGAGCCGCCGTATCGGTGGACGTCTTGATACGCCTATCTGTATACGTGTATCTTCTGGCATTATGGTGTACAGGCGTAGTCTTCTACATATGTAGACACACAGAGTCACGCGCACTTAAGAATACATATATTACATATATATATACAGCTATTCACTCTCTCTATAAGGAGACACAGAGAAAAAAGGAGAAATAGAGACAAAGACAGGTTTACATATTCACTTCGTCCACTTACGCGTATACGCATATATATATATAGAGAGAGAGGTGGGTAAGCACGTGGAGGTTGTCATAAGTAAACACTTAGAAAAACATATTGTGTTTACTGGCACATATCCACACACGTAGACTCCTGTTGTCCAACAGTAGATACTATATATATATACACGCGCGTATACATATAGGTATATACGCGTCTACGTATTCAAATATATATATTTATATATGTATATATATAGGTGTAGAGAGAGAAAGAGGAAGTGTACGTGTCTTTATTTCTCTTCCTTTCTCTCTCTGTATAAATATGTATGTTTACACGTAGGAAGTGTACGTCTCTCTGTATCTACATATGTATGTGTATGTATAGTAAGTGTACGTCTCTCTCTTTCTCTCTGCATATATCCGTAGGAAGTGTACGTGTCTCTCTATTTCTCTCTCTCTATGAATCTGTGCATATAAATATATATGTATCTGTTTAGGAAGTGTACATCTTTCTGTATTTGTGTGTCTTTCTCTCTCTATGTATAGTAGGTGTACGTCTCTCTGTCTCTCTATGTATGGAGGAAGTGCACGTGTCTCTGCGTTTCTGTCTCTTGCTGTCGTTCTCTCTGTGCAAGCACTTGTGAGGAAGGCAAGCTACGCGAGACCCGTTCAGGACGTGTTCGATGACCAGGGGGTCCATTTTTTATTTGTCGCCGGTGTTTCATGTTGCTCCGCTTACACGGTTCAGCGTCATCTTCCTACTTCCTTTTCTTCGTCTGCTTACTTCTTGACTCCATCCGTTCTGACCGCTTCATCGTTGCCCGTATCTCGTATTCTTCTCCTTCTCGGTTTCCCGCCGTCAATTTTGAGTCCTTCCTGTTTTTGTCTCCCCACTTTCTCTCTCCCCGTCTCTCTCTTTTTCTCTGCCCGCAGCTGTCTCTCTCTAAGTAGTACCTGCCTTCTTCAGGGTATGCCACACATTTCCTTGGCTCGTCCATGCCTTTCCTTGCAATGTGTGTGTGTCCCTTGCCTTTTCTGTTTTCTCTGCTTTCTGTGTGGATTCCTCACGTATTACCGTACATGCCGTTCTTTCTTCTCAATTGAGCGCGTGCCTTATTAAGCAGCCGGGCTTCTTCTTCTTCTGGAACAGGCCGAAGCATCGATCTTCCGTCCTCCTTCCGCCACTCTTTTCCTTCTGCATTGGCTGTCATTTTCTCTTCTCCCTTCACGTGTTCTTCTCTTCCCGTGTGTTCCCTTCTTCTGTTCGTGGGCCTCCTCCTCTCCTCTTCTTCTTTTTCTTCCCACTGTTTTGCTTTCTTTTCCTTTTCTCCCTCTCTCGTCTTTTCACGCTTCGCACTTCTCCACACCCCCCCTTCACTTTCTCTCTTTTCCTTTTTCTTGCCCTCCCCTTTTTCTTTCTTTGTTTCAAACCCGTAGCAGGGTTTGACAACTTCTTCTTCTTCGACGGAGCAGTGCGTCTTCGACTTTTTTTCACTGTCCCGCGATTGAGTCCATCCCGTGTTGCTTCTCTTGATCTTTCGTCCTTCTGTTGTTTCATCATTCACTATTTCCGTTATGCTCACATTCTTCACAAGTGAACGTCTCGTCAAGAAGACTTTTCTCTCGTCAACTTGCCTTTTTGCTTCTGTCTCCTTCTTCTCCTTCTTCTTCTCAGTGGTGCCCCTCCCATCAGGTTTTTTCTCCCCGTCCTTCTCTGCTCTTCGTGCGGTCTCGTCTCCTGTGCGTCGGTGTCTCCTCCTCCTCTTCCTCCTCCTCTCTGCCGTGCTTCCTTCACAACGTGGTGTGTGCTGCGTGTGTGTCTCGCCCACCCTACTTCGCTTTCGCCTTCCTTTTTTCTTTCTGCTTCTTCTCTTCCCTTGCAGGGCATGCAAATTTGGACGGCCGATGCCCCAGCAATCAAGGAAAACCCGAATCTTTGCTTCGCACTTGTTGCTGTACTGCCCGGGTCGCAGGGAGACACGCTGCAAGTTCGACAAATTGAACCGCCTGCATCAGGACAGGCAGCAGAGGTCCCGCCAAATTCTTCTTCTCCTCTGCTACTACTGCTACGTACTACTACTGCTACTACTAGTGTTGCTACTACTACTGGTACTGCTCCTGCTACGTTTCTTCTTGAACGTCGCGTTTCCTGTTTTCTTCCTTAGCATCTTCGTCTTTCTTTGCAGGCGTCAAAAACTGCGGTGTTTCTGCTCCCCTTTCCTTTTTCTTCCTTTTCTCTGGACTTCACTGCCGTGCCGCGTCTCTCTCCCTCGCGAGCTCGCCTCCCCCCTCTGGCTTTCCAGCCGCGTCGTTCGTACGTCTCTCTGTCTGTGCTTTCTGTAAAGAAGAAAAACAGAAGGACACGGGCATGCTTTTTTGACTTCTCGGATAATGCCATTTTCCTCAATTATCTTCTTCTTCTTCGTCAGTGAGACATTCAGGAGCTTCTTTCCTTCTTCTTCTTCTTCTTCGTCTTCCTTTTCTTTTTTGTCTTCTTCTGCATCTTCTTCTTGGCTTTTCCCCATCACTACTTCTAAATACAGGTGGTTATCCAAGCACTACGAGAGAGAAGTGCGTAAAATGAATACGTGCATTCACGTATATACATATATGTGTATCTGCACACGTATAGACAGATCACTTACGTGGGACAGCTGGATATCTGTTTTCCACGTTTATCTTGTACGCGTGAAGAACAGGATGCTGCTGCTGCTTTCCTGTTGTTGTAAGTGTTTATGTGCCTGCTCTGATTCAGGGCTGTTGCTACGGTCTGTTTTTTGTATCTCCTTGAATTACCCGATCAGTTGCATGCGCCCTTCCTGGCGTCCATATGACGTTGCATGCGACGGGTGTCTCTGTGCCTGTCTTCGATTTTCCGGATATAGGACGGTTGCATGGACCAGATAATCTCTCGAAAATTCCACTTTACTATTCTTGCTTGGGGAGACACATGCCCCAGCATGTGCCCAGTTAAATTCATTGCATGCGCTTGACTTGGACGTCTGCGTGACGTCGTATGTCTGTGTCCTGGCCTGCACCACATGCGTACCCAGCCCTGCTATTTACGCATGCGCTTCTGTGTACTAGCCTGAATTCCGCCGAAGCCTCAGGAACTCTCTCCTCTGTTGGCTGTCGCTATTGCTTCTCTCCTGTTGCTGTT
>KL647290.1:5562730-5575019 GCA_000727475.1 Sarcocystis neurona | reverse complement strand
TTTTTTTCTGTTGGCTGCCTTCCTTTTCGACGTCTCCCGTCTCGCCCTCTTCCCCTGCGCGCGGTGTGCGTGGCGCGCCTTGCCATCTTCAACAGTCGAAAGACTAGCTGAACAAATAGGCGCTGCTGCTTTTCCCGACACTTCTTTCGCGAGAGGGGCCGGCTCTTTAAAGACGTTTTGTCGAACAACTCTGCCTGTCTAGCTTCTACTTGTGAACTGTCTGTATGCGTCAATTAACAGACACAGCGCTGAAGAGGAAAAGGCAGCTTCTCACGCAGAAAAAGATGAACACAACTTCTCTTCCTTTCCTTCTCTTCTTGTCTCCCCTTCGCTCCAACTTCCTCTCCTCCCGTCCGTGTATATATGTGGGTGTGTGTATATGTACATGTGTCTGCGGGTATATGCGTGTGCGTATGTGTGTATATATGCGTGCGTATATGCGGCTGTATGTCTGTGTATATCTGTGTGTGTTTATGTGCGTATTTGCGTGTATATGTCTCTATGTATATATATATGTGTATGTGTGCGCGTATGCGTGCATATATATCTATATATATATACACTTCTTTGTGTATATGTGTGTCTATATGTGTGTATGTGTGTATATATATCGCTATATATATGTCCATGCGTGTGTGTACGTATGTATTTCTGTACACTTGTGTGCGTGTGTGTATATATATATATAAGTACACATAAATGTATATATATGTATATATATAGACACGTGTATATGTTTATATATATATATATATGTATCTGTATAGAGAGAGTTCTACATATATATATATATATGTATGCGTCACCTTGTTGCTCTTTCTGCTGCTTGCCTGTTGGGGTCGGGAGCTCTTTGAATTGCTTTTCTCCGTTGGGCAGAAGGTGTTACTCTTCACGCCGATGGGACGGACGAATTCTTCGCATGTGTCTGCGTCCCCGTCCTCGGATTTCTTTTTGTTTCTTCGGCGAGGACGCCTCTCGATCTGCGGCCGTGCGCGCGGTCTGCCTCTCCTCCTCCGTCTCTTCCGCTTCTTCGTTTCTCTGTCACTCTCGTCTTTCACGGACATTTGCTGCTGCTGGCTCTTCTGGCTGGCCTCCTCCTTGGCCATGTCTCTCGTTTTGTTCCTCTGCCGTTGGTCTTCTGCTGCTGCTCCCGCCTTCTGCACGTGCGTGCTGCTGCCGGTAGCGGTCTGCGTGTTGCGGTCCGGGCTTTTTCTTCGTCTCTCTTTCTGTGGCAACTCTTCACGTCTCTTCTTCGCCCACCAGGCCTGCTCGTCTGCGACTACAGGGCGCTTGCGAGGGGGGGGGGGGCGAAGGGATTTATGTTTATTTATTATTTCTGTTTTACTTTCACTGCAGTCTGCGTCTTTTCTCTTTCTTCAGGTGACTGTTTCGTCTTCTTTCTTGTTCGTTTCTGCTGTCTTGTCTTTTCCCCCGCCTGTCGCGCCCCCTCTGCCGCCCTCTCTTCGAGTCGTCGTTGCCGATTCTTCGTTTGTGCTGCGCACTTACTGCTGCTCCAGCTGCTGCTCGAAAGCTTCCTCTCTGCTGCACACTTTTTGCTGCTGCTGCTTCTGCTGCTGCTCTCAGCCGTTCGAAATTTCCGTCGATGATGCGTACAACGCCAACGCCGGCCTCGACTGCCGAGGCGTCCCCGACATCGGTCTCCTCGTCCACAAAAATTGCGCTGCAGTCCTCGCATTTCTTCAAGAAAGATATATGCAAGATATTATATATGTCAGTCTCTTTCTCTCTTCTTTCCTGGCAGCAATACATCCCCGTATACGAGAACACACAGAATTATAGTTATACGTGTCAACATATATAGACAGACGTACACATATATGCGCATACACGCATACATACGTCCATACACCCATACATACATCCATACATGGATACATACATACATACATGGATACATAATTACATGGCATACAAGACAGACATAACATACATAGCATACACACATACGTACATACATACATACCCACAGATATGCATACATACGGACATAGATACATACACACATACATACATATTTAAACACATACATATATACACAGAAGATATATCTATATCTCTACCTATATATATGTGTACGTACACGTGAGTATATACTTTTGCATAGATTTCTCTGCCTTTTTCTGTCTTCCTATTTCTTCCCCTTCCTATATGTATCTATTATGAAGGTACACGTCTATGTACGTCTCTTGTTGTGTCTACGTAGACAAAACTAGAGAGAGGTATACGTCTGTTTTATGCAATTGCGGAGACGAGGTGACGCAGAGTTTCCTCGAACATTCTCCGGTCCCCGTCTCAACGTCGTCCCCCTGCATCTATTCACATACCTCTGTGTATCTGCGGAGAAAAATCGGTGCGTCCCGCTTCTTTGTGAAAGTGCCCCCGTACGCATTTTCACTACTAAAAATCCCCGGGTTGACAGGGTTGAAAGACACCTGTGACTCTCTGCAGTTCTTCTCCTTGTATTCACAAGAAAATACACGTTTCATGTCTTCAACAACTGCCTGCAGCAGAATTCATCTACACACACAAATATATGAAAATCTCGTTGCGTCATGGGGTCGTGACTAGTTGGCGAAGACGTAAACACCCGCATACCACAGCAGCAAATGCATTAGCCCTACCAGCGTATATCAACACGTGACTCTCCTATGCCGCTCTGCATATTTACGTATATATTTGCATTGCATACTTCTTCATATATATATATCTGTACGTCTTTCATTATTCTTCGTCTATAAGCACACACATATATATACATATGTATGTTTGATGGTTCTTTGTATATATATATATATATACAAACATATGTCTTTTGTGACTTTCCTTGTATACGTATATATTCGTAATGCTCCTTAAGAGACCCTTCACATATATATATATATATATATATATACCTGTAGATGCCCGTACACATATGTATATGTATATATGTGTATATAAGCGTACACAAATATACATATGCATCTTTTAGATGAAATGAAATCACCGCTAGGGACTTACGTGTGTGTGTATGGACTCGTATGCCTGCATATTTGCCCAAGTATTGAGAACACCTCTGTATGCAGCTCGTGCATGCATATATGTGTGTGTCTACATACATACACGTATATATATATATGTGCACGCGCGTATTTTTTGTTTTGTTTTTGTGAGGTGTAAGACGACGGCAGATCCACTTCTGATTGCAATAAATCCTTTTATAGATCTGAAGAATACTGGCCCGGACTGGGTGAGGAAATACCACGAAGCTGCGACACCGGACAAGCTCGACCCCCACGTGTTCCAAGTTGCTCGAACGGCTCTCGAAAGACTCCACTCGTAAGTTTTTCCTCCTTTTATCATCCGTCAATTTCTCCTCCTTTCTCTGCTGGGGATCGCATTCATCTCTTCTTATCCTCCTTTTCTCGTTTTCCTCGTGTGCTCTCCCCCCCCCTTCCCCCCTCCCCCCCCCCGACGCATTATCGTCTGCTTTTGTTTTCTTCTTGAGCTCTTTTCGTCTATCTCTCTCTCTTCCCCTTTCTACCTCGTTCTCGCTCTTGCTGCTTTTCCCGTCCTTCGCGTACTTCTTCGTCCAGGGAAGCCAGCAGCCAGCGGGTTCTGCGCTCGAACCTCTCCCCAACCCACACACATACACGTACACACAACACGCGTCTCTCCGCGTGTATGTACTTCCAAATACACATATATTCACGCGTAGACATATATGCCGAATATACGTATATATCCATATATATGTGACTATATATGGAAATCTATGCACATACATATATATATGGATGGATAGATGGGTATGTAGTAGTGACAAAGCGTATGCATGCGCAGAAGCGTATACGTGTGTGTGTATCTCTGTGTCTGCGTAGCTACGAGTGAATGCAGAACTCATTTGCTCTGACATGCTGCCTCGCGTGTACATATGCGTATATGTGTATACATATGGATACCTACATATATGTACGTGTATACGTATGTACAGAGATAGATAGACATGCCCATATATATGTATATATATGTACACGTAGAGAGAGAGAGAAGTAGACACGCCTACACACATATATATATATATATATATGCATTGAACAAGGGACGATGGGGCGTATTTAGAGGCGGCGTGGCCTGTGTGTCCCTCTTTTTGAGAGAATATATGTAGAAATATATTTGATGAAAAAGGCCTGCAGCTCACACTTCTGTCTTTCTGCAGCTGCACTACGTGCGGGGTAGTCTTCGTTTCCCTCTTCTTCTTCTTCTTTTTCGTCTTCCTCTGCCCTCCTCCTTAACAACATATAAATGAATAGACTTGTAGTACACGGAAGTTCACGAAACGCTACTGCTGTGTACTCGCAGACGTGCAGGCACGTTTACATATATGCATGCACACGTATATATTTCGACAGGGGAGGAGCTGCCGCGGCTTCCTTACCCTATTCTTTCCCCGCCATCTCTCGAGGAAACGCTGGTGGATCATATCCTTTTGATGGTCTAGTAGTAAACAACGTTCAAGCACACGTATTTAACTGCTCTTATGTTTACGCAGTTATACATATATATATATATATATATATGTGTAATATTGAGGTACCCCAGCATTTGTACAGGGTCTGGCTCTCTTTCTATCTACCCATACATACATATGCGCATGTATATATATGTATGTACGTATTTCTGCTGGTCGTGCCTATAGCGTCCGCATGTATGGGTATACGTCTTTCTCCAGCAACTGCCTGGAATATCTATATCTATCTATGTATCCATATATATATATATATATACACGTATGTATTACTGCACCGCGTGCCTATAATATGTATATATATATATATATATATGTATTTCACTATTGATATGCATATATATATGTATATGTATGTCTGTTTCTCGAGGGCCTGCCTCTACAATATATATATATATATATGTATATGTCCAGGGCCTTCAATATACATGTGCATGTAATTATAGGCCCATCTGTAATAAACATATATATATATATATTTCTCTCCAGGGCCTACTCGATATATATATATGTATATATATGTGTATTTCTCGGGGGCCTACTTGTATTATATATATGTATATATATGTGGATGTGTATTAAGGGGAATGTTGACATGCTGGTATATACGTGCATGTCAAGCGCTACACGTGTTTTCTTGGAAACACCCGTGCGAGGATGTGGACACATATCTCCACTCCCCACAACTATACGAATACAGACACACAAACACAGGCATGCCTTCCGGTGGGTGTACGTACACCAGATTCGACGCGAGTCAGACGATTATCGTGAGCGGCGAGTCAGGAGCCGGGAAAACGGAGGCAACGAAGCAACTTATGACATTCCTGGCTCACGTGAAGAACTCAGGTTAGAAAAAGCGTCTTCTCCGCCTTGACCTCATATATATATCTGTGTGTGTGTGTCTCGCTCATTTCTTTCTGTGTGCATGCCTTCACCGAGTTATTCATTTAATACATGAACATAAAAGACATATACTGACACGTGACAGCCCTCTATTTTGAATTCACCACCTTCGCGTCTACGCCCGGTCTCTTTTCTCCCTTCTTCACTCGGTCCCAGCTACGCCACCGTCGAGAAGCCTTACCGGACATATGTATGTATGTGTATTGACGTGTTGCGCCACTGCTTGTGTACATACCTCATATATGTATATATCGACGTGTGGCAGCACAGCCTGTGTCCACCTGTAATAAACGTGGATACATACATATATATTTATGTGTGGACGTGTGGCGGCACTGCTTGTGTACATATGTAATATATATATATATATATATGTATGTATATCTTGGCATGTGGCGGCATTGCTTTTGTACCTAATATATATTGATGTACAAGTTTTCTACTTATTTTTTATCTTCTTCTCGGCACTCGTCCTTTGTCAATTTATCGGACAGATGGAGTGATGAAAAGACGCCACCTGGGAGAAGAAAAACAGTCCAAGCATATATGCTTGTGTGTCCTTCCGTATTCGCCAAGTTTTGTGGCCGTCTTGTGTATGTAGATCTCTTCCACATGCCACGTTTTGGTGTGAGTCCTAACCCGCAAATACGTACCCGAAAAAACGCGTCCGCCGAGGGGAAGTCCTCCAAGCGACGGAGACTTCTCCTTGTACATGCAAACACACACACACACATACGCAGGGAAAGGGAGGCGCAGAAATAGGAAAGGAGCGGTGGTGTCGATATTCACCAGCAAACGGGTCGAGAGACGGGGAGAAGCCGGCAGAGAGACAGAGAGAGCAGCAAACAACCGAAAAGAGCGCTGTCGCATATACCCCGTCAGAATTTAGGGGGGGCGACGGAGATCAAGGGAGACGGAGACACAGAGACAGGACGAAAAAGGAGACACCGGTGATGCACACATTCATCAAAAAAGAGACGGGGAGAGAAATCCACACATGTATATGTGTACGTGTGTGTGGGGTCGAATCAACAAATACGGAAGGGAAGTTCCGCAGAAAAGTCCATACATGATATATGTGTTATTACAGAAACCCGGCCAGAGCTGCTTTGCGAGAGACACATTCGTCGAACGGAGACACACAGACGCACCAGCAGGCACATCCCTCCTCCACACATACATGCAGCATCTATATCTACGTGTTTCTCTATACCGCTGTTTGCATCTATATAGAGAGACAGAAAAAGAAAGGCACCCCATGTGTATATGTGTACATGTGTTCATGTATATAATATGTATATGAAGACCGATGCACCCCGTGTGTACGTAAGTACTTGTCTTTATCTATCTATCTATCTATCTATATATATATATATATATTAGGAGGTGCACCCCGTGTGTATGGAAGTACTCGTGTTGATCTATCTATCTATCTATCTATATATATATAGATGGAGAGTAAGAGATGCACCCCCTTTGGATGTGTGTACCTGTGTTTATGTATGTACACGTGTGTACACGTATATATGTAGATATATTTCTGAAGAGAGATGCACCCCCCTGTGTATGTGTGTCCATCTCTATATACATGTATATATGTATATATGAGAAGAGTTGCGCCCTCTGTGTATGTATGTACATGTGTTTATGTACGTGTGTTCATGTATATATAGACATATATAGAGACAGATGCCCTCGCTGTGTATGGTTGTACCTGTCTTTACGTCTATACATATATACGAATATATACATATATATATATGTAGAGAGAGATGGATATATGGAAAGAGACGCACTTTACGTACGTGTGTGTGTGTGTGTGTGTACGCATTTATATATCTACCCGATGATATGTGTGGATATTTTATTTGTTGCTGCACGTGCAGGTGAAGGAGACCTTCGAATTCAGGAAGCGGTCATGGCGGCCAATCCCGTCCTCGAGGTCTCTTCGTCAACCTGTCAACTTTTCATCATACACGCATAAATATATTTATATATCTGTGTGTATCGAACAAGGAATAGCTAGGGCCCTACAGCGCTTTTGCTGGTGGATTGGTGCCTACAGGTAGACGCAGAGAGAGGCATAGAGACAGAGAAAGAGGAAGAATAAAAAGAAGGAAAATATACTACGCGTAGGTACTTCCTAATTGATCGACTCGAGAAAGAGAAGAAAACTATTTGATAGAAAATTGTCCTGCTTGATCTGCTCTATGCGCATATATCCGCTACACCTACCACACGCGTATCACAGAACAAACACACAGAGAAGAAACAGACGCGAAAGGAAACGAGCCTTAATCTACAAAATATATGTACGTGCATGCGTACGTCTTCTAGTGCTCCATATACATATATATATCTGTTGACAGCTGTACACAAGCGTCTACAACATATATGTATATGTATGCGTACGTCTTCTAGTGCTCCGTATACATATATATATATATATATATCTGTTGACAGCTGTACACAAGCTTCTGCCTGCACCCATGTATACAGATGCAACTTATATATATATATATGTGTGTGTACGTCTGGTTGTGAACTTATTCACCAGTTCACATATGGATATATAGAGACCTTCGTGTATATGTCTATATCTCTCTGTTGAGAGCTGTCTAGAAGCATCTACGTCTCTAGAGGTATACAGATATATATTTGTCTATTTTTTGTCCCTTTCTGTCTAGCTGTCCACCTCACTGACCGTCTACGTATAGGCATATACACACATACTTGCATATATATAGTATATATACGCGTATATGGAATAGCTGCGTATACGGCTAATATATGGATATAGGCGTATACGACTGTACGAATGAAAGATTTATTGGCGAGCATGGGGATAGGCAGTGAAGACGTCAGCAGCAGCGTAGGAAGGGACGAAAAGAAAGCCACGACTTCATTCTCGTGTTCCGCCGCACGTGTCTATGGAAGAAGCAGCTACGTGTCTACCTATGGAAGAAGCAGCTGCGTGTCTACCTATGGAAGAAGCAGCTGCGTGTCTACCTATGGAAAAAACAGCTGCGTGTCTACCTATGGAAAAAACAGCTGCGTGTCTACCTACCGAAGAAGCAGCTGCGTGTCTACCTACCGAAGAAGCAGCTGCGTGTCTACCTACCGAAGAAGCAGCTGCGTGTCTACCTACCGAAGAAGCAGCTGCGTGTCTACCTACCGAAGAAGCAGCTGCGTGTCTACCTCTTCTTCTCTTCCCTTCCTCTGTTCTAATGTCTCCTCCTCTCTCTATAGACACACGCAGACGTATACACGTTTCTCTATCAGGGCAAGGAGAGACATACATTTACACACATACATGTATATGTAAATGAACGTATATATGTATAGGCGTGCAGGTGTCTTTCTCTTTCTCTTCCTGTCTGTCTCGCGCTGCACTTATCCCCGGACGAAGTCCAACTTGTACGTATTTCTTATTCCCGGACGAAGTCCCCAACTTATATGTAATTTTTTTCCTTCCTGTCTCTTCGTGTCTCTCTATTCCCCGTCCACTTTCTTTCAGTTTTTCTTCTCCCTTCCTTTCTTTTTGTCTCGGTGGGTCTGTGACTCTGTACGTGTCCGCGCACATACACACACACGGAACAACTACCCTTTCTTGTCCTCCCTCTTGCTGTCTCCGTGTCTCCCTGTCTCCGTGTCTCCCCGTCTCTGTGATAACGCCATCCGCGATAATTTTTGGCTCCCTTTTTGCATTTCTTCGTTCCTTCTCAGCTGCCTAGTCCTAGGAGTGGTCCGTAGTGTCCGCTGTCTCCATGCTGCTGGCAAAAAGCACGTCTACTTCTCTCTGTCGCTCTCGCTCGGTGTGTCTCCGCTGCTGTCTCCGCTGCTGTTCGTCTCCGTCTCCGTCTCTGTCCGTCTCTGCGTCGCGAGCGTGTCCTTCCAGAAAGGGGACTTCTTGCGTATGTATCTTTCTCGTCTTTCCTCGTACTCTCCATTTGTCTGGGCGACTTCCCTTTCGCTTCTTCTTTCTCTCTTATTCTGGTGTTCTGTTCGTCTTGCTGTCTCGTAGTATCTCTATTTCTCCACGCCGTCCGTTGCTCTCTGTCTGTCTCTTTTCCTTTCTTTTTCTGTTTTCCTCATGTGTCTCTCTGCCCGTGTCTCTCTCCGTGTCTCCCCCCTGTCTCGCCCTTTTGCTGCAGCGCGCCCGGCGACTGCATCTCTTGCTGTCTCTCTTTCGCTGCATCTGTCTCCTGCGCTCTTTGTCTCGTCTCTCTCCTGTCTCTTCCTGGTCGATTTTCCTGGTCTCAGGCCTTCGGGAATGCCAAGACGACGCGCAATAATAACTCCAGCCGTTTCGGCAGATTCATGCAGCTGCAGGTCAACGAAGGTGGAGGCATCCGCCATGGCTTTATCAAAAATTTCCTTCTCGAGAAAGTCCGCGTGACTCACCAGGGCAAGGAAGAACGCTCCTACCATATATTCTACCAGCTTCTGCGCGGAATTAAATCTTCTCTTAAAGCATCTCTTCATCTCCTTGCACCGGAAGAGTATTCTTATCTGCAAACGGGTGGCTGCTATAACTGTCCCAGTAAGTCCTACTGGCCCTCCTCTCACTATTTCTCTTCTTCTCTTCACGCTCTCTCCTTCGACAAGTGTCCATTTCTTCTTTGTCGTCGAGTTGGCGTCTCCTACGTCTTATGCATCCGCTGTCGTCTTTTCGTCCTTTGTTTCTTCTTCGCCAAGTCGTCGTCTTCTTCGTTTCTCCTCCTGCTTCGTCAGGTTGTCATTCTCTTCTTCTTCATCTATTTTCTTGTCAGTTTCTCCTCCTTCTTCCTCGCCAATTTCTCCTTTCCCTTCTTGCTCTTCTTCTCCTCTGTCTGCTTCCCTGTGCGCCGCCTTCCTTTGCTGCGTGGGGGCCGGGAACGAATGCTGCTGTTGCTGCTCTTTCCGCGTACCTGCTGCGGCTGCTTATGCTGCTGCTGGTGCTCTCCCTGCTGCTGCTGTTCTTCTTGCTGCTGCCGCCGCTTTCACCGTGGTTTCTGCTTCTGCCGCTCTTTTTCCTGCTGCTGCTTCGCCCACCTCGCGGAGGCTGCGTTTCCCGGCTCTCTTGCTGCTGCTTGTGCTGCTGCCCCTGCAGCTGCCCTTCCGGCTCCTGCTGCCTCAAGGAAAAATATGAGTCTGACTTCCTGCTGCTGTTGCTCGTGTCAAATTTTCATTTGCTGCAACTCCCTCGCAGCGCGGTGGATACCGTCGCTGTCTCTGCGGCTGCCCCTCCGCTGTTGCTGCGCCTTCCGCTGCTCTGCTGCTGCGGGGACGTCTCTGCCGCCGTGTGCCATTCCTCTCTGCCCTCCTGGTCGAGGTCTCAACCGTTAACGTCTGCACCTATATGTATATATATATATATAGACGTGGTGTATACATACATATACTTCCGTAGGCGAAGACGTAGCTATATGAGTGCGGCTGTGTGTGTGTGGGTGTCTCTGAGTCGCCCCAAAGATACGCTTATATACGTGTACGTGCATATATATATATATATATATGAACGCTTCTTCGAGTCGTCATATATACATATATATGTATATATGTAGGCGTATGTGGCTCACATATGTGTGAGTACACAAGGATATTTATGTGTGTCTCTTTCTCTGTCTCTTTACAATATATACTTCTATATATGGTGTGCGTGTATAAGATACATGTGTCCGTCTCTGCGGGCTTGGATATATGTATTTGCAGATTTAGCCACGTTTCTGTAGAAAAAAAGTTGTGCTAGAACATGTACACAACTCCGCAGTTCGATTAACAGATGTATATCCCCACGCGTGCTCTCAGCGGAATCTTACTTTTCTATCTCTCGCTCTCTCTCTGTATGTCTATGTCCATGTGTACATATATATATATACATGTATATATACATATACACATACATATTAGTGCTTAACACATTCGTTCAAGTATACATATATATATATATATACATTCTCTCGCATACGCACATATATATATATAAATATATGTGTATTTGTACCAGCGCGTGTATATATATATATGCTTGTATGTATAGGTATATATATATGTATTGTCGTATTTCTATGTACGTTTAAATGTTTGTGCGGCATGGAAGATTGATTTATGTTGGGTGGTGGCAGAAGGGGTGCTGTCTGCAGGAATCTCCGTTTTCGTAGGTATGACCTCCTGGACGGTCTGTGCATGTATTCCCGACTATTTTCTTTCCTACGTCTGTTTCTTTTAGTAGATATGTGTTGTTCAATATTAAGACAAGTGAAGCACCGTAATCTACGACTATATGCAGAGTGCAAGGAATCGTCAACAATTTATTATAGGCGCAGAGAGCGATAGAGATGTATTGGAACTTCTGTGAATATTTCATAAGGAGGTGTAGTTCATATTTATCGAAAGGAAAAAAAAACCTCATCAAACACACCTGCTAAATATATATCAAAGCACTATATATATATGATATATACATGTATATGTATATATGTGGACCTACTATAGATAGAGAGAGGATTCTACTTAATTCATTATGTGTATATGTATCTTTTCTGTGCGTATGTATACATGTTCGTGTACTGTATAGACGGTCGTTCTATACATAGAAGAAGTCCATATATATATGTTCTATCTGTATACATATAAACCTACCTGCTACATATGGTCCTACTCTACAAAGAAAGAGAGGGTGTGCTACTATAAATATTATCTGTATCTATACATATATATATGACTGTACTACTCAGTATAGACTCATACACATATATACATATACATATAAACACACCTACTATATGTGTGTGTATATATATGTATGGCCCTACTCTTTGTGTAGGTATATATATATATATATATATATAGTAGAGAGAGAGAGAGAGGAGG
>KL647290.1:5482324-5562218 GCA_000727475.1 Sarcocystis neurona | reverse complement strand
ATATATATATATATATATATATATATATAGGGAGACCTAGTGAATATATATGTATGCAGCCCATATGTATGTGATTCTATATATGTATATATATAAGTAGGCTTGCCATATATATAGTGCTATTGTACACGTACATATATATATATATATATAGGTATGGCAAGATTATGTGTATATATCAAAGAGAAGTGGACTTTCTGCATATGTAGACCTAATATAAATATATATATATATATATGTGCATGGGGGAGTTAGAAGTTTACGTACGTACGTGGATTTCTTCATGCGGTAATACGTATGAATCTACGAGTCAGTCCTTCCCGGGGAATCCGGGGCATGCACGAGAATAGAGATATGTGAACATTTTGTGGCACAGAATGGTTGAGTTTATTCATATTTTTCCTCCTTCAAAGTTTCCCTTTCTTTCTTTTTCTTGTCTCTCTCTGTCTGTCCCCTTCTGTCCACTTGTGCATACATATATATATGCATGCGTGCACTTTTCCGCGCTTGTAAAGGGAAAAGAACTTTTCCTACAGAAGAATATGAATTTCCACATATATTTATCTGTTCTCTATGGTTCTTTTGTCTCTGTCTCTCCGCAAGTTTATGTGTATGTGTTTCTGTATATCTGTGTATGTCTCTTTTGTCGCTCTCCCTATCTCTCTCTGTACAAGTCTGTGTGCCTGTGTAGGTGTCTCTATATGTGTGTATATATGTGTGTAGGCCCCTTTACTTTTTATTCGACTACTCACGTATAGAGACAATGCCCCTGTGTTTGTGTACTCGTATAGGGGAACCTACGACTTCCCTTCTTTTCCAGTCACTCTCTCTTTCTGTGTCTCGCGCTGTCTCCCTGTCTCTCTGCGTAGATTCGAGGCGCCTTTTCATGTCCGTGTCTCATCGATTCTTCTTGCTGACGTCTTGAACCATTTTCACGAAAAAGTGGAGAGGGGCGCATGTGTGCGGAACTATTCGAACAGACACTGACGACGCGGCCGACTTCCACGTCGTTGAACGGACGCTTGAACTGATGAAATTCCAACCGGAGGAAATCAGCACCATTTGGTCCCTTCTCTCAGGTAGATATCCACACATTTGTGTATTCATGTTCACAGCTGGTGAGAAAAGGCGAAATTCCATATTCGCATCTTTACCTAAACTTCTACACGTGCCTACATATATATATATATATATGTGTCAGTGTCAGGTCAAGGGTATGTTAGAGATTTAGACTAGCGTTGGAGCACATTGTTTCATTCGATAGTCCACGCTCAATCTTGCCATGTATATATATATGTTGATAGATGGTAGATAGATAGGTAGATAGATAGATATGTACACATATGGATATACGTTCATCTACCTGGACGTGGAGATATATTTGAATCCGCGCTCAGTTAAGCGCAGTTACTTCTATATTCAAATCTGTGTATATAGATATGTGTAGACCACTGCACTTGCTTATATATGTAGATGTATCTTAACATATATCTTTACATATTTATATATATATATCTCTTCAAGCACCTGTATGTTGCGTAGTTCCAGTGTGTGTGTACATCTATCAACCGTGGCACATGTTTACCTATATATGCATATACTAGGGATTCTCTCTCTCTCTATCTATATGTGTATATATATATATATCTTTTGGCGATTTTCTCTCTCTGTCTAATATACACACACAGCTCTCGAAGATTCTCTTTTGATATATATCTATATATCTCTTTCTTTCGATATATGTGGCTGAGTCGGGTGTGGCACCTGTTTACATATGTATATATATATACTGGGAATTCTCTCTTCCTATATATACATATATATATGTATAGAGATGTACTGAAGATTCTGTCTCTGTACATCATGTATATATGTATACATATATATATATGTATCTTTGTCTGTCTGCCGACACACATGGCTGAGTCGGTCCACGGCGACATCGGTAGAAGTGAAGTTGGTTCGCAAAAAAAATGTCCACCTGCGGAGGTGGTGATACAGACGCATGAATGCCTGCGTTTGTGAGCGAAGTAAACATATACAAGTGTCACTTCTTTTCTCACCATATCAAAAATCAAGAGATGTCAAAAGTTCCTCCTTTCTCTTTTCCTCATTCAAACATCAATTTTCTATATCTGTCTATCAAAAAGTACATATATATATATGTGGGTGGAAGTTCATAGGTGCAGATATCTACATGCCTATATGCATATATATATGTATGTGGGTAGAATATATATATATATATATATGTATATATGTATGTATATGTATATATGTGTATGTACAGATACGTCAATATATGTATGTATGTATGTGGTAGTAGTAGTGGAATATGTATACATATGAGTCTGCTGTATATATATATATTAAAAGCATACATATACAAGGGAGAGTCGGTGTAGTCTTCGTGAGTTTTACACATGTCCCCGTAGAAACCCTTCCCTCTCTTTGACTGAAAAGAAAAACTTATTTACACACGTATGTGTAATCTATACATAAATCCGATACGTAACACGAATACTTGTGCTTCACGTACCCCTCTCTCTATATACATATATCATACATGTGTGATTACGTGCAGCTGACGTGCGGTTGCGTCGAGGAAGCTGCTGCGCTTAGAAGAGACCAGAAGCGACGGAAGAACTTCACTTTCTTTTTTCTCCTCTCTTTCCGTGTCTTCTGTCTCTCTTCTAGACGCATATTCACTCACAGCTATCCACCTACATGTATATACATATATAAATACATATATGTGTACTCGTATACGCATATATGTATGACCACATACACACACGTATATTTAATCTATACACACATACATACGTACACGCTACAGAGAGAATTGCCGTATCCAACTCCGCTTCCCCGTCTATGGACGTACCTCGCTCTCTACCTTCTTCACCCATAACACATACATAGCTCTATTCATGTGCATACATAGTGCATACACACACATATATATATATATATATATATATTTCTGTGTCTCTATATTTGATGTTTGTGCCCGTCTTGTGCTTGTGTCTCTGTATATACGTATGTGTAAGTATCTACAAATATATATGCTTGCAGTCGTTGGAGGGGAGAGACGGCCGCAGGAGCCGTCCCTCTCATCGATATTTATGTATCTCTATATGAGAGCAGCAGATAGGCACGGGTTTTCTGCAAGTCGTCTTTCGACCAAATGACTTGCTGCTCTCTTTCTTTTGCTGCTTCTTTCTTCTTTTCCCGTGGGGTGTGTCTTTGGTGGGGAAGGGAAGGGACGTGGGGGGGGGCAGCAGCGGATTATCCACCTGCAGCTATTTTTCTCCTCCGGTCTCGCTTCGCGCTGTGTCTCCTGCCTCGCCCAGACGCACACACGCATGCAGGGGGTTTTGCTGAATTTGTGGGGAGAAATTGAGAGGGAGTTTTTCATCGACTTTTCTTCCTCGAACAAATCGCATCTTTTCCTCGTGACCGGCTCTTCGTTCCTTTCCACCTCTACTTCCGTCAATCTCCAGATATACTCAGCAGCAACCAATAGAAACGCCGAGACAGATACGCCCTGCCCATATGCTTGATCAAGTATGTGTACATATGTATATACATATGCACGTACTGAGTCATATATATGCATATATTTCCAAGGTTGTGCATATACGTCGAATCTATACATTAATGGAGGAAGTGATATATATCTATAGATAGATAGGTATATGTGTGTATGCATGTATTTGTTATATATCAGTATGTATATCTGCTTCTACACATATATATATGTATCGTTAGAACGTAGTAGTGAAGAGTATACAGATGGGTAGACAGATGTATATATATGAATGTAGAGGAAGATATATTTGCGTGAATGTCGTATGTATGTATATAAGTGGGTACATGTAGATAGAGAGAGTACGACCGCGTCACTGAAAATGAAAAATTTTTGTTGCTTTCGGGGGGGTGGGGTGGGGGCCGGGACGGGACGTGACTCACCAGGAATTCTGCTGCTGGGCAACGTGGAAATCGAGAAGAAAGAAGCAGCAGGTGTTCCCGACGCTGCACACCTATCGCCAGAGAAGAAGAAGACGCTGGCGCAGTGCTGCCAGCTGCTGTTCCTCGACCCCGCCGCAACAGAGCGAGAATTCCTCTTTTCTGTCAAAGTCATAGGTGGGCCCCACGAACAAAGTCGCTCTATTTGTCTGCAACAAAACGACCGGGAAAAACCTGCGGCCCCCTGCTCACTCATCGAGGAATTCACAACGTCTCTCTGTGTGTGTGTGTGTCAATGAATATATATATATATATATATATGTTTGTGTTGGTGTGCTAGCCCGCACAAGCACATACACAGAGACTAAGAGACGCGCGATTTTTTTCATCGCACGGAAGTTGTCTTCTTTCTGTAACTCAGTCCCCCTCCCTCCGTCGTCTTCTCTGTGCCTCTGTGTCTTTCTTTCTCGGTTTACATACATATTTGATTTGCTTCCCTATTTTTCTCTTTATCTCCCGTCCTCTCTTTTTCTCTTTCTGTCCCTCTCCTGTACACATATATAGGTATGTATATGTACATATGTACAAAGACACGTGCACACGTGTAAGTATATATATGTGGAGAGCAGATAGTGTGGAGAAGCAAATATATATCTGTATATATGTGAGGAGGGGCAGATATTGGGATCGAACGAGAGAAGGACGGGGAAGGAAAGGAAGAGAGTGTTGTATGTCTTTTATTTCGTCCTGGACGGCAGCACTGTAGAAACACACAAAGTGCGGATGCAGTCCCACTACGAGAATATTTGTCGTCTGCTGTCTTCTCCTTATCATTCTGTGCATATTTACAACTTTGAACAGACGAAATTGCAGACGCAGTTCCTCTTCTCTACATACGTGCCCACGGAATAGTGCACGGTTTCATATATATATATGTATATATACGTACCCATGAAGAGACGTAATACGTACATATATATATATATGTATGAATAAATCAGCACTTATCTCTGTCTGTGTATACAGTACAGGCGTATATATGTACATACCCTCGAGGGGAAGTAATATATATATATGAACGAATACATCAGCGCTTTTCTGTGTCTTTGTGTATTAGAATATATATATATGTATATGTATCAATATGTGTCTGTGTCTGCGCTTCTCTGTGTCTATGGGTGAACATATGTATACACATGTTCGAATATTTGTGTATGTGTGTCCGCAGTTCTACTCCTACATATATATATATGTATGCGTACGTCTGTATATGTATGTGTTTGTCGATGAATACCTGTAGATTAACAAGGTAACTTTGAAATGGGCTAATAATGAATACCCGAGATCACACACAAGGAGGTAGATCAGGTATACCTGCAGGTTGTCCATACCCTCTCTCTCTCTCTGTATATATACATATATGCATGGGGAGTTAGGAGAGGCCTGTCTCTACGTGCGTGGTGACGTCTTCGCTGGCTATATATATATGTATGTATATACACGTGTCCTTATATATAAATATGTCTGTGTATGCGTAGGAGAGGCCTGTTGATGTGTACGTGCCGGTGTTTGTGAATATTTCTGCGGATGTAGGAAGCAAACTTCACTTTTTTTGTACTCTCTGTAGGCGTCATTCTGCAGTGTTTATTTATAAACGTAAAGACACGTATACATATATATGTGTGTTAATGTGTACATATATATGTATATATATATGTATATATATCCATAGAGAAAGAGAGATAGAAGGCTGCCCGCAAGCGTAGGCATGCATATAAATAAATAAATCTGTTCCCCCTCCATTTGTGTATATACGTGTGTGCCCACACAAGGAAGTGCTTGTCAACGACGTGCGTCTCCGTATTCAGCTTTACTTCTATTTTGATGTGTTAGTGTATATCGCATCTATCGAAGGAGCTTACAGGTTCTATTATTCCCTTTTTCTACAGCTATATATGTCTGTGTACATATATATATATGTATATATGTATATGTGTAAGTATGTGTCCATGCTTCTGTGTGCCTCTGTCTGTGTTAAGTATGATTTTGTCCACATACACTCTATGTGTAACTTTACCTAAGTATTCACATATATATACGTATATATATGCGGGTGTACATTTATATATATATATGTGCGTATGTATACAAATGTGTATATATATACATATGTATATAGGTATGTATGTACAGATGTATGTACGTGAAGGCTGAAAGGTTAAAGGGGGAGAAGAAAAGGAGACTAAAAGAGGGCGACGGAAGAAAGGGGAGGAAAGCGTATATCTACGCATATACATCTCTATATATCTACCTATATATATATATTACGTAAATATATATATATATTTATTGTTTTGTATGAAGTCTGCCTATACGTATGTGTGTGTATTGCTCTTTTGATTGCACTCTCCCATCTTTGGAAGCGGAAGTTTATCTCTTCGTTGCTTTCTTGTTGTACTGTGGAGTTCCTTTTTTCCCTGTTTATTCTCCCTTTTTGCTTTATTCATTCACACTTGTGGAGTTCCTTTCTCTTCTCCATTCTCTCCTTTCTTCTTCTTCCTCTTTTAATACGAAATGCGTTTATTCTTAGTCACGTAGGGTCTCTATGTTCTTCTGCTTTCTGCGACCCGCGCCCGACCACGTCGTCTCCGCCTTCGTTTTCTTGTGTCCCTTTCCTCCCTTATTTATGTTCTCCTCCTTCTTCTTTTCCTTGTTCATCTTTTCCCTATTCATCTTCTTCTTGTTTTTCGTCGTGTTCCCTTTCTTGCTGTTCCTCCTTTTTCTCTTCTTCCTGCCCTGCTTTCACCGGTTCTTCTTCTTCCTGTTCCCGTGCTCCTCCTATCTCTTCCTGTTTTTGTTATTCTTCTGAAAGGTTAAAGCGAGACGGAGAGAAAAAGAAGAGGGGGGCCTCCTATCTCTTCCCCTTCCTGTTTTTGTTATTCTTCTTCTTTGGTCTCTCTGCTTTGTTGCTGGACGCCTCTCCCTGCTTTTGCGTACTTCTTCTCTACTACCTTCTCTGCTTCTGATGTCTCACCACTTCTTCGCATGCGTCTCCGCGGGCCGTTGACTTCCACCCGTCCCCATCTCTTCCTCTCCTTTTTCGTCCCCTCCCTCTTCCCTTTCTCTTTTTCTCCCCCCATGTTCTCTCTGCGTGCCGCCTCCTCGTCTACTTCTCTTCTCTCTCTGCTTTCTTCTCTTTTCCTGCTGCCTTTCACTGTTCGTGTCTCGTCTCCTTCGGCTCCCCCCCGTCTCCTCCTTCTCTCACTCTCTGCGCCCGTCTCTCTTCTCCTCGGAAGGCACGTCTTCAAAAAGCCGCTTCGCACAGTTTCTTCGCGTTCCTTTCCTTCTTTCTTGCTGCCTTCTTCTTTTCCTTCTTTTTGTCCTCCTTTCTCCCCGTCTTTCTTCCCACTTTTCTTTCCTTCTTTTTTCCCTTCTGTACGGCCTCAATCTACTTCTGCTGCGCAGGCAACCAGGAAATTCAGAGTCCCGTAGCAGTCTCGGCTGCTCAAGTAAATCGCGATTCTCTGGCCAAGGCGATATATGAACGTCTCTTCGACTGGGTAGTTCTTCGTCTTAATCAAACTATACAACCTGAGCAGGGCTTCACTAAATTCGTAGGTATACCTCAAAGAAATGTTCCTTTCGTTGCTTCCTCCTCTTGTACATGTGTAGAGATATAGGCACACGTATGTGTATATGTATATGTCTGTCTTCTACTCTTATATATGTGAAGACATACAGGCACACTCATATATATATATATGTATGTCTGTTTTCTACTCCTATATACGTGTAGAGATATAACCACACGTATATATATACATGTCTGTTTTCTGCTGTTATATACGTGTAGAGATATAGGCACAGGTATATATATGTATGTGTGTTTGTATGTATATGTGTATGTGCGTGGAAACGGGGAGAGATGGTAGACCGACCCGAAGCGTGAGCGAGATAAAAAGGAAGAAAAAGAGGAAGAGAAGGAAAATATCGGAAGAGAGACAGGCAGAAGGAGAAGAAGAAATTAAGACGTCAAATCAGAAATAAACGTGGGTCGCAATGGGGAAAAGATACAGGAACAAAAAGAAGCCAAGCTATTCAAACCTGGATTTCTCTTCCCATATATATATATATATATATAGCGAGAGAGAGAAAGGGGAAGAGAGGTAGATATAGGTAGATAGGTATAGATAGATATGTATAGATAGATACAAATAAATAGATACAAATAAATAGATACAGGTAAATACATACGGATAGATGTAGATGTAGATAGGTGTGTATGTAGGTAGATATAAACAAACATATACGTATATGTGTGGAGAGATAGATTTAAATAGATAAAGGTAGATAGATATAGGTAGGGTCAAAGAGATACAGATAGATAAAGATTGATGTGGATATAGGCAGATATAGATATGGCTTGGTAGATACAGATGTAGATAGATAGGTGTACGTAGATATGTAGATATACATACATAGATAGACAAAGATAGATAGATACAGAAAGATATAGATAGACATAGATAGATATCGCTAGACGTAGATAAATATAGATAGATACATATACGTAGACTAGTATGTATAGATAGATGTCACTACGCACAGATTAGATAGATACAGACAATAGTAGACGTACGGACGCAGGTAGATACATAGACGTAGATATAGATAGTTACAGGTAAGGATGGAAGTATAGATAGATACACATAGGTGGAGATAGACATAGATCAATATAATTATAGATATATATATAGACTTAGGTGATGTAGATACGGATGTACATAAACATATGTAGGTACAAGTATAGATAGATATATGCAGGTAACGATAGATATAGGTAGATAAGATGTAGGTCGATACATAGATATAGATAGGTATAGGTATTGGTAGATGGGTATAGATAGATGGGAGTGTGTATATATGGAGTGTGTATGCAATTAGGCGTAGATGTTGACATACGTGTAAGTTTCTTGTTCAAGGGATATGTTTCCGCACACCCGCTTATATATATACATATACATATACCTACAAATATATATATATATATATATATCTATATATATATGTATAAATATGTATATACATATGTGTACATATTAGTAGCTGTATGCCTGAGTTCTCTCTCTTTCTCTCTCTCTGTATATATATATATACATATATACATATATATATATATGTGTATACATAAATATGTATTAGTAGCTGTATGCGTCAGGGTTGATATATATGTATAGAGACAGGGAGTTGGAAAACAAAGAGACGTTTTTGAACACTTGGAAGCGTTCGAAGAGACAGAACACGTCCACCTGGTTAACTTACGTACATATGTATATATATATGTATACGTACACAGACGGGCGTGTGCGTTCATACGTGCCTACATACCTATATTCATATATATATATATATATGTACACGTGAATGTTAATATGCATATGTGTGTGGAGGTACGTGTGTGTTGATAATGTATACACATGCTTACTAGTGCTCACTTTAGTCTACTTATATAGATATGTGTGTGTACACATAAATACATATATACATTAATTCAGTTGACAGCTCGCGTGCTTTTGTCTTTGATATAATAGGTATGCTATACAAATAAGTTTATATATACATACATATATATATATGTATACATGGATACATATGTGAACGTGTGCACGCATGCCTTTGCTTTCGAAATGACTGGAATATATATATATATAGGTGGACGTGTGTACGCATGCGTTTGTGTGTGTGTGTGTGTGTGGTAGGAATGCTGGATATCTTTGGTTTTGAAGTTTTTCAACACAATTCTCTGGAGCAGCTGTTGATAAATATAACAAATGAGCAGTTGCAGAAGGCGTTTATTCAAATTGTCTTTGCCCGAGTAGGTTGTTGTTTGCCCATCTCTGCCAGAAGGCAAGAGAATGGAAAGACGAGGGAGAAGGAATTGTGGAGCAGAGAAAAGAGAGAAGAAAAAAAAATTCGGGGTGACAGAGAGGCTGCCGGCGGACGAGGAGGAGGAGAGTTGTGCGTGACGACGCCCTTTGCAGAGGCCAGCTCGAAAAAGCAGTTTCTCTGCACCTGCGCTCTTACTGTTGTAGTCTTCTCTCTTCCTCTCCCTTTCTATCCACATATGGGAGTCCTGTGTTGGGAGAAATTTCTACATGTACGTGACACAGAAACATGTGATGTGTGTCAACTGTGAAAATATATGGGTTTGTAAACATGTGTGTGCGTATGTATATGTACGGATATACGAATATCCCACCCAGGGAGAAGGAAAAGAGAAAGAGAGAGGGAAATATATATATATGTATATATATGTGTGTATATAGGTATACACACATGTGTGTATGTCTGTGGATGTGGTCGCAGAACTGGGAGAAGACTTACGTATCTGTCCGTGATGTGTAGACACGTACAAATATATACGTTCAACATATATACGTCTATAGAAATATTCAAAGTTTCGTAGACATCGATTTACATGTTTTTATAGATAGAGAGATAGATCTGTATAGAGAGAGATATACATGTATATGGGTAATACGTATGGTAGCAGACCTTCACATCCATATACAATATTATCAATATGTGTTTCATTTAATGTATAGACGCACGCACATACATAAATTATACTGTACTACAGGTTGTAGCGATGCTCGTGTAGGTGTATATATCTTATATATATTAGTGTATACGTGTGTGTGTGTGTGTATGGATGCATATATTCCTACATATATATAATATTTGTTTGTGCGTATATATATATATATATATCTATGCTTGCAGATCTGTGTGCGCACATATATATATATGCGTATATATATGTGTGTAGATGTAGAGCCATCTATTTGTATATATATTCGTGTCTACATGTGTTTGTGTGAATTTGTTGAGTACAGGAGACAGAGTTGTATCACGCAGAAGGAATACGTGATGCCAAAATTGAGTGGACAGATAATAAAGAAGTCGTAGAGGCTCTCTGCGGAAAAAATAAATCCGTCCTTGCCTTACTCGAAGACAAAAGCCTAGCCCCTGGAGGCACAGACGAGGTACATATATATATGTGCGTGTATATATGTGTGTGTAGGTGTAGGTAGTTCAACTCTCTGTCCGTTTTACAATGACGTGTATAGTCTACTTTCTCTTCATATGTATATACATATATATGTCTATTCACACGTGCGTGGATAATCATATCGTTCTTTCTCTTTTTCTACATATATATACATATTTATATGTCGTCGTATCCTTCTCTCTTTCTTTTACTATACGTGTACACGTATATATATATATATATATATATATGTATAGATAGGTATATATATATATGTATATATATGTATACATACATGTATACATATGTATATATATATATGTAGGTGTGCGTATATATTTCTTGTCCCTTACATTTTCAACGGTATACCTGTCGCCCTTTCTCTTCGTTTGTGGGTATACGTATATGTATTTATATACACCGATCTTTTTCTTAGTTTACGGAGACTTCTGCCTCATTTCTGTTTTTCCTGGCTTTGCTCCTACTACGTAGAGGAAGTGTGGTATATTTTTTCGTGGGTGTTCGCCGACGCTTCCGCAGAGAATTTTTGTGTGGCATGTGCTGCAAAGCAGCGTTTTCTCCCGGGTTTCATCGGAATCCTCCTCCTTTTTCCATGGGCCTGCTGCAGCCGAAATCTACGCATGTATTTCGTGTCCCCTCTGTTCTTTCATCCGCTTAATTATGGAAGACAGAAGGATACACCCACCTACACGTATGTATATACACATGTGCGATCTGTAGGTAGAAACAAATATCTATACGTATATCTGCAGAGATATACATGTGTATGTATATATATATATATATATGTGTAAATGCAGGCGATCTGTAGGTGGTACACATATATATATATATATATATGTATGTATACGAACGTATACATGTAAATGTATAGGCACACGTGTGGATGTGTAAATATACGTCTGTCTATGCGTATATATGTATAAGTCTTCAGGAACATCTTTTTCTTTCCACTATACACACACATATGTATGCATATATGTAGACACGGATGTCTCTGCCAGTGCGTTTGTGAGTGTAGTTTCTACATGCGTCTGCGTGAACGAAGAAATACGTGCAGGCAACTGCTGCAGCAGCTGTCTTGGCGCGGGCTCAGTAATTCTGGGCGGTGAGGAAGTTTATTTCGTATGGGAATAAGGCACTTGAATAATTGCAGCAGAACTCTCGATATATAGACACGGGAAGACTTGAGCTGGTAGGACGTTCCTGCAAGGAAGACAGAAGTGTACAGCTGCCTGTAAGTCTGTATGGTAAATATATACATGTGTATATGTATATCTTTGGGAATCTGTATATAAGTAAATAATTTCGTCTACACACATACACGTAAGTGTATATATAGACAGAGAGACAGAGAGAGGTATACGCACACACACGCGTACAGACATACACACATACACATACGCACACTTACTTACATACTACCAAGCAAGTATATGTTCACGCACGTGTCTGTGTCTGTGTGTGTCTGGTTTTTTGTAGACACTAATATTTTTATCTATATATTTATGAATATGCACATATATATATGTCTACATGTTTGTATACGTGGGAATACAGACACATACACGCATAGACACACACAAAGACCCGTGTCTTTCTGTATGCACACGTCCCATGGCTGGTGTAGTGTTGACAAGCACATCTTTCTTTTTCACATTCTTGTGAGTTTATTCTCTTGACTTTTTGCCGCTCCGTCGGTTTTCATCTGCTTTTCTGAAGAAAAAATTGGGCGGGTCTTCTTCTCCTTTTCTGTCCACAACACTTGGTCGATCTTCTACGTGTACAAAGAGAAGGTTTCCTCGTTGCCGGGGAGGGCCGAGGGGATGGGAAGGAACGGGCACGATAGAATTTAACAGCGTCTCTTTTGTTCATTTCCTATGTGCGGTGGATTCGGATGTTGTCCTGTTAGTTTTACGTCTTGTGTCTCACAGTTTTTCTCGCTTTTCTCTGGCACTTTCCGTTTCTTTTTCTTAGCAGAGAAAGGGACAGCATCGCGGCTTTCTTTTTGTGCAGCAGTCCCGGCGGTCGTTCTCATTCTTCTTTTTGTCACTTTCGTCGCAAAGTGAAAAGCGCGTGGGCGAAGGAGAGGAAGAACGGAAGGAAAGTGGGAAGAGAAAAAGGGAGAAGGAGAGGAGGAAAGGAAATGGGAGAGGGGAAGAAAGTGCTAGTAAAAGGGGAGAAGGGAAAGCAAGAAGAACAAGAAGAGAAGTGCAACAGAAAGCAAGAAACGGAGAAAAAAGAGACAGAAAGAGACAGAGAGGAAAAAGGAGAAGAGGCGGAAGCTGAGGCTGCTGCTGCTGCTACTTCCGCAGAAATGAGACTGCTGCTGTTGCTGCTGCTTCCACAGCAGCTTTTTTTCTGAGTCACGTGGATATGTGTGCGAGACTTCTCTCTTTCGACTTTTTCCATTTTTCATGAGAAGTAATGTCTCGGACCTTGGCGCCTCCACACTTACTTCTTGCGCCTCTAGCTGACAACGACAACCGAAGAAAAGGACCTCTCCAGCAGCACCACCGCCCTTTTCTTTCGTTTTGATAAATACGTCTTCGACTTACGAGGTCTTTCTACTCCTCTTCTTTTTTTTCTTTTTCTGCAGTCGATCGTACAGGCGTTGAGCCAGTGCCTGGCGATGAGCGACGCGTGGAAGCCGGGGAAGAAAAACCCTCGCGTAAATTTCGTCATCTGCCACTCCATCGCCGATATTCAATACGACGCCACTGGTTTTATTGCGAAAAACAAAGACTTGCTAAAGCCAGAGCTGTGCGCCATTTTGAAGGTAAATATTTTCCTCTATCTATCAAGACACACGTTTGTGTATATATATATTGATATATAAATATAGGTACCTGGATATACAGAGATCTGCTTAAGCCATATCTGTGGCCGAATTTGAAGGTAGCTATTTTAGTCTACCTGCCCAGGCACACACTTGTCTCTACATATATATAGATATTGATTTATAAATATAGGTAATTAAATATATGTAAAGATCTGCTGATACCACCCGTGCGCACCACCTTGAAGATAATAGACTCATGTAACTATACAGACACACACTTACATATATGTGTATACATATTTTGATTTATGAATATAGATAATTGGATACATATATATATACACGATGATCTGCTGGACTCAGACCTGCTCGCGCCATCCTAAAGGTAAGACTTTTCTATATAGCCGTACTGACACACACGTATATGTATATTGACTTAAATGTATAGATATTAACGTGCACAGTTGCATCTGTACGTAGATATCATCTTGATTTGGATGTAAATACTTGCAAATCTTCGTGACTTCGTACCTGTGTATCTCTCTTTGTATCTCTGTATCTATCTATATTCATCTGTATATATATGTATATATCTCTCTTTTACATATACCCACCCATCTGAATCTATTTATCTTATCTGTCCATCTGATCTATACATCTTAGCCACCCACCTAATCTACACATCTTATCTGTACATTTTATCTGTACATCCTGTCTGTACGTCCTATCTATACATCTTCTTTACCCATCTTATTTATCCGTCTTATCTTTCCATCTTATTTATCCATCTTGTCCCACCATATGTGTATATTTATATGGGAGATGATATTGATGTTTGCAAGCATGTGCACTCGCTCACATCCTACACACATACAAATGTTAGTACACATATACATCTCCATTTACTTATCTGTGTAGGTATATATATGTAAATATATATGTGTATCCCTCTCTCTCTACATATATATGGATGTATGTGTAAAGAAATAATTTGTGCGTGGAAGCGTGAGGCTGTTTATATATCTGTGTCTCCATGTCAAGTGGCGAGTATCGGCGGCAGAGAAAGTGTTGAACAGTGCATCAGGAAGAAGGAGAAATTCCCGATTTTGGCAGTTCCTTCTATCATTGGAAGGAACTGCTTTCGTGGTCATTATAATATTCGTTTATCTTTGCTTCTCTATGTCTCCACACATATATATATATATATACGAGTCAGGGTGTCTGTTTGTGTGTGTACGTATATAGAATATGAGTGTTTGTATCTCGACAGCAGTCCATAATACAAGTAAAAGTTTTCTACATCCATTTATATATGTATATATATGTAGATGTATATGTATAAATCAGAATGCCTGCTGGCGTGTATATGTATATATATATATGTTTGTATTGTACACGTCTATATAGAGGGGGATCAGAACATCTAATATTATGTGTATACGTGTGTGAGGGTCGCAACGGAACAAGTGATAGGACACGTTTTATTCATATATGGATCACGAGGTAGTGTCGTGCGTATACGTGAATATATATATATGTGTATATATGTTGGCTTGGTGGCAACGAGACAGGTGATAGGGCATGTTTTGTTCATATTAGGAGGTACAGTCATGCGTATATAAATATACGTGTATGATGTACATGTCTGTGTAGAGGGGGACTAGGAGCAGTTGTTCGTATATCTGTGCGTCGGTGCATGTGGGCGGCAGTTTAGACGAAGAGGTATATGTTTCCCGCGGCGAGCGGAAATACACGTGTACTTCTTCGGCGATAGATAGATATATAGAGAAGGTTTGTGTAAATCAATGAAAAGGCGTAGCCAGGTAGGGACGTGGATACATAGACAGAGAGACATAGGCACGCACAGAGAGGAAGACAGAGAAAAAAAAAGCTACACGTGGCTCTTCGTCCAGCCAGCTTTATAAACGTATACATATATGTATATATATATATATATATATGTATCTATGCTTATATTGATGGGTAGTTATTTATTAATGTGTGCTTGACAGCTTCAATATACGGACGTGCAGGGACACAGTAATAAGGAGAGCGTCAGAAATGTCTTGCTGAATTTGTACATAAATACACCGCGACGTCCCGCGCTGGTACGGTGGGCACTGTGAGAATGTGTCTACATATATATATATATATATATATGTATATACATATACATCTCAACTAGTGAGAATATATGTGTGTATATATATCCATATATGTGACTTCCTCTTTCTAGTGAAAATATACATGTGTGTTCACATATATATATATATATATATGTATATATTCGTGTAGGTCTCTTTTTCTCTACAATATTGCATACGTTTGTGTAACATATGCGTCTGTACAGCATACGTGTAACATACATACATATATATCGCATACATATGTGTACACAGATTTTAAATACATGGAGTATACACACCTTTCTACCAATCAGCATCCACGTCTTGGCTGCGTATACTTATGTAAATACATTTACCCAGGAACAGGATAGATAATCTGGTGTGTGCCTACGTATATATATATATATATATATTTATCTGGAGAGGGCGAGAAAGAAAAGAGGAGAGAAGGAGAGGGGTATTGCATGCGTTGGCGTCCAATTGGCGTCTACAGACGCCAATGGCTAGTTTTCACTTTCTTCTTGCTCCTCCTAAATTTTTCTCTGATCTCTGCATCATCTGTCTGTGATGATGGGCAACAGCGTGCATTTGCTCACTGCTTTGTTCCCCTTTTTTACCGTGGTCGCTTCTCTTTCACTTTTCCCCTCCCTGAAGTGAAGAACCTCCACTTTTCCTTTTCTTCGCACGTCTCCTCTTTTTCAACTGAGACTCACATTTCCCGTTTTCCTTCTTCTGCCCCGTGCTGTCTCCCGCCTGCTTCACGTGTGTGACTCTACGAAACTGAGGCAGCAGCAGCAAGTTAGTAAGAACGCGTCGGGCCCCGGTCGACTTCCTTACTTTGCATCTGTTTTTCATTTTCTCCCGGTATGTGCTCCCGTTTTTCTTGTTTTTCGTTCTCCTCTTCTCCTTCTCTCCTTCCCTCTCTGCTTCTGCCTCGGGCTCCCCGTCATCCCACCGCTTCTTCTATTTTCCTCTTCTTTCTCGTTTCTCCTCTGCGTTTTTGCCTTTTGGTCTCGATTTGTGACACTTTTCTCTGGCTTCAGCGGTGTGCTGCTCTCTTCTTCTGCGTCTTTTTTCTTCCCTTTCTCGTCTCCTTTTCTACTCTCTTTATCTCTCCGTGTGACGCTTTCTCCTTGTCTAAGCAGCTACAGAAATACAGTCTCTGGGATATCTCCTTTTCGTCTTCTCCTTTTTCTTTCCCTTGCTTTCTTTCCCGGTCGTGCTCTCTCGCCCCAAGAAATCTGTCTTTTTTTTCGTCCTCTCTTTTTCCCTTTTTCTATTTTTGTGTTGCTCCTCTATCTGTCTGCCTCTCTAAATTGTCGTAAATGCCATCCCCTGTCTCGTCTCATTTCTCTCCTCCTCCGTCTGCGGTTTCTTTTCCTTTTTCGTCTTCCTGCCTTCCTTTCTCCGGTTCACGTCTCTTTCTCGTGTCGTTCTTCTTGTTGCTCGCTTCTGGGACTTTGTCCATTTCCTTTCCTTCTTTCTCTCACTTGTTCTTCAGCACTTCTCGTGTCTCGGTGTCTCTTCCTCACACCGTCTTCCCTTCCATTTCGTTCTCTCCTCAAGACGGTTTCTTCTCGTCACTCTCCAAGGTTTCTCTTTTGCTGCCTCTCCTCCACCACCGTCTCGTGTTTGTGTTTCTGGCTATTCTTTCATTTTCATCCCTCGGCCTCGCTCTCACTTCCTTTCACCTTTCCTCCCACTTGGTACTCCCTCATTTTTTTCCCGCCAGATCTTCCTCTCTCTCTCTGTCCTTTCCTAACTCTCATTTTTTTCGCGGCCACGCTTTTTCAACTTTTCTCTCGGCCTTCGTTGATCCGCCTTCCCCGTTGTCCAGTCACTCTCTTCCCCTCCCCTTTCCTTATTTTTGTGAATCTTGTTCTTGCCGTACTCTTCTATGTCCCCCCTGCGCGGTCCTTTCGCTACTTCTTCCGGTTCTCCTCCACAGGCATCAACCAACCAGGTCGTGCGAACTATGTTCGAACATGTGGTGTCGGAAAAAGGAAAGTTGGGAAAGGGTCAACTTATTGCATCGCAGTTTATGCGTTCGCTCAACGCATTGCTGGAATTGATCAGCACAACAGAATCTCATTTTGTACGCTGTTTGAAGCCAAACGAAAGCAAGCAGCCCAAAGACTGGAACAACGCGAAAGTACTTGGACAGGTCAGAAATTTTGGGTGTACGTACACCCAGAAATTCCAGCCACCGTAATATCACAAATAAAGATATAATATACGTGTGTTTGCGTGTGTACCGTAAGATTCGCTCCGCTGTAGGAGAATTCTTCTCCCAACTTCTCAGCTGCCTGAAGTCCCGTCGACCGTCAGTTGATGGCAGCTTCTTAAGGACGCCGAGGACGCCAGCGCGGTCGTACACGGCATAGAGGTTCCAGTGTACATACACCAAAAAGTGACACCTTAGTACGCTCGCATACTCAAGCATCCGCGATAGATAAATGGGCCGCATGGATTGGTGGAGCGGAATAAGTAACCGTGTGTGGTACTCGTAGAAATATGTGGAGTTGTACGAATATGTATTTATATACGTATTTCTACACATACGGGCGTGTGTGTGTGAGTCGCTGTTACGCCATAATACCTACGAAGAATTTGCAAGAGGGGAAAACGGGTATCTTCTATTGTAAAACCCCTTGGCCTTCTTGATCACTTCGTGCCAGTCTGTTAGAAGAAAGAGAAAATATAGGCATCCATTCTTGCTGTGCTGCAAGGCACTACAACCACACAGCCGGGGATACACAACGCAAATGCAGCTGGGTGCTCATACACCAGGGTATAGTACGAGTAGAGCTGTCCACACTTCCACATATAATAAACATATATGTATATCTGTGTAAATATACATAGATACGTACATACATATATATACATGTGTGTATATATATATATATACGTACATACCTATCTATAGATTCACACGTTTGTGTACAGGAATCGTAGAAAAGAGGAAGAAAGCAAAAAAGGTATAGAGTCGCTGGCGTGCTGCTCGCGTGCAGATTTATTCGCTGGTCAAAGAGGTGTGTAGTGAGCTGTATACGGGGGAGCATGTGGAACTACAGATATTTTCTAAGCCGGTGCCTGTGCTCTGCCATCCGAAACGCTACTCACGCTCCAATTGCACTGCCTTCTTCCCTGCGGCTAGTCTTCCGCTAAGTCCTCTTCAGCTGCCTGCTTTCCAGGGCGAGGGGGTTTCTTTTGTCTCTCACTGAGCAGTTGTACATTTTGCTTCCTTTCTGCTGCGGACGATTTCCGCTCCTTGTCGCTTCCGCACGCCTTCGTCGAGTGAAGACGCAAACGTCGTTTTTATAAGTAGTTAGCTGCCCCAGTTTTTCCATGTTGTCGCAGCTCTTCTCCCTTTCAATTCTAGAAGCCTTGCAGTTGAAGAACTTCACGTATTCGTACAGGAGGCCTTACGACGCGTTCATCAAACAGTTCGCACAGGTCGACTACGCTGTCGCAAATAGTCACAGCGACGAGTAAGAGAAACACGCTGTTGACTGCTGTATCTCATATTGTGTCTGGTTATCTCTTTGTAGCTGTTCAGTTGAATACATGCAGATGAACAGATCTGTACTTCTGCACGTGTACGGATGTAATCACTCGTGCAGCGACGTATGTACATAATATGTGTATGTTTGTGTATATATTGGTGAGTGCACGCCTTTGATATATATATATATATATATTCAGATGGATATATGTATGTGCATACCGACATGTATATATCGTACCTATATATATCTCCATAATATAAGCAGTGATTTCTCCCTCTCCACGAGGCCTATCAAGTAAAAATATATATATATATATATATATGTACGTTATTCTGTAAATTTTTGCGCCTGTGAAACTATACCCCTTTATTTCCTTCTTTCGACCTCTTTCCATCTGTATACTATAGAGACATACCCTTTTAACTCTATGTGTACAAGCAAATTCGTGTGCGCGTACTGCTTGTGCTTTGATTGAGGGCGGCAAGCATCAGTATCTGACCCCAGGAGCTGTCTATGTGTCTGCTCCCATTTGCTACTTTCTGGTTCCCATGAGTGTCACCGTCGTGTTCCGTTCTATAATTTGTTCTAGTTTCCTTTCTTTCTTTGATCGCCTTTCTTCGTCAATCTGGTGACATTTGTAGTGTCTGCGATACGCGTTCGAAAGGCTGTGTTCTCTTCGACAGCTGTTTCCTGTTCTCAGTGTCGTCGATTTGCTTTCCCACCAAAAGGCGACTTGCTTTTTCTTCCGCACCTCTCTTTTCCGTCACCGATTAAGTGCTTTTCTTTCACGTTATCTCCTACATTGTACGCTTAAAGAGCGCGGTCTACAGACGTGACCGTGTGTTCCTTTGCAGCCGCGAAAAAGTAAAAATGATGATGGCGCGCATGGGCATTCATCAAGACCAGTGGGCGGTAAGCAGCACCATCTCCCTATACGTACTTTTGCTTCTCGAATACACTACGCTAATAATAAGCTATCAATGCGTCCACGCAAGAACATCCATGTACGTAGGATATACCTACACATATGTATATGTATATGTACATTCGTATGTAATTAAGTGTAAGAAGAGAGAGTGGAAGCTTCGCACTGCACACGTGTGTGTATACATATAGATATATATACGTCCGTACGTTTGTACAGAGGCCGTAAGATCTTTTTACATATACACGTGTTTGGCTGATGTACACCTGTTTGCATACACAATTGTATGCAACTGTACACGTGTATACATGTTGACGTACATGTCATGCGCATGGTGTCGCGCTACCATCAAACGAATCATTTGTTTTCCCAAGATACGAAGACTGCAGGAGGTCGGCTGTTCTTATACAACTACAGTTGTCAAGCTTTTCTTTCTTTGCATTTGCGAGAAATCTATCCATCGCCAACACAACACGTGTATAAACAAACACGTGTTTTCGTTTAACGGTAGAGAGCATGCGTGTACATTATCCTCTGTTTGTACAGTATACGCGCATAAGCCGAGATTGTACAATTACCTTCATTTATGGCACTGCAGTAATACACTTGTATGTAGTTGGTGTGTGCTCGTATACGTCTGTGTACGTACGGGTTCGGACGAACTGCTGCGGGCGCTTCCTCTGTAGTCCTCTGCTTCACACAGTTCCACAGGCAAGCACCTGCTTCGACATTGGCCTGCCGCAGTTCTACGAGGGGTAGGACGACGAGAGACACACACGGTTGTGTACGTAGGAGGAAGAAACACGCGTGTGTGGACGTGCTGAATCGCCTTGCAGAAGATTTTGTTGCAACCATATATGGTATCTGCAGAACCTACCGCTGTTCGTCAACAGATGAAGAATGTAGGTACACACACGGGTCTACGTGTACGCTCGCGAATCTTTTTGTACGTGTGTATATCTATGTGGAAGTATTAGTATATATAAGTGTTAATGTACACACACATACTTGCATATGTCGTTTTTGTACGAGACGACTTTGCGCTTATTGTGAGGAGAGATAAGCGTTTGCTTGGATATTGAGCATACGAATATATGTACATATCTATCTATATATATATATATATATGTATATGTTCGTCAACATGTGTACCTGTAGACCAAAGTGTGCACGGGGGTCATTGTCTCTTAGCTCGAGATTGCCGGTGGAGAAGCGTGATGGCGTGCGTGTGTTTGGTTTTCTCACGCAGCTAGGTAGAACCATGGTATTTGTTAAACCCGCTGCAATTCGAGAACTTACGCAACGTATGCGAGAGCTGATGCGTGCTTGGGAGCCGGTGGTCCGAGTGGTGGAAGCTGTTTATCAGTTAAACAAACGCATGAAAGTGGTCAAAGCAGAAGTCCCCTGGGCCATTCGTATTCAGGCCCACGTGCGGAAAGCCAGAGTTCTTAAGGGGACGTCGTGACGAAGAGAATAACACTGTCGCGCTGGCTGTTTTCTTGGCCGTTCCAGGCGTGAGACAGTGAACGGAAGTGTTTTGTGTGCGCTGTTGGAACGCACAGGAGTAGGAGGTGAAAGTGACATTTACTAGGAGGTGTGATTTCTAAAGCTGGATGAAGTGATTGGCGACAAAAGTGCAGAGGAGAAGCTCTACAGGTGTGGTGCGAAAGTGAGTTGCAAAGGTGTGATACTTGGGAAGGGTTACGGCCTATTAATTATGTTGATACAAACGATGGGTGGAAAGGTTCACAAGAACCGTACGTTTACACAAATGTGAAAAATGTAGAGGAGGATGTGTCGTTGCAAAAACTCAACAGGAAGGAAGTCTACAGGAGGAGGACTATAATCGTGGTACAATAAACTAAATCATTGTGCTAGGGTAGTAACTAATTCGTGTAATGGTAGAGAATTGCCGCTACTGTTGACACAATTTCAGCTTTGTTACAAGGAGCTCATTCTAACGAGACGAGTTTTTGAAATTTGTTTTGAAGTAGTTAACGCAAGACCGCGTCAATACACGCACACATACACATATATGGTAACGTTAACATAGGAGTCAAGCTGATGTCTGTGAGGTGAAACACACAAAGGGAACTGACTTTGGGAGAGTTACATGTTGCACATTCACAAGAAAAAAATTAGAAGGTATTACTGAAAAAGATGAAGTACCACGGGAATCTTTTGTGCACGTTTACACAAGGTTGAGTGCTTGTCAAAGATTATCCAAAAAGCTTCAGTCGTCCAAGCTGATATTCAGGCTGCCACCAGTACCTACTTACTGGGGTGAAGAAGCAGAAGCAATCCTGACTCCCTCCGCTTGACAAGTATGGGGTTGCTTCAGCAATTAGATGTGCGTGTTGAATTTTCACGAGGTACAACTTGCGAGGACTCGTGCATATCGATCTCGGCCCTTACCTGAAAGGTTGTCCGTGTGAAAGTTTTGCTAAGAAGTGCAGAGAATCACAGGTGCAGTTGAGGACTATTTCGAAGAACGTCTACCCCTTGAAAAGGCGGATTGGTTGTGATACGGAGTGTGGAAATAAAAGGACGCCAAGGCCCTTTCCAGTCCGTGTTGTCCTCGTCAGCTAATTATGGTAGACAAGGGATCTTAAACGAGCAATTTAAAACCTAGCGTTTTTCAGGGTCAGTTTTGTCGTGAGAGAGGTTGAGCCTGCGATGAAAAGAATTCTCCTCTACGTTGCATTGTACAGAAAAGGCGAGCAGACACCATTGCTTTGCATGCTTTAATACGAAAAGGTGATAGAAAAGTTGTGTTGTGAAGAAGGTGGACAGTAATGGGCGAGAAACAGGAAACGCGGGACAAGCAATGTCGTGCAAGGCATTAATCAATGAAGGAATGCCAGAGACACGCAGGTTATAAAAGGTAAACTTCGTTTCGGAGGAAAGAAACTGTCAGGGAAAAATGGAGTGGTAGTGAACAAATGGCAATACGAATTTAAAAAGTCCATTCTCTTGAACCGCGAACACTGCACCAAGAGAAGCACTGCGGAATCCGCAACGGTACAGATACCATCTATCCGTATCAAAGGTGATCTTAGAGTCGTACTGCCAAGACCCTGACGCGTTCCACGAGAAGGGATATCACTGCAAGAAAGAAAGCTCCATGACGAAGTGGAAAAATGTCGGCCGCCCAACTTCAAAGTACACTAGTTTGTTCTCTGCCAAGCGTTTCTTACTACGCAAAAGACTAACAGCCTTTTAGATGTCGGCTGCAGGGCTTTTGAAATGAGAGTTACTTATCACAGACATCTTTGGGGGCAGCAAAACACATTTCTGTAAATCACCACTAGCTGTGTAAGATCCATGAGTAAAGGTGTGGTGATCTGCAGAACGGGCTGACAAACAAAGCGCTTGACGGCTTCAACTGCCGTGACACAGATTCTTCTCCCTACTCGCCGAAGCACTGGCCAGCTGTATTTAATGCTACACGCTCGCTACGTATGTTTATTTTTCTCAGCGTGTTTGGTTGAACGTATCGGGATGCGGAGCGGCGGTACTTTATAACTTTCGCACTTTCCGCCTGATTTTGTCTTCGCCTAACTGGTAGTCTCTCCCATATAGAGAGGTGGATCTGTATAAACGTCTGCATAGGTCTCGAGAATTGTATTCCTTTGCGAATGAGATTGTATGTATATATATATATATATATGTATAAATAGTCGAACGCTCCACCTTCGCGGTGGCCGCACTAGCTACCACATGTCAGGGCCTCGAGAGACCGCTGATACTCTTCTCTGTTTCCCTTGTGCAAAGCAGTGTATTCTGTAATTTCGTGCTCGCGCCGTGGAAACTGGTGTCCGCTGGTAACGGCTGTCTCGTTCTGTACAGGAAGAAAGTGTCAGCCCTATTCGTGCTGCCGCGCTCCTCCTTTACCGAGGCCCTCTTCCAGATAGAAGCAGAACAGCCTATAGAAGATCAAACAATACACTCAATGGACATGGAACATCTTTCCGCATTGAAGTTGCCAGGACATCCTTATGACTTCGTGACTGCGAGCTTGTGTGTTAATACGTGTGTATGTCAAACTGGAGATGTGCGAAGATACGAAGACGCCGCTGTAATGAATTAGGTTGTTCGGAGGAAAGGAAAGAACAGATATGTGCTGTGCAAGCATACAGATATGTGCTGTGCAAGCATACAGAGATGTGCTGTGCAAGCATACAGACATGTGCTGTGCAAGCATACAGACATGTGCTGTGCAAGCATGCGGGAGTGCATGTGTATAGCGATAGGCACACGCGAACGTATGTGCTGGTGCAGAGGTGTATTGGTTATCAGGTATACATAAGAGGTTCACGCGCACTCAAAACAAATAGTTCCTCGTCAGTAATGTGCGAGGCAAAGGTTACCTGCAAGTCGCACTATCAAACCTGCGTCAGTATACGTCCAAGTGCGATGCTCCGTTTGTCTTCTGTATGGACACAGGTAGATGTGCAGCTTTGTACATATAGATGGACGGACGTACACAGATGGGAAGGTGGGATTTTGTGTACATCGTAGACAGGTATTGCTTCACACGTACGTGCACCTATATTTGTCTGTGTAGGTGAATGAGTCCACGTAGGGTTGGAATGCTATATGTGGCAGCTCGCTTTTTCTTCCATTGCACAGATTGTACTAGTCTAATTGTTCGTAGCAGGTCGCTGCCTCGAACTGTACAAATGTGCGCCATGGACAAAAAGGCCGCGTCGAGCATCCGTTGAGATAGAGCTGAAGATGACTGGATGCGGGGTATGTGTGCTTGGGTATGTGTGTACACACACGTGCATTACATAGTGACATCCTTTCCTCGTCAAACGTAGAAGTCAAACTCCGTTCGAGTACCTCATGGGCTACGAGGCTGGCCTACTCATGTATGCAGCCAGTTGAATACGCGTAGTATAGAAAATAAAAATGCGACAAAGGCGCGTGCAACTTTAAGAGCATCTCTTGGCCTATGCAGTGTAGAACTAGCTCGCCTTCACCCGGAAATTGAACACCCATGCCAGTTGATGTTGTTCGTGCTCCCCGCAAACCCGTATCGTAAGAAACGAATCAGTGTGGTTCTGGCATATGGAAATAGCACAACACTAGGGAGTAGGTAGTGAATTTCCGGCGTTTTCTGCACCAATAGAAACAGAGGCCTTCAGCCGGTGTAGAGGCGGCGCCACGTGCGTGTGGTCTCCTCAATATTTTTTATATGCCAAGCACATGACAAATGCAAAATTCCAGGCATCGTACACGCAATTACACTTCTGCGTCGGAGCAACGCGTTCACGCGCCACACACGGACACCGCCAGACAAGTTGTCGACTATTTTCTTTAGTCTGATATGTTTCTCTATTCACAACCACCCATAGGATTAATCTTACTCCAAGGTGCGATATTAGAGCAGCGTACCGTAGGAAAATAAGCGTCCTCAAAACTCCCTTATAATTGTTGTAACCATCCGGAGCATCGTTTGAAAGAATATTATTACTATTGTGCGCCTCGGCTAAACACCAAAACAGCTACTAGCATCTACACGGTATTCGGATGTATGCGTGATGCACAGCTAGCTTTATTGATTAGCGCAAATATGTAGTTATTCATACGCGGCTTGAAGTAGTCCCGTCTGTACATGTACATATGTATATACACGTATAATTTCAAGTTTCAATTCGTGGGGCCAGAAATGCGCGGTTTCGTCGCGTCTCTTGTTTGTCCGCTACAGATTCTTCAATGATAATGAGGTTGGAATTGTTTAATCGAACCGCGTCTCCACGTAGCTGTGATAAGCCTTTAATCGTATGTCTTTCAACAGTGTTCCCGTAGCCTTATGGTGTGTGCGGGAGCTTACTCGGGAGACGCACACAGGCGTTTTCAAGTAAGCATTTTCCAGTCACTACGAGCTTCTGTGGTTCGACCCCACAAGTTGCTGCGTCCGTCACAAGTCTTTTATGTAAGACGCACACTATCCATTGTACCTGTCTTACAACCAGAAGGAATACGTTGCATGTAACTATGAATGTGAATAGAGACACGTACACGCTGCACGCACACACGCGTACGTATGCGCTTAACTCTTAACCTATTGGAGTACATAGGTACATAAACGGATGGGAAGTAGATACACGCTATCAAGCACGCTCGCGAAAGACCTCCTGGCACTTTCGTTCATTCGCTCGCTGGTGGTTGGCTTCCCCGGCGACTTGGTAAACGTGTTCCTGACATTCTCACGACCTGTCGCTTAATCCGTGGTTTTCATGCAGTTCTGCTCCCCTCTCATTGAAGTGGCGATGCACTCACATGATGGTCGTACACCCTAACACGTTAGAATACTCGACTTCTTGTCACAATGATTCTCTTGGACGAATGTGCCCTTGTGACTTCGCTTTGGCTCGTGCGTATACGACAAGGGACGAAAGGTCTTCCTTGGTAGCTTTCGCACACCTTTGGAGGCCTGCCCGCTGCCGCCAGGCAGTACAAGGCCGAGTGCTGTGCTTACCACTGAATCCTTCAGAGTTTACTGGTCTGCGGCTGAGCATTTTCGTATGCTATTCTCTAATTTGTGTTACACGTTCACGCATCAGCCTGAACCTACAGATATAATTATCACGGTGCGCTTCAGCGTATATACAGCAGCAAGTCCATCTGCTGGTGAGACTATCCCCCTCTTCTTTTTCTCCTAGACAGATGCGTACCTTCGTCTAGTCAGACACCGTTTTCTATGTATCTTCTTCATACGACTAGACTTTGTTGCTGTTAGACCTCTTCCCACTCCTGTTCCTTTTGCTCCACGCTTTCTTCTCCATAATCGTAGGGTTTGCCAGCGCAATTCTGCAAGGCAATTAACGTGTAGCCGCTAGATTGGACAGCGATGATCTCGGTCCCTTGCGCTGTACGTAATCTTACGGAACAGGGCTCACTCTGAAAAGTAAATTACACACACGGGTACACACTGATACGGCTTTCCACATGTACTAGAGAAAGTGAATCTGCGTATATGTGTACTTTCTTGGGTGTCTTTGCATCTTCGCGTATGCTTTTGTGGCGTTTTTCTTTGCAGGTGTGTTCGTGTCTAGCTGCTGGTGTGCGTACGTTTGAATGTGTAGAAGCCTGATTGTGTAGGTGTGTATGTATGTGAATGTTTGCGTATTTATGTATGTGTGGGAAAAATTGCGCATGTGTGCACGCACGCGTCTACGTAGCATGTATGCGTGTACGAGTACACATGTGCAGGTTTGTATACATAAAACTGTATATGTCTGTCATGCACGGCTATACACTTCCGAGCGTCTGGCGTCGCACCTGAACATGTACAGGAAATGCGTTGCGTTCGTATCTCTGTGTAGACGAATACCTACAATCCAGATAAGCGGTCAGCCGTGGAGCCACGCTGGAGACCTGGTGAAACCTGTAACGCTCTTTTTTGTGCTCTACAGCTGACTTCATGTGGGAATAACATTGGGGCCACATATATGTGCGTACGCAGAGAGTTCTCACACTTGTAGAGGGGTACGACGATGCAGATTATCTTCCTGTGTAGAAGGTACGTCGGAGAACTCTATAGCAATGCTTCTCATACTGCACATGTAGGAAGAAGAGATTTTTCCGTGCCCAACTGATATGACAACGTTTTTCCTGTGCCGTGTCTTTCACTGCCACAACACATCTGATGCAATTGTTGTCGATGTTCCTCAGTGTAATTGAAGCAGTTCCATCCGCATGTAGGCGTCATGTATACCTGCGTATAAATGGATAGAACCACTTGTGTGAGTGCAGTCTACATTCACGGATACACTCGTACATATACATATTTATATTATACAGTTGCGCCCACCAAAACAAGCTGCAATTGAAATGAAGATACGGTTGGCCTAGCAAGTCTTTTTGAAGCCCACGCACCCACGGTAGGTTGCGCATGTCGCCACAGACGCAATTCCCAAATTGCGTGCAAATGTCCGCGGGAAATAGCATGTGTCACACGGGCGGACACTAAGTGGTTGTGCGTACGTACATTCTGGCGCGTATCTGCGCCACGCACACGAATAGGAATAGGAAGCATGGATTCTCAAATTTAAAGTTTTCATTTGTAGATGTAGATGTACAAGTGCATTCGTGACTGCCAACTTCCACAACAGACATGCAGTTATGCTCCAGCAAGAACAAAGCAACACACGTGCTTATGTACAGGGTAAGGACACACATATGTACACACTCTATCCGTTTGTAACCTCTACAATGACACACGCGTGTGTCTGCAGGCTGCTCGCCTGGCCATATATACACATGGATGTAGAATAATATCCAGACATGCGCGGGTACGATTACACCCCTGCTGTGTGGTTGTTGTTGTTGTTGCTCATGTGTATGTATAAATGAACGCGTACTGTCGCGTATCAACGCCTTCGTTTCTCTTCTGTCGCCGACTCGCCGTGGCCAACTAGTGTCGATCACCACGAGGTGTATCAATATACAAGTGTGTTAGTTTCTACAGGCGGACTTGAGCGGAAATTTGTCTGGTGTGCTGCAGGTGCACCTTTTTAAGGTGCACTGCGCACGCGTATACGTGTGGAGAGAGAGGGAGAGTGTGAGCGAGACAGCTGTACCTAACGACACGAGAATTACGTGCAGTACCGGCATGCTTCAAGGGATGTATAGACAAGCGTTTTCGCGCGTTAATATGTAAAGGCCGAGTGTCTTAATGTACAAATATACATAAAACTTTTATACGTATCTGTGGAAATATATACTCACGTGACTCAGGTCGGCTGGTGTGCGGATAACTGTGTGTACACACATATAAATCTAACGTAGATTGAGGTCCACGCAAGTGTGTGCAGATGAATTCACAGTTCCTGTACCTTTCTATGTTTGCCTTCATGCCCGTGGGGATATGCTTGCAGCTAGAGACTGAGATATTGATGCATCTCCACTGTTACGTAGTGCTGCGTTGGCGCATATAGTGTGTCTGCTTACACTCGGAAGTGTGTATAGATCACCGCCAATATATACAGTCAGCAGGTACAAAAGCATATACAGTTGTATGCCTTACGTCGTTGGGAAGAAGATCCCGAACGGCTTGCCGACTTTTCATACAGAAAGACCTGAATGTCAAACCAGAGCGTTGTCAACGGGCGAACACAGTAGTGTCTACGCGTCGCAGTAGTAGTGTGACACGTCAAGTGTTGTTCGACTCAGGCCACTGCATTAGAGGTAGCTCCCAGGACCAAAAAGAAGAGACCAAGATTGGCGTAGACCTGACAATATGCACGCATTACTCACAGATGTACGCAGAATCTTGTGTGTCTTTACTACGTAACCTACATCAGCAGCTGCATACGCGGCAACGTAGCACTACATAACACTGCAAATGCGTGAATACCTCAGTCTCTAACTCGAGGCGTATGTCCACGGGCGTGAGGGCAAACACAGGAACATACATACATTTTGAATTAGTCCTGCACACAGATGCGTGCATATGCTTAATTGTTTCTACGAAACACTTTCCGCGTACGCATGTATATATTCACATAGAAATACATACATACAAAGATGTTATGTTCTTAATTCTTTGTTCGAAACACACTACTGCACTACGTGACAGTGCAAATGCCTGAATGTCTCAGTCTCTAGCTGCGGTCCTTAATTGTTTCTACGCAACGCACTCCGCGTACGCATGTATATATTTTCATAGAAATACATATATCCAAAGACATAATGTTATGTCCTTAATTCTTTCTTCGAAACACACTGCATGCTTTGAACGCATTTCATATTCTATCTAAGAGGAACTATTGCAGAAGTCGGTGCGTCGTATGTGGGAAGTGCAGGCGGTTCAGCCTCCATCTCACACAGATACGTGTGTATCACACGAACACTGGCAGAGGAAAGATTCCTTTGTGTACCGAGTGGAAGAGAATTAGCAGAAAATAGGACATCCCTTCCACCATACCTAGGGGAGACGGTACATAGTATTGTTTACGTTGACGGACTGCCTCTCGTTTTCCTTTTCCATCGACACGCCCCCACAGCTGCCGTGATACATATACGTACATGTGTACACACACACACACACACACGTAATTATATCTGCACACAGTTGTTTATATGTATCTGTGCCTCCCGTATGCAAAACTCTCTAGAGAGCGGTTTATAAACTGCAGGTGGCTCTACGACATTCTCCCAGAATGGCCTCTTTAGCACTGAAGTCTAAGAAGATTCTATAGTGCGTTCACTACATGGTGATGTTGCCGAGATTCCTCCTTCCCACGACGTATGGTATTAAAACGTGTTTGAAATAACCCTGAAAGTCTGACTGCCCTTTCATCCTGGTACTCACCCTTACATGCGATTCGACAGCATATATTTTTGGTATGTATTCTACACCTATTCTTACGCAGAAGAACTGACGATTACGCATTTACATGTATGCATATTAAAGTTGAGTGTGGACGCGTAATATATATACATATCTATCTATACACACTTTTTAGTACATGTATGGCGAAGGCGGACTGCGTGGTCGCGACGAGTGTATACCTATGTACGCAATATGTGTATATATACACGTGCATATATCTACATATCCTAGCAATCTTGGAACTCTGTATGCTCTTCTTTGTACGGGCCTTACGACATGAGAGCAGCGTACTGCACAGCCTTTTCATACGGCAGTTTCTCATGGTATTTGATGGGTATCCCTACAAGTAAACCAGCGACGCACAGCCAAAAACGGTCCAGCTGCAACAAGAGAAAAACCAGTGAGATGACTGCAAACCAGTCGAAGATGCGTTCGTACAGATAGAGAGGTCTATAAACCGACGCCTAAGGCGGATAAGGCAAATTCGGAAACCTACAAATACGTCGAAGGAATGAAGTGCGGAGGGTGAAGGCACTGATCCAAAACGCATGCGAGTAGTTCACGGAAGGGAAGGCGCGAATCTCGTGAACGCAGTCTTTAGATATGAAAAGACCGGCGACTTTGGACAAATAACTTGTGTGTTGTGAGTACATACAACATATAATTGATGTCCAAGGTGAAGACAGAAAATGGGCAGCTTTGAGAGATCTGTGATTACGTGATAGAATTTATAACTGTGTGCATTCTGCTTTCGGTATTAGTGTGTGCGTGTGTGTGTGTGTGTGTGTGTGTGTGTGTGTGTGGGAGCTGTTAGGTATACAGAGTTGCTAACGTTTCGCCTGAGTGGTTTGACATCTAGACACCAAGTGTGTGGGGGAAATATCAGCAAAACGCAGATGTGAAATGTTATACGGAGAAAAAGCGTGTGCGTTGTTACGGCCAGACGTGTAAACCGCATGGAGGAGACAAGACAATTCCTAAACAGTCAGTGCAAAAACATAGAAGAACAACCGGGGAACTAAGGACGTTTGCAGCGTACGCCCGCGTACTTTCTCCCCGCCGCAGGAGGCGTAAAGACAAACCTCCGTGCATTTAAAAACTCACTTGCGTACGCGCACGCTCATCTGTAGACATTCATGGACTTTTTCTTAGTTCACGCAGTCTACTGGAAGCAGCTCTCGTGTGAACATCCTCAGGTGCGGCTGCTGCACGCGTTGCGTGCAAAACTAGCAGTCACTAACCTTCTGCGTTTATTACAACATAGCCCACAACAGTTTGGTTCTCAGATATCCAATTTCGTATGATTTCATCAACTTCGTTTGCTGTGCCAGCCATGGCGGCGAATTTTGGTGCAGTTTCGAAGAAACCTTCTGTAGGCACTACGTCGAGGAATACAATAAATTTCACTTTTATATCGTACGGACAGAAAGTCTTGAAGCCGTGTACACGCCTGTGCACTATGTGGGCAAAAGACACGTCATGTCTTTTCTGTTTGTGAAGATACACACTACATTTAACAGTGAAATTTTGAAGGAAATAGAATGCGTACAAGAATATTTAAACGAACGTTGGCAGCAGCTCCTCGGAGAAGCCCTGTTGTGGTGAACACGAAGAATGAGAAGCACCGCACTCTTAGTGCACGGAAGGTAAAAGAAAGGAGCCCGTAGAAACGGGATTACGACGGCTCCCACACTTTAATTTTACTGCCGTTTCGGAGAGAGACCAAAGAATGGTGTAAACTCCACGTACGAAAACAAGTCGTTCGCAAACATGTTCAACGTGTCAAGCGCGATACGCTGATTATATACACTGACTGCGAAAAAGTCCTCCGTAGGTTCGCCTGAGTTGTCCAACACGCTTTATCATGAAAGGCTTAGTCCTGCCGACAGGTTAGAACAACAGGTGACCTTTTTATAGTGTGCCTGTCCATTCCGTAGAGGGTGTGCAATTGACTGAGGAAACTTCGGGCGCTACAGCTCTGCTGGTAAATGTTGGACCTGTTACCTCTGCTAGTTGTGAAACAATTGGAAGAGAGGCGGTCGATGTTAATTTATGAGGTGTGCACTTGCCGAGCTTAAGTTAGAGGTAAAGTAGGGAGACGAATGCAACAGCTCCTGTTGATGCCCCTGTCGGTTCGCGATAACGTAGGATGCGTTCTAGTTTCTGCCCTTTACGGTAGCATGTAACAACGTCCGTAAGTTTTCTACGGACAAGCAAAGAGTATGTATGTAGTTCCGTATCGCCTGCTTACGCTGGGAAGAAACCAGGAGGCTTAGTATACTGTGCAACTCTAAATGCTATCGCCCTCCAGGTAATCAATTTTTTGCAAGCGCAACAACACGAACTTGAACAGACTGTACGTACACGTAGGACATGCATTCGGCTCAACGTCTATAATTGGTGACTTGCTCAGAATATATCCCCAAAGCAGGGATCTGGCAAAAAAAAATATGAATGCAGCGGAACCTCCCGTCGGAACCGACACATCCCACTGGCACAAGTACGAATTTACAATATGGCCAATCACGCTCGGCTGTATCCACATGCTGAATATTTATGGATGCTTGTTTAGGACGTCATTGCGTTGGACGCGGGAACATGAGACAAAACGTAGTCAGGTGCCGAAGGCTGCAATGCAAGTACAAGTTGAGCATTCTCGAGTTGCCAATGGGCAGCCACGACAGGAAGTTCAGTGTCTACTGCAGAAAGTACAGAGAATGAAAAAACAAGTGCTCCTTCACAAAAGATGCAGCAAATCTTCCAAGTGAGTAGCCTTTTCTATCCACTTGAATGAGGGGCCTTGACTTGAAGTTGTTTACACTCACTATGTATATCTGTGTATAAGATCCGTGTACTTGCAGGTGGGTGTCCACGTATGGTGAACCAAGGTAAGCACCTACGTATATGCTTAGACATCCAAGCATACACGTGTACACTTTTCTAACATGTACACACATATATATATATATATAGGCGATGTGTCGAAACCGGTTTGGACGCATAGACATGCAGCAGAGGACCCCTCTGCTGCGCTGAGATAGGCACAACGACCCGTGCAAAGCAACTCTTGCTCCAGTCAAAGCTAGCGACGCGAGCCTTTCAACCCAGTAGCACTCTACACCACAAAGATAGGAAACAACTCGAGAAGTTTTTTCACCCGGAGCCCGAGACCCTTATCTTGATGCTTGGATCGTCATCTGTCACGATCGGTACACAGCTCTTCGGGCCTCGGTGTGACACGCGGAGTCGCCGTTGCAACGAGTACGCACAGGAGAGGCCAGCGCACGCGTTGAGCTCGCCCCACGTGTGGAGAATGGAGCCCTTGGAAAGGCAACAAGACAGACACAAACGTGAAATATCGTGCCTAAACAAAATTTAGTCACTTTTGAGGGAGGGAAATAGCCTGATCGAGTCGGTGTATTCGCCATCTGCAAAGTGTGGACAGCTGCCGTCTATGACACGTTGATCGAAGCTCACGAGAAGGCCAAATTTGGTCATGAAGTATTTCATATCACACACAACTTCTTGTCTCTCTTTCGTATACGTGTGACAGCTGGCTAAAGCGCTGCTGCTTCTGCTTACCCTCCACAAAACGGAGAAATACGCGCGTTTCCTTCTTCCCGGTGCATTTTATCCGCCAAAGGCTACGCTGCTTGGTGAAGTGAAGACGACTTTTCCCGAGCACAGACGCTGCTTCTCTTCCGTTGTCGACAAAAGCTGCGCCTGCAGCTGCGCACTACACACCTCTCCAAGGTGGTGGGTCTAGTGTTCGACTAGCAGTGCGTGCCTCCGTACACACAACCGATGAAATGGCTCCTAACTTGTGTGCACAGCTACTGGGTAAGCCTCTTGCTCCTCACACTTCTCCGTGAGAAAACCAAGCGCGAAGTTCTAACGTTCGACGCGAAACCCTAAAATCAATGAGACACCATTGCGTGCTTGCCTGTGGAATGTGGAAAATCGGTTCGAATTGTCACCGTGCGATGTGACACGTCCCTCTGCGGAAGAGTTTGCTTGCAAGTTCGCGCGTTACGACTCAGTACATGCCTCCAGGTTTGATATGGGTAGAGCTCCTGAATAAATAAAGGGGGATTATAAATCATTTGTTGACGAATTTTAGGGATGCTCATTGGCAATGAGAACGTGACTCAATTACGAACTGCAGTTACACCCAAGACTCTGTAGGGCATCAAAGTCGTAGCAATTTTATGTCTTCCAGTCACCAGCACCCGCGCTCTTCTGAAATGTGCATGCGAGTGATGCAAATGATTGCAAGCATTACGAGCAGCAAAGCAGCAAATGCCCGACCGCGATAACCCTCCCTTTACAGCCACGCCACCAGCAGAAGTCCTTGTGATTTACGAGTTTACGCCTGTCGAGACAGCTACGCATACACGAAAGTGCGAACAGGTAATGAGAAGTCCGAACGTGCCTCGGCGCTCCACGTTACCAGACACTTCCTTGTGTGTGTACGTATTTCTACGCATGTGTACAGACATATTCGTGCTCCTAATTAACATACACATGGATGCATGCTGCTTCTGCGTATACCCGCTCTTTGACCCTCACGTGTCAACTTATTGGGGGACTAGGGATGAGCTTTGCTGACAGTGAACGTACAACGTATAATGCTCTAACGCCGAAACAGTTTTCCCCTTCCTAACACTGTGCGCCGCTTGGCCTATGGTCAGAAATATTGATCATATTACGGTGATGCTGAAGTCGACCTTTGTTCTGATCTGTTAGCCACTGGCACCAGCTGTGCAGCTGTTTCCAGGGATAATGCGAACAAATCATGCGCAGTTCCTGTCTTGTTGAAGTGATGCGTAGGATTTACGCCGTCATTCCGCTGAGAAAAGTTTATAGGTAGAAGTTTTTTTTATAGACCTAAACCCAGTGTATTTCACTTTTGTGCTGCGAAGTGAAATTGTGGGCCCTTGAGCACAAGGTCTTTGCCACCGCCACACTCAACACCAACCTCATTCCCATCCTCACCATGTTCACGTACACTGTTGCGGTGGGGCTACTCCCCCGACCCCATTACACGGTGGAACACAGTAGACTTTGCTTTCATTCAAAGATTGTTGGCGTCAGTCAGTCGGCCGCGTAGCGACCTTTTTCCTCGTTCGACGGGTATTTGGCGCCGTAAAAGTTCTTCGAACCCCTTTCCCCGTAATTGCAAAGCCAGAGCATGGCAAAAATCGTATTACAAACGAGTGAATGGATGAGGAGGTGGCCATCAAAGTAGAGTGCGAATTTCGTCTCTGGCTTCTTCGTCAGCGCCCGTTCTACGCACATGCGCTGTAGCGGAACAGTTGTTGAGAAACACGAAGTGGATTTTACACACACATATTTATATGTACCGCCTTCGCAAAAAACGGTGTTTGCCCGTGACTAGCTTGCAAAACTCACGAAGTCAGAGTTTGCTGTCATTCGCACATCTGATGATTTATCATCAGGTGAAAAGACAGTTATCAGTCTTACTTTCATATTTGACGGGGGAGCTCTACGAGACCCGTTTGTAGGGGACGCATCGCAAAATCTAGATCAATGGCAGCTGGTAACAATTCGCATCTGCCTACAGACCCGAGTAAAGTCCCATGCGACCAGTGGAGATTGATAGCAATTTTCATCTGCCTACAGACCTATGAGCACAGCCTCTTCCATTTTGTAGTGGAAAGTGGAACTCATCGGTTCATTTAGTGTGCTACAGCTACAGATAACTCGGTAGACTGGACCAGTAAGATTGTGTACCAGCGAGTTTTTCCTTCCATAGGAGACTGGATTCCTACTGTGGCCAGAGTCCGAAATACTATAGAAATGAGATTGTTATATATCCGAGGAGTGTCTTTGTACAAAGAAAAAGGAAGTGCAGAAATAGTCAGTCAAGGAGACGACCACCCTGTATCCGGAATGCGTATGGACACGCAATTCCGTCGAAGAAAGAAATTTTATTCACCAGTGACAGTCCTACGAGACTGAGCACAAATGGAGGTCCAGCAGCACCAGATCAGTCAAGCACAATTCACGGTGTGTCCCCGTGGACGGACCTACTGCAGAAGTCGACCACGGAGGCATGAAATCGTCTAAGCCAGATCTTCGCAAACACACAAAAGGTACAGAGGGAGAGAAACTACTCGAATATTCTAGACACTTACCGTATAAATCCGGTTCCGGCTACGTGGAGTATGTAGTGGAAAGTGGTAGTCTAATGGTATGAGACGAAATCCGGAAGTCACCCGACGGCATATCGACCCTCCTCATACGTATGTGTAAACACAGCCACTGCCACCCCTTTTGCCGATGAAATACACTGCATCCTACAGATATACAGATACGGGGGTGGATGCACGTTACATATGAATGTTGGCCTACTGTCTTTAAACGATTATATGGATACCCATGCGTCGAAGAGAACGTTCATCGTTGTCTAGACCGAAGCATACCTGTGCTAATTCGGGTGAAAGGTGTAGTATATCGTATCAACTAGATGCAGCTTTATTCTAGTAATCAGCGCTTTTATGGGTCAAGGCTTTCGTAGGCCCCGGAGGGTTTGTCTCCGAACGAACAGCTACTAGTGATCATGTGCTTGTGCGCGCATCCCACTCACATAGTGCCAGATTAGGGCGTGTGCGATTCAGTTAGCATCACACGCATTCGTAGTCCATTCGCGTAGCTATGAGCGTTTGTATCTTTACGACGAGAGACGTAATTCATGCTCAATTTCGCACCTACATATTGGGAAAAATATGATACATAACACATATATGTACACATATATATATATATGAGCAGATAGGTATGCAGTCGATACCGAGTACATACGTATGCATACAATGGGTAAAAATGATATATAACATATGTATATATATACATACGAGCAGATAGGTATGCAGTCAATACCGAGTGCATCCGTGTACATACATGTGTGCGTTCAGAAGAGTCTATTCACGCTGACAGCTACCATAATGTGGCGCGTGGAGAACTGTATGCAAACAATGCACATACGCAACTACTGCGCATGCACACAGATATGTCAAGCAACAGGTCAGCACTTCGTCCAGCTGAAGTAGGGGATAGATATTCTGTTGGTGAAGAAATACGTCTGTGACTCAAGACTGGACAGTGTGCACGTGTTCGTAGGAGTCTAGTGTTACTCGCATGGGTAAACGGTGCCAGTGCTCAGATGTCTCTTACACAGAGACTAATTAGTGCGTTGTATTGAGTATACAGTCTTAAAAAGGGCCTAACGTATTTTATGGAAGTTCACCTCCGTGAATGGGTTAGCGACAGAGAACTCGTATGTGATAATACACAATTTGATTGTATCAACGTCCTCTCATACGTACCCACTAGAAATCAGTAAGGTGGTAAGCTACGTGTCCAGCGTCGCATGTCCTGACCTCGACGTCGATATCTCTTTAGGGACAAATGTGGCATATGTTTAACCGAGTCTCTTCTGTCTCGTCGAAATCTGGGAATTTAATCCCAAAGTACGAACGCAAAAGAGGGGGAGAAGTCCAGAAAATCCTGTTCTTACTGTCTTACGCGTATGATTTGCGCCCGCACGAACGGCTGGTTAGTACGGCACGTGCGCCTGCGGACGGCCGATGCAAATTTACATGCAGAAAATTCCAGTCGGTGCTACAGATACTGCACTTAGTTTTCCTCTCTGTTTTGATGTTGTTTCTCAGTAACACGTACTGCTTTTCGGCTTTTTGTCTATTTCTCCTCCTTCGAGGTAAAACTGTGTACATACGTCCACGTATGTGTCCCCGAATCTCGCATTAGGATGTGCGTGTATACATGTCTATCAATGTTTTTTCTGAATGTACACGTACACACGATTTTTTTCCAACTCGGACACAATTTTTCCTGAACTTCTGCCTCCGGTACATTTTAGCGACAAGACGGACAGAGCTATGACATCTTTTTCAAAAGTTGTGAGAGTTCGCAAGCGTCCACAGATCTTTAAATGCTTTCTCTTCCCCCATTTTCGTCAGTGGACGTGTGCAGCTTTCTTCCTGCCTTCACAAGCAACGTGAAACTCAAGCAACAAGTCATCCACCCACGTCAATACAGTGAAGTGCAGAGGTCGTCTGCTACTTACGTACAGAGTTTGTTCCAACTTCCTGCGGCGGTTGTTTGCACGGATTACACCTCCTTCTTCCTTCCGACAATGGGGTAATTTCTGTTTTTGCAATCTTCTCTCATCGCTAGCCTTCGAGAAGACACAAACGTCCTTTGGTTTCGAAAGTTTTCATCGGGATCCTGCTCGTTTTTGCCCATCAGTCTCACTCTCTTCGTCAATGTTCATAATTCTTTGCGTGTGATTGACTGGCCTTGCCTTTGAACCTCCGACGAGTTGTCACCAATGTGGACTAAATTGCCACACCAAGACACATGCCCCTGTACACGCGTGTGTGTCTGCCCATGTGTGTATGTATAAATATCTGCACTCCTTTGGGACGTATACAAATACATGGGTACCTACCTCTCCACGTACGTACAGCAACAACAAGGACACCCAAACGAGTCTCTATGTATTACGTAAATAAAAATTACGTGTACGGTTTTCTTCGTGTACCGACCAGCAACTTTGTATATCTACATCTATACGCACACCTACGTACGTTTATGTAAATCTAAGTGATCTACGTACGTGTATGTGTACAAATGTAGAACTGCGCTCGTATTCGTTTCGGCATGACGTGTGGCTACCGTTTCAACCGTATACATCACTGTTTCTGCTGTTCGCGTCTTCTTATTCCTTTTTGTCTTGTTCCGTCTGTGTGGCCACTGCTACTGCTTCTGCTGCTAATTCTGCACACTTGTAGTCCCTCTGTGCGGCTGCTACTCGTATTTGACAGCGGGTGGGGAGCTTCTGCGGCTAGTTAGCTTCTTCGGCTGTGTGTACCTGCCTACTTGACTACTTGCTGCTCCCCTGTGGCGTGCTGCTTGTCCCTTCCTTCCTGTGTATACTACGCTGAGGATGTTCCTGCACATCTGCGAGGTCCGGTTCTGCTGCTGATGCTGCCGCTACTGCGGCTCTTGATCTCGATGTGCCTTTCTTTTGTGACCGCGGTCTCGTCCCACTTTCTTGCGAGCAGCTGATTTTGCACTTCACTCCTTCTCATGCTACCTCGCACGTGATTGCAGCAGCTTCTGCCGTCGCTGCTGCCTTGTCACCTGCTGTTACTGTGGCTGCCGCACTTCTTCGGTGTTGTTGCTGCCGCTATCTCCTACGTCGCATTTCCCGCTGCTGCGGGGGCTGCAGTGCCGCACTGCTGCTTGCGGTTCTGCATGTTCTGCTTTCTCTCCTGCTCTCGCTACCTTTCTCTGACTACTGCTGTTGCTTTCGCTTCTTTTTTCTGGCGCTGCGGCCTCCTGCGTCTTCTCTCCGGGCTTCTCCCTCACGCTGCCGGTCCCTCATGCTGCTGCCGGTGCTGCGGCTTTCACTACTAAGAGCGCTGCTGCTGCTGCTGCTGTTGCGGCTGCTTTTCTTGGGTGCGCTGCCGGTACGGCTGCTCTTTCCGCTGCTTGGGCGTGCTTCTGCTGCTGCTGGTATACCTGCTGCTGCGGCTGCTTCTTCAGTCTGCTGCTGCCGACTGCTTTTCAGCCGCTGCAGATGGGGGAAGAAGAACTCAGCCGCGGCCGCAATGCCGCGCAGGCAGGCGCCCCGCCCTCTCCCCCGCTCAAATCGTCTGGCGTAGAGCAGCAGCCAGCAGCAGCAACCCGACCGCCAGCAGCAGCAGCCCCTCCGCCAGCAGCAGTTCAACCAGCAGTTCCAGCAGTACGAATTGAAGGAGGAACACAGCGAAGAGAACGAGAAATCCTTGACAGCAGTGTGACCGGAAGACGTGTCCCGCAGCAGCCCAGCAGGAGTGGCAGTGCCCTACAGCGAAACGCTCCGCCGTTTTCTTCTCCTTCAGCAGCAGCAGATGAACCTTTCCTGCGGAGGAGACACGAGACGGCAGCAGCAGGAGAAGGGCGCCCCGCGGATTACTTCGACGAAGTAAACTATTCCTTCTGAGTGTTTCTTTGCTGTCTCTTCTGCCTTTTTCTCTTTTGTTGCTGCCCCTTCGTTCCGGGTCCTGCGATACGACGAACTTCTCAGACGAATCTCTATCTTATCTTTCATTTGCCTCCGTCCTTCTGTTCCTCTCTCTCTTCTTTGTTGCTGTCCTTTCTTACGAGGTCGCCACCGTTTCTTCTTCTCTGGGTTGTACTCCACGCTCGTCGTTGTTCTTCTCTTCCCAAGTTATCTCCTCACTTTTTTTCCCTCTCTTGAGGATCCCCTCTCGTTTCTTCAAGTCCTTTTCTCTACTTCGTCCTCTCGCATTTTTGCGTGTCTTCACGCGTTTGTACGTAGAGCCTTTCTTTCTACGCTTTAGACTACGACCTTCGTCAGTTTCTCCTCTTCGTGCGCCTCTCCTCAGGATATCTCTATGTGTGGCTCTGTAAAAGCTGTGTGTACACTGCTTTCCTTACGTTTCTGCTGCTGGCCTCATTACTGCTGGGTGTTACTCAGATGCTGCTGCTGCCGCTGTCGCTGGTGGAGATCGTCTATGTGGCTGCAGCAACGTGTGCTGCTGCACCTTGAATCTGCTGCTGCTGCCTTGTGGCTGTTCTTTCTTTCTGCTTCCGTCTTGCTCCTGCGTATGCTTCGCGTCTTTTTCTTTTCCTGCGGCTGGCCGTGCTGCGACTCTTCACGCTTTCCTCTTTTCCGCGAATGCTTCTGCTGCTGTTCCTGTCTCGACTTTCGCTGCTGCTGTTGCTGCCTCTGCTTTTGCTGCTGTTGCTGTTCGATTCTCCACTCCGCGATGCGTCGTGCGCTGCAGCAGAACTGCTGCCCGTCGTAGGCGGGCTCTGCTCACTGGTGCTTTTGCAGCCATTGGGTCTGTTGCTGCTGCCTATCCTCTGCTGCTTCACGTGCTGCTACCCTTTCGTTTCTATTCTGGTGTTGGTGGGTGCTGCTGCTGCTACTGCGACGGACTGCTTTTGCTGTTCTTTGCTGCCGTAAATGTTGCTGTTGGTGCCAATCTGGACTGTTGCTGCAGCTTCTTTCTGCTTGTCCTGCTGCTGCGCGTCGGTTGCTTTGCTACCGTGTCCCTCTCCCTCAGCAGCGGTTTCCTCCCTGCTGCTGTTCCCGCTGCTTTTCTCTTCAGCAGCCACTCCCGGGGGCGCATTGTCCTTACGTCTTCCGCACTTTTCTCCCGCCCTCCTGTCCGTGGTTCTTTCGTGTCACAGCTTGTCCCTCCAACCGTTCCTTCATTCCAGAGATTCTATCCTCCTCGTTTGCTTCTTTTTTCTTCTGTGTCTCTTGTCCTCCCCGTTGAAAAGCGCCACACACACGAATTCTTCTCCCCGTTTTGTCCTTTTCCGTGTCTCACTTTTCTCTTCTCGTTGCTGCTCTCGATCATCACTTTCCTCGTCGTCTTCGTATTCTTCCTCCCTTTCTCTCCTCGTCCACCTTCTGGGCCACTCTCTCACAGTTTTCCGAAGAATGCTTTTCCCAGAGTCCAGCTGTCCGTTCTACTTTCTGTGGGGCAGTGTGTGTTCTTTTCTTCCCCTTTTCCTACGTTTCAGAGGGAGAAAAAAGATGACTTCTCCGCTGCTCCTGCAGACAAAGCGACGCTCGGAAGACGCTGCTGCCGCTGCGGCTGCCCGCGCCGGACGTTCTCCGATTTCATGCAACAGCGTCTGCCGGCGTGGCAGCCGGTGCTTTCTCCTCGTCGAATTTTTACCGCCCTGGGAGTGTGTGGGGTGGTCTTCCTGGCTCTAGGAATTCTTATATTAGTGTGCTCGAATCGCATTCTCGAGTGCAAAGTCAACTACACCCATGAAGCTGGTACCGAAGTGCTTCTCCGCGTAAGCCCCGCCCAACAAATATGTGTCTTTCCTCTGCGCAAGCCCCGCCCAGCAAGTTTCCCTCTTCCCCTGTTTTTAGTTCTCTTCGTGTATATGCCCGACGCAGAAATTTTCCAGGCGCGTCTCCCTTCCATAAGGACATACGTTGAAACTCCAGCGTATTGTCGCAGAGCGATGCTTTCCATAGAAATGCGTCGCCGTATCCATAGGCACACCCCCCCCCGCTGAAAGATATATAGATTTGACGTGCCCGCATTCTTGTGCAAACGGGTACGTTATTCTCCTACATGGAGGTAGAGAGATGTGTTTGTTTGTGTGTGTGGCGACGTCGTATGGTGAGCGCATGCCTAGACGTAGAGAACTTCTGTTAACAGGGATGAAGAGAATCCACGTAGAGAAGCGTATGTATCCGCGCCGCGTTTCTTCCGAGAAAACTGTGTAGAAACAGGGACACCCAGCAAGGGTGTATGCATGTCCACATGTCGTACGTGGGAATATGTGTACATACTTGCATATGTGTGAATATCTATTTCTGCATTCGTCTTTATGAGCGCATCGTAAATCGTTACCTAGACATGTGTGTGTTTGCGTGGACGTGTGTTTCTATAAAGCTACGTGCCTTGCTGCTTGGGTAGCAGTGATTAGGTGGGCACCTACAGGTGACTAGATAGCTGGACGCTACAAGGACGTGCGTCTCGCCGAGACGCAGCGACGCCTACGTCTATTCTCCTTGAAAAGAGCGCGCGGGAGGGGAAGACAAAAAAAATCAACTCTATACGCACGCTCGCAGTTACGAGCCTTTCACCCGTGCACAGGCGTCGGTGATGACGCAAGTGGCCGCACACAGCTGCGCGACCGTAGAAAGGTATACACGTGTACACACGCGTGGGGAAGAGTTGGGAAGGACTATCAAGACAGAAAGAAAGATATTGCTCGAGCGTTCCCCTGATACGAGAGAAGTACTTCGATTTGCCTGCAGCACAAGCGGCAGTCTCAGCCGTGCGAGAAAGAGAATTGTGTTGGTGTACGCCTTCTCCACATGGGGAAAGAGAGAGGGAGACGTGTGTCCAGACTGTACAGACGTTCCCCGCCTTCCGTGCTCGATGACCAAGCGACAAGATAGATCATGGGGTGTACGTACACCCCATGGGAGTAATTTTGTTTCTTTCCTCGTGTTCACATACACGCGGGAGGAAAACGACGATGTGCCTCGTCCAGGTACACTGTAGACGCACTAGACGCCCGCTTCGATTCTCGTCTAATATACACACCCTGGGGAACGTTAGCATGTTCGAGACGTACGCGACTGGAAGAAGGGCTTGTCTGTCTAGTGCGCGTGCGTACACTGCAGGTGTATACCCTTCCGCGGTGTACGTACGCTCAAGGGAACTTAGTGCGTGGGTGTGACTCGTTTTACATGTCGAAGTAGACACGCGTGCGGTGACATGAGAAGGAGGATAAAGAAATGCCAACGCGAATGTACAGAGATGCCACAACCACCGGTGTGTGTACGCATAGATATTGTTGCGGCGGTGTGGGCGCGGTAGTCGGGTGTACGTACACTCGAAAACAGCCTCCACTTCTGTGGTAGGCGCTCTTCCATCGAGGACCTGTCACGTTACAGTGCACGTGCACAGGCGGAGAACAGTCTGCTACGACGGTGGAAGAACACCGGAAGGAACTTCCACGTCCTGCGATGTACTTAACCAGAAAAACTGGTTGCAAAATATTGCAGACCTGCCACCTGTTCTGGTGTGCGTACACCAGAGATAGACGCAGCAGTACCACGGTGTACGTAAAGCCCAGTGCTTGAAACAGCGGAAAGGACTGTCAAGAGCTGCAGTGGCCGTTCACAGGAGGGTCTGGACGTCCTTGGGAAGGCTTTCCCTTTTGTAGTCGTATTTCTTTTCATGTGCGTTTTCCGTCAGTTTTCCTCCCTGGATCCCTTCTTGGTCTTCTTCTTCAGTTCCGTGCTGTCCTTTCCTCACCGTAAGTAACCCTGCGCAGAGTTGTTGCACCTTCTCCTCCTCTTCTGCGTGCGTCTTTCTGGGGGTGTTGCTGGTCTTTCAGATAGGGCCGGAGCACTGCACAGATACTACCGTGAAAGAGATAACGGGAGACGTATATCTTTTTTTCGAGTTACATAACTTCTACCAGAATCACCGGCGTTATCTAAAGTCTCGCTCTGACGCCCAGCTGCAGGTAAGAAGGTTATACACGTAGTCGGAGGAGTTCGCATGTTCCAAACACACTCGTGCATGCACATACCTATATACCTACATATGTAAGTACGCGTGTTTATATAAGGAAAAGAGAGAGGGAGATAGCGGCGTGTTGTATATTCACACGTGTACTTGTATACAGTGTACGTATCCCTCAAGTATATATACCTGTATGGCCGCCTGTCTTGCAGCGTTACTCTGCGTGAGTTTGTTCTTATTAGGTCCTCCTCCCACACAACGGTTGTTTCGTCTCTTCTCTGTCCTGTCCTGCAGGGCAAGATCTACACAAATCCGGGAGACGTGAAAGCCGTGTGTGACCCGCGATATCTCTCTGAAGATGGGCGAGTGCTTGATCCGTGCGGACTGAACGCGGTCGCTGTTTTTACCGACGGCTACTCCGTGTGGAGAGAAGGACCTACGGGAAGTTTGTTGCCTGTTGGCTTAGACGAGACGCGGGAAACGATCTGCTGGCACTTCGACCTGCGCGCGCGCTACAAAAATCCATCCCTCGCCGAAAGGACGGCCAATGCTGCAAAAGTCGATTTCTGGCTCTTTGAGCCGGAAATGCGGAAGGCCTTGCACATGGACAAACCAGGTACACGGCGGCAAGTTGTTAGTGTCAGCGCGCATGTATGTATTTGTCTGCGAAAGGCAGAAGAGACAGTTTAAAGACAGCTGCACACATATACATATATATATAAATGTGAGAAAAGAGGAGGGATGTAGCACCCGGGAGGTCTCGATCAGGCACAGTCCTCTCTGTCTCCGTCTCTCTCTATATATATGTATGTACCTGTGGACAGACGCAGTCAGGCAGTTGGCGTGCGACCCGTGCATGCGTATGTGAATATCTTCGCGCGCACGTAGACGCCGAGGCGGCAAATGTATACATGGACATATGCGGAGAGAGAAAGACGTGCACGCAGAGACAGAGAGAGACAGCACGGAGCAGTTTGTCGAAAAAGAGATAGATAGAAATGTCGGAAGAGAGATAGAGAGAGAAACGTCCGATGAGATAGAGAGAAAGGGAAATGTCGGATGAAAGACATACGTATGAAGGAGCGTTGTGTCTTAAGACTCTGGAGGGAGACAGCTATAGAGAGTATAGAGAGCTGTAGAGAGAGACACACATAGAGAGAGATACACGTAGAGAGAGATACACGTAGAGAGAGATACACATAGAGAGAGATATACATAGAGAGATAAATACAGAGAGGGATAAACATAGAGAGAGATAAATATATAGAGAGATAGATACAGAGAGAGAGACAAGTATACAGAAGTGAGTAGCCAGAGATACTCAAGGGTACCAGACAATCCGTGTGTGCTCGTATATACATGTGTAGAACGCATCTACGTATGTATGCGCGGGATCGGATGTACACATGTGTGTGCACATACATTCCGTCCAGAGTAATATGTCCGAGTAGAGGTGCGTATGCGTCTAGCCGATTTTCCGGTGTTGACGCAGAGTAGCTGCAGAGCCCGTTGCTCACGATGATGCGGGCGGCTTTGTACAAAAGCGTTCGCGCATATATCGAGAAACACAGAAAGATGTGTCTTAGAGCTCACGAGAGAGATACAGACAAATGTTTGTAGAATGGAAGAGAGAGAGGAAGGGAGATAAACCTCGTAGAAATAGAAAAAGAGAGAAAGCGAGAGACACAACTAAGTCTGTACGTATGTGTGTATTGCTGCAGAGAGAGAAACATCTGTAAGTCTTTCTACGTGCAAGTTCGCACAGGCGAGACGGTGATGGTTCTGGGGCTTCTTTTCTTTCCTATTCAGGTGTGGGAGAGGGCGTGGAAAATAGTCATTTCATCGTGTGGATGCGCGAAGCAGCTTTGCCTGATTTTCGCAAGGTGTACGGGAAAATTGAAGAGTCTCCCGTGAAACTTCCTTTCTTTGTTCGCGTGTCTGGGAATTACGACGTCGCGTCCTTCGGAGGTGAGCACCCAAACGGAAAGAATTGGGAAGGAATCCGCGAAACACAGCCGCTTGTAAAAGTGCTTGCAGAGGCTTCTCTCTGCTTTCCCTGTCTCTATCTGCATACATACATATAGGTACGTCCACATCTGATTTCTGTGTATCCTTTGGTGGCTCTCGGCAAACGTAGCTCTCTCCCACGGATGGATTGTTCTCTGTTTTGTAATCTTTCCTTTTCCTGTATCTTCTCTATTTCCCTTTTTTTCTCTTCGTCTCTCTATCTATCTACATGCATATACATAGGTACATTTGGTGATTTATGTATCCCTCTCTCGCTCTCTGTGAATGTAGGTCTCTCTACATGGATGGATTCTTCTCCCCTTCTTTACCTGCGCCAGTTCACTTTGCTGTTCGGAGCTACATTTCCGTTCTTTCCCGTGTCTTTCGGGCTTTCCTCCTGCTTCTCGTGTTGTCACTTCTGTCTTCGGTTCACTCTTCTTTCGTGCTTCTCCTTGTCTTACACCGTCTCTTTCTCCATCGCTGTGTGCTTATCGTCTCGGCACACGCATTCACTTTCCTTTCTTTTCTCTGTCCTCTCCATCTTTCTTGTTCTCGTTGTGGCCGTCTTTCTCTCTCTGTGTGTGTATTCTTTCTTCTTTGTTCCTCTTGTCGTCCTCCTTCGATAATTTCTCTCTGGCTGCTCTCTGTGATATTCACTTCTCTTTCCCTGCCTGCTGCTTCTGGTCGGTCTTCTTCTCTTGCGTTCTTTTCTTTCTCGTTTGGCTTGTCCGTCCTATCTTCCCTCTTTTCTCTCCCAACAGTAGACTTTTCTGTTCTTTTCCTATCTCCGTCGGTCTCTCTCTTTCCTCCCTTCCCCTTCTTCTCTGGATTTTCTTTTTGTCCTTCTCTCTCGGACGCGTCTTTTTCTCTTCTGTCTTTCCCCCTGCGGCTGTTGCTGCTTTCTTGTCTGCTCGGGGCCATTTCAGCTGAGGCGCGAGGCAGAGGGAAAATACCTTTTCGTCCCTATTTCGAATGCAGTTTCTTTTATGCTGTTCTCTTCCCCTCATCTCTGTATTCTTCTGTGCGTGACCGTTTTCTTCAAAGTCTTTTGCCGTCACCCTTTGTGTATTTCTTTCTCGATCTCTCTCTGTCTCCCATTCTCCCTCCATTTGCTGCTGCTGTCTCTCCCTGTTCGTCTATTTTAGTCTTTCTCTTCTGTCTTCTTCTCCTTCTTCGCCTGTTTTAGTCTTCCTCTGCCCTGTTTGTTCGCACTCTCTCCGTTACTTGTTCTTGCTCTCTCTGCCTTCAGCTCTATCCATATTACCTTCTCTTCCTTTCCTCCGTCCTTTCTTAGTCTGTGTCCTCCTTTTCGATCTGTATCTCTCCCGTGTTCCGCTCAGAGTCTTTTTCGGGTTCCGCACCTTCTCTTCCTCGTTTTCTCTCTTTTTCCCTCCCCTGTTCTCCCACCTACTCTCTCTCTGTCTGTCTCATTTCCCACGCTTCTCCCTCCCTTTATGGACCTCCCCCTCTTTATCTTTCTCTCTTTCGCTTCTACACCTGCTCTCCTTCTCGTGTCCTCCCACATCTTTTCATCTCTTTAGCTTTATCTGCCCTTCTGTCTTCTTGCTAAACTTTTTCCTCTTCTCTGCTGTCTTCTTCCTCTTCCTCCTGAGCCCCTCCCTCTCTGCCGCTGTGCCGACGTACCTCGGCTGTCTGCGACGTTGTTTTTGCTGTGCTGCCGCTCCTGCAGGCAAGAAGTTCGTAGTCGTGTCGCAGGCCTCATGGCTGGGAGGGCGCAACTCTTTTCTCGGCATCACGTATATTGTTGTTGCATGTGTTTGCATCGTTGTCTTCCTGCTGCTCGGCTACGCTCAAATGAGAAACCCGAGACACATGGGCGATGTCTCCTGGCTAAGAAAAGCCCTGTACGCCGACGGATAGTCTGCTGTAGCCAGCACTTCGACCTGGCTGTGTCGGAGCTCGTTTCTACACACGTGCCCAGCACACACGTTTCTACAATCGCACCACATTAATCTCCCTGCCTGTGTATGGAGGTGTACATCCGTACCCGCCGAGTGGACCCGCAGGTGCAGTGAGTTGCTTCCTCGTGCAGTGCTACACCACTTAGTTGGCATGTGCCGGAATGTGTGCACATGTACACATATTCACACCAGTTAACTGGCGTGTGCTTGAATGTATATATATATATATATATATATTTACTCGCACGTATATGTATGTGTGTGTGCGTGTGTGCGTAGTTCCACACTCGCCAAAGTGGTTCTCTGCCGCCTGCTGCGGAGAATTCGACAGTGTCTATCTGCAGTCTCATCTGACCTCAGAAATCTTCTACGGGCAACACATGGGGGTGTTACACCTTTATTTGTATAAGCGCATTTATATATATGTATGCGTGAGTAGCTGTTTGTCCACGTGGTTGTAAATCTGTCTGTTGTAAATCTGTCTGCTCTCGCAGCAACACTTTTGTACATCTACACATATACGTACAAACGCGTTGACACACGTGTATATATATATATGGAAATAACTATATGTGCATACACTTGTAAATTTGTCTGTACTCTCAATAAGGCCTATATATATATGCTAATAGATAGATAGCTAAAGGTACGTACGTTCACGTACCTGTCATGCGTGTCGGTATTCGCGGTCGGTATCAAATATGTGTACGCAGCTTCCCAGAGAATCTGGTGACATGGTGCGCTGTGCACATCGCCTGCAGGCGTACGCGTATATACATAAATCATCTGTCTTCTTTCTTCCTTAGTTCATGCGTTGCAGCCGTTACTGCGTTCACTGCTACACTTTTTTTGCGCGAAGTTTTTCCGCAGGGACCGCGGAGAGATGCCTCGTCCCGCGTCTGCCCGCGCACGTCCAATCTCAGCGTGCTGCTGTTGCTGCCACTCGAGTAGGGTTGCTGCCTCGATTTTTCTCTGCTGGGCGGTACCCTGTTTCTGGGGTGGGACCGGCTGTCCAAGTACATACACGTCTATAAAGCTGTTACGCAGTTACATCCAAAGACGTGCGTACACATATTCGTGTACCTATGTATATACACATATATACCCCGGTGTTAACGGTATTTCGCTTGTTGCTGTCGCTTCAGCTATTATATATGCATGTATCGGTGTTGCTCCTGCTGGACCAAACACAGCGCTGTGAATCCGGTAGTCTGACCACCACCCGCAGCATGCGTCGCTGCTTTTAGAATTCCCCTCGTAATGCCTTATTGCTTTTTTCTGCTACTACTACGTCACCAGCGGTGTAACTTCATATCCCGCTGCTTCTGCTGCGACGCCCGGTGTTTTTCGCGGTGCTCCGGCTTGTAGAACGGCACCACTGCTGCACTGTCGACCTACGCAGCTGCTGCCGCTGCGACTGCGTAGAGAGAGGAGTGCACCTGTGGGTGTGACTGACATGCGTGAAGTCTTATCTGTTTTTGTCTTTTTCACTTAAAATTGATTTTTCCTTGTAGAGAACGTGAACGGCTGCAGGGGGGATATGCTCTCACAAGCCTGTCTGCACATATAAATATACATACGTATGCACGTGTGCGTGAAATTGTGTATTACTCGATAAGCATGTGTACACCCGTATGCAGCATTTGTTTTTTCGGTTTTCATTATCCTCTCTTATGCCCGTACGTATACACACTGATAGATTCACATCTGTTGTAGGGTTGCTGAGACATACGCTTATATATATATATACATACATACATTCGCTGTCCGGCACACGTGTGTGTACACCGAGAGGTACGTACGCGTGTAGAGAGAGAGAAGCGTGTCGACTTTTCCAGTCAGTTCTTGCCGCTCCCCCGCGTGTGTATATCCACAAGTGGGGTCTCGCCTGTTGCTGCTTTGTAGCGTGAAACACTGTTTCTGCTTTACGTGGTGCTGCGTGAAAAAGCTATTCGTCTAGCCGGGTGTGAGTTTACCGGGCTGCCGCAGAAGCGCCGGTGTACATGGCCTTGCAGCGCATCCCTCTCTTCTTTTTATAGGAGGGCACGAGGGAAAGCGTGGAGTGGTTTATAATGAGTGTTCTATACAATTTTTACTCAAGAATAGCACAGCAGAAGCGTTTGAACGAGTGCGTGCAATTACACGCACGCGTCGGCGTGAAGATGTGCTCACGCGTGCGCGTTTTCCCACTCGTATACACACACAACCACGTTGTGTAAAGCAGAACCGAAACGTATTTTCGCAGTGAGATACAGAGTCGCAGTCAGCGCACGTTGCACCACGCTGCGGTGACACGTTCAGTTTAGACGATTGCCCCGGCTTTGTATGATGCAACTCAGATACTGTGCCCCTTACTGCGTACTACACGCTGACGAATGTAGGTGTCTGGAGAATGCTTTTCTTACTCACTCGCTTCAAGACCCCAGATTCGAAAACGGGCTGTCCTGCATGGGTTTGCCGCAGGCAGTGTCGCTTTCCGTGGATCTTTACACGAACACAATTTCTTCCTGCATACGTGACAGTTATCGACTGTCTGTTGGAGAAGTAATTGTGTCAGCCATAAATGTAGCAAGTGTTAAATGGATACTGGGGCGGTGCAGTACAACGGCTCTCCTGCGGTGTGTGACGCGCAGTCGAGTTCTTTTGAAGTGTTGGGGTATTGCACGTCTACACGTAGTCCCACTTTTCCTGAAAAATAGTCCAGTGAACGTCTGCGAGTGCATCTGTTTGTGCGCCTGGTGCCTGAACGCAAAGGTGTGGTGGCACTGGGCTGCACACATGGGTGGGCGCAGCTACTACTTTTTGTATACGGGCATGTGTACGCGTCGTTTTAGTCATGGACTCGTCTAGTGTGAACGGAGGTGGACGCTCATATCAGACACGCCCGCGAATAAACGTTTTTTTCAAGCATACGGTATATGCAGTCTCAAATGCGGACGCTTCGAATACAGTCTTAGTGTGGGTGTACGCCAGTGACAGACGCACGTGTGAAGACCAGTAAATTCCGAGCCTGCACTTACAAAGTTTGCATGAAAGTAAAACGCTTTACTTGAGACGACACCGTAAAGTGTTGGCTGCAATTCCCCGTGTGTATATTCGTCGGACAGACATGTCTGCACCTTTAAGACGTGCTCGCGAGTACGGCCGTCATCGTGATTTCCTCAATTGCAAAGGGGATCTGTTAGACGTCGACCGTATGTTTGACGAATCAGTAGGCGCACTTGCCAGTATGAATCCGAATGTTATAACGGATAAATCCGTAAACCTGAACACGTGTCCTCTACCACTATGTGCGAATGTCTACCCTTCGTTTATGTGCGTGGACACCCATGCTGTGTCAGCCGCGCACCAAGGGTAGATCTCTTGTCACGAGAATGTACACAGCCTCGTCTGTTTCGCCGCATGTCATTCTTGTTATACGTGACGTAGTGCTACATTTTGGCCACTCAGACATGCATTAGTGCATTGTTCTGTTACATTTGATCAGAAAGTCTGTTCTCTGCAGTGACCTTCGTCTTCCACATATAGATATTTCCTCTTGTGCGGCACAGCTGTACGCAGCGGAGAAATCATGCACACTACTCTCTAATGCTCCCAGAGGAGCTAAGTTGCTGACGTGACATATCGTACAGCGTCTGGCACGGCTAAAAAAGGTGTATTTGTATCTACAGGAAGGTGTACCGGTAGAGAGCAGGCAGTAGGCCCATAAATCATACAGAAGACACAGAGGCGTGCAAAGTCGGTGCGCCTTATGCCACGGAAGATGGTGTGGTCTTCTGCAGAGCTCTGCTAGCTGCTACGTTTACTGCCTCCACCACATACTACGCATTGCAAACGCGAAATGTCTCACTATACGGCGTATTCGTGCACAACATGAATTCATGGGAGTGCAACCGCCTTGATTTTTTAGTGCGCGGCTATGCTGCTGATCTGTGTGGCCCTGTAGCGTAGTGCTACGAGCGCCTGTAAAAATACCAGGTTTTTTTTGCGGGTGGAACATGTAGAGGCGTTCATGCTGAGCGGCGGAAAGAGCAAAATGACGAACAATACAGTGAAGCGTTTAATTGCATACGCACAAACGTGTACTCTACATTCATGTACACACCCACAGAGAGCTTCTGTTACTAGACACTAAAAGTTCAATCCACACGCATAGACGTAGGGATCACTTTCGGAACTCGTGTTTCTTCAAGGGGCATTACATCGGTGCAAAACTCGACTGAGCGGATTTGAAACGATACAGTCACTACGTGGGATGACAGGTAGTACAGCGTACTTCATAATGATGTTGTTGTATTGCCACTTATTACGCAGTGACATCCTGGTCAGTTCGTTGGCCAGCCCGAACAAGGAGCCGTCGTGGCGTGCGGATCAAGAGGACGTCGACGGGAGCGTCGTGCACCGTGTAGCAAAGTGGTCAGCCACGCAGGAGGAAAATTTCGACACTCAAACAATTAGACACAATAACATTTCGCTGCACTACATATGACTTTCTCTGTGGAGCCTACGTGTATATATGCGTCTAAACTGCACACGCTTCTGAAAAACACATGAATGAGCAACTTTCCTTCCTGCAGCCGACTGAGACAGTCAGCACGCTTATATGGCACAAGCCCAGACCTTAGCTGTAGGCTTCAGCAGCGACAGAAGCCTTATGTGATATGCGATTGAACACGTTTGTCGTCCCCCCTTCACGGAGCTGACAGCGAAATCGACATGAATGTTGTCGTTTTGATGTTCATTATCGAAAGTGGCACTCTCAAAGCTACTGACAAGGACCACATGGGAGTAGTGAAACGTAAGATTCGTACACCAAAGGTGTATCTGTATATGTGTAGACGTAAGTACGCAAGTACGAGTACAGGCAACACGAGAAGAGTGTACTACTACCGCTGTCCACATTGCAGAGCTGCTCACCTGCTCAAGGTACATGGAAAAAACAATTGCTTTTCGAACGGCGCAATACAACTGAGGCTACGCGTGTCTGTACCGCATACTACACCCTTGCTTCTTCGTGTTTGGATGACTGTAAGGGGGAGGTGCGAGCCGAGCTGCGTAAAAGGAAATGCACAAGCGATATGTCAACAGGTCTTCAGCCTGTATTATTCATGCGAGAAAAAGCAGAAAGAGTCTGCGCAGACGTGTGGTACAGTTGGTCCACGCCCAAACTTCTATGCGAGGCCACCTCCCTTTCACCATTTTTGCTACGCAGCATCGTCTAATGCTTCCGCATACTATTGTCTTATCCGGGTGCCCCATCACGCGGTTGATCTTAAATTTCGTGTATCTCTGGCACTCCGCCAGTCCTTGGTGGCTACCAACGGTGCTGATGCTGGAGCGGTCATGATGCAAGGTGCTGGACACGATTAGGGAATCCCGCGTTACGTCTTGGAAACTCTGCATTGACATGTATACTACAGCTGGCGGTTTGTGAGCAACCAGGTGCCGGGGCAACTATCAAGACCACGTTGGTGTAAAAAGACACCTCAGTCGCTTGGATACCGAGCTGCCCTCGCGGTTTAAAGAAGCACAGCCTAGCCAATACCAGATCCCCCTACTCACTACATTCTAAATGCGGCTCCTCCTCGCGGTGCCTGGGGAAACGGCCGACTTTCGCCCTCCCCCACGGTTTACAGTGGTCGTTCTACGCATCTTCTTGGCAGACGAAGAAATCCTCTTGCCACCAGGTGTCACGCGGCCTTCTCCTCGTGAAGCGGCGGCCTGCACGCGCCTTCCATGAGAGATTGCTGCCCGCGGGCCGCCCACAGGCTTTTCCATAGCTTCTTCGCACTGCACGCAGCATAGTCAGATAGGTGCCGTAGGTTCCGCTGTGCCAGTTAAAGAGCAACGCTTTACAGAAAGTCACTGTAAACCCTCAGATCTCTCAAATAGCACAGACGTAGTCTCAGGCTTACCAAGGGTGCGCCCATGCTATTAAGCTTAGCAATAGCAAGACCCTATGCTGCTTTTCAGGCTTCTGGCTGTTTGCCAAAGCTGATGTGGATACAGGTGCTTCAGCCGGACCGAACTAGTACTCCTCTCTTTCTCTTGGATGATATGTGTACAGAAGCGCTGATTCACTCAAGAGCTACAAGCCCATAAGGATCTAAAACAAGCCATGAGTCGACCAAATTGTTCGTGTGTACTCGAGAAAAGCAACGAGATGAATTCTACAGCCTTTCACGCGAAGGTGTTCGCAGACGCTCGAAGGAAGCACAGAATCCTTCCAGACGAAGAACTGACGAGCAACAGAAAATGTGTTGAGCTGGTGCGCACGCAGAAGTGTATTTTCACCCTTTACTACTAATAGCTAGGGTATCCGTGGTAGACATCCCGGGAACTTCCAGAACTACATGCGATGAGCATTCCCCTATCCGCCAGCATCCAGGTCGCCTATTCTGGAAAAGCGCGCATGCTCTCGTGAAGCGGATCATCTCACGATGTGTAACTTGGATCTATTACGCTTTCAGGTAGGAGATTCTGTCCAGTACACGCTTGGCTCTTCCCAAGGACGACAACACTGCGGAGCTAGCGGTGCACTGTCTGAAAGTATCTTTCCAACGAGATGAAGAAGAAACTGACTGAGGGGGGTCGCTTTGTAAAGACGTTGTGAATCTTAGACTTGTACACATCAGAAACCCAGCATATCTTGTTAATCTGCTTAGGGCACTTCAGCGCACACAGATTGTGCCGCGTACATCTGCACACCAGTAGACACGTTTGTGAATGACGCCGGCGAACTCTGGCCCCCCCTTCGTGGCGTCTCTCCGTGTACAAGTTGCTAAGCGACATCTTGAGGAATGTCGCTTAGCCGTAACGGCAGACACTATTTAATACGCGTTACATCACCAGTCGAGAAACACATCGGCAATTCTTATATGTGTTGCTGTGCGCTGTTGTCCGACCACCTTGACGATAGTGTGAAATGGATGGGCAGCGAGGGGTGCGGGGAAGGTGGTGATCACATGAGATAAACGTGACACAGCTCAGAGTGCTACTGTAAGCTGTCGACTCAGTCCGCACCGTCCGACTGAATGACTTATACCTTCTGGAAATCAAGCCTCAGTAGCTTTTCAATCGCAGCCTCAGAGTGCAATTTCTCGCGCAGTACCTGCATCCACAAAAACGCGCTACACGGGAATAAGGAAGTAATTGGCAAACGGAAAAAAGCCAACGTCACCACTGCGTTCTTCGTACCCTGCAGTTACAGGGTTGATATGGCAAATCAGGTCGTCTGCTAGCGTACATTCCTAGCTGCGCAATTGACTCGAATCTTGCATGACGCGGGCGTTGGTTCTGACAAAGCCGCCAGCCTCACCGGTACTTGCTTCTGAAGGGCTTCATATGTCGTAACAAGCTGGCTGTTCTTCTGTGAACACACGACCCATATGTCAAAGCGCTCAAACTCAAAGTGAATGCTTTGCCGAACAGAATCCTTCGGCACACAACAGGATATCCTGCTGTGTACACATCACTTGCTGGAATCTCTGGAGTTGCTCTAGGGGACGGCGACGACTTAACTCAGCCTCTGGGTGTTGTAGGAACGTTGTGTGAGTACGGTGACAAGCCGTCACTATCGGTGTCTTGTAAAGGTGAGAAACCGGAGAGAAGAAGTTTTACAACAGCACAAGTGGCGCGTCCAAGATGTAACGAAGGACACCCGTCCTTGTGTTTTAGTGGTTCTATCAATGCCTGAAAGAATGGCTTACTTTTAATTTTGTTCTCAGCTTTTTCGCCTGCTTCGTGTCTTTAAGAATGCTTTTCCACAAGGAAGTCCTGTCAGCCATGAAGAAGTTTTTCTGAGCAGCGTCTGCTCGCGTGCTTGATAGCGACGCTGAACATAAGTTGTAGAAGAATTTCTCATGCTCTTCGTCTTCCAGGGGATTCCTGAACGCTAAATATCTGAATGTGGCAGGTCGCTTCCATCTTCTTCCTTCCGTTGTATCCCACTCAGCCGCGCGGTAGTAATCTCGCACCATCTGGATGCATTCTTCTTGTTGCGCATGGTTAGCTTAAAGGGAGAAGCGCAGGAGAAAGGGGAAACAAAAGATGGAAGGTTTGGGCATTGTAGTGAACTGACAGCACACGATTGCGTGGTCCATTTTGCAGATGATTTGCATCGCCCCAGGAGAAAACAACACAGAGGAAGCATAAGAAATACATGTTGCGTAATCCGCTTATACGATCAGGACTAATGAGCTATTGTTCCTGGAGCATTTGCTGAGAGGTGACACCGGTAAATCGGGGTGTGCGGTGGAAGCACCTTCTGTTCCGCAGTGCTCTCGTGCTACCTGGTCGCATAAATGCAGCTGATTTGTTTGCACAGAAAGTTGAAGAAGACTAGGAAGGCTGCTGCGGACACGAATTCTGGTTCCCCTTTCGAATCCTCTTCACCTGAGCACCATCAACACCTGTACACTTCGTCTTCCTCAGTAACGCCTATGAGCTGCGTTACGCCACTCCAGAGTTGATGTATGCCGCCAGAGAAACCCTTCTCCTAACTGGTTTTCTTTTTGTCTCAGTGACTTTCCGCATAAAAGAGAAACCTGCCATACTTACAAGGTGGTGTATGAGATATGAGGTAAATGATATCCGGATTCATCAGCACTGCCTTCCTCAGACCCTCTACGAGGTCGGTGGTGCCGGCGCGTTTCTTAGCCGTGGAAAGACCGCGAATGAATTTGTCTAAGGTTACGAGCAAACTTTCTTCGACACGTCGAGGCATGTTCGCCATGCAGGCCTCCACCTGGGGATACAGTTGAAGAGTCGCCAGCGCATCGGGTCATAGTCTCGCTTTGCGCAGCCATCGTGAGCAACTGATTGATCCCAGCGACGGCTTAAATTTATAAGGGGATGCAACTGAAGACTCGCCAGCGCATCTGCTCGTAGTCTTGTGTTGCGCAGACATCGTGAGCAACGGATTGACAGCAGTGATGACTTGAATTTATAAGGTGGCTGCTCTGGGTACCAAGGCCTGTAGAATGTGTGTTGTTTGTATTTCGGCGGACTACCCCACATTGAACAGGCTTGCTCGTGATATATCTTGTTGAATTTGACTGCTGTCGGAATCACCTTATTACCCAGTTTTATTAGATTGAACAGAGAGTGCTGCTTCAACATGGCTTGCTGCACCAGTTTGGAGAGCTCGTCGCGAATGTCAGGTAGAAACGGACCCATATCAGCAGCGAGGTCCACAACAATTACATATTTCGTTTTCGAATGAGTTGCTTTTGCAGAGTTCCCGCCGCCCCCGGCGTTCGTCCGGCGTCTACTAGTCGCTGCGCTACCCCGGGGATTTTTCTTAAGCACACTCGGATGGTGCTCCGCAGGTGCTGGAAGCAAATTTTCGGAGTTGTCGTTCGTCTGCAGGACTCCGGGGCACATGGGTGTTTCTGAAACATGCTGATTCAGTAAGTTTGTCTTGTCCTCCTGTTCGGGGGAGCAAGGGAGATGCCCGAGTGTGTCACCGCCGAGGGAAGCCAACGTGTCAGAACTCGAGAAAGCCGCGGACAGTAGAGGTTTTTGTATTTCTGCTATTTTGGAATCGATTGTCCTCTCGAGTTGTTGCAGTTTCGCCTCCGTAACTTTGCTTTGAAGCAGTTTCGTGTTGGTTGCTTTCAACGCCTTCGATTTCACCTCCAAGTCGTGCAGGAGCTCCCACTTCCGCTCGACTGTGCGTGTGAGCTGCTTCCCAAGGACGCATCGCCCTCTGACAAGGTCTGAGCCCTTAACCATCTTTTGCGGGGAACAAGTTTTATTCGAACGGTGCTCTTCTTGAGTCTGCAAGGAAGTCTGCCGAAATGGAGAGCTCGACTCCTTGCCTGAACCTGCTCCACCGATTGCCGAACCTGATAAGCAAAACTGCTGCGTAGACTGTCGTGTCGTTCCGGTTGTACGCGCAATCTCGCATCCTTTTATGGAAGACGTTGAGCTCGTAAGGCGCTGCACTTTTGCAACAGGCTTTTCGTCGGGCCACGTCTTGGACGAGGCGGCGGCCACCCCTCTTGGACCATCTGGATTGAGCGAAGATAACGAGGTAACTTTAGACAGAGAGCAAAGCTGCTGCTCTCTAATGGCTGTCCAGGGTCCTTGTTCATGGCCACGGCTGTTCAGTTCAAGTTGTTCTCGTTTTCGCGTGGAGACCTTACCTGTGCTGACGTCTTGACTGGTGTTGTTGCTGCTTTGTCGCGAAAGACTTTGCGTACGTGAGAATTCAGTCAACAGATCGTCCTCGTAAGTCGACGTATGCAGACCGCTGCGAACGTCGCCACAAAGATTATCCCCTCCTTCGGCACACATGTATGGGTAGGGGGGGGTTTCTGAGTCACCCCCACTGGAACGAGCTTTGGTGGCGGCTTCGTTGAACTGTCTCTGGTGAATAGGGGGGAGGCGGGGATCTGCTGTAGATGAATCGATGACTATCTGGGGACGTGCATCAACAAGATCACTTGATGAGGGTGCAGGATGCGAAGTTTCGCCTTCAACTTGTGCCGAAGAACCAGGACGCGGTTGGCGAACACCGTAAGTTGAATATAAACTCAAGTAAGGCGCCACCTTCTCGCTGCGAAGGAACGCGGACGGGAAAGGAGGAACTACTGCGGCATTGCAAAGGACAGTTTCTGGGTGTTGTTTAGCAGCGCCTTCGATCTTTGAAATTGGGAACTTTGCGGTGCGCGCTGGGACCCCGTTTTTCCGCTGCATCTGCGAGGCGCGCGGGTTTCGAGTATTTTTTCCAAAGGTTCCTTTCTGGTGCTGGTGCTGCAGAAATTCCAGCCGACCTGACAAATAAGGAGTCACGCAGTAACCACAGGATGTCTTCGTGGGCCCAGCTGGCCTAGAACGTACCACTACGGGCACTGCAGTACAGAACGTATCCGCTTGCGATCACAGCAATATGTTGCAACTAGCGCAGAGCACTGCAGTAATGACCGGCGGTTCCTGAATTCGGTGTGCTTCTTCCTCATCGCAATCAAGAGTTCGGCTGCGATCGTACGAGCACGCAGACTGATCTCCATGCTGACTGGTCTAGCTCATACGGCAGTCCGGTCTATGTTAAGGATTCACTCATGCTAATTCCGCTACGGTTGTGGCATCTTGGTATTACTGGTTGTCCCTTGTGTGCACGACAGTCCACATAAGTGTATGCACACCAGTTCGTGGCGGGATATGCTCTCTGTCCAGTAGTTTCCTAACGCGGCCTTCTCACGTTGGGTGTCTTCATCCACATAGTAGAGATCGTTCGTGCGGAACCCGCGAGGAGGTTCCCAACGAGTCGGCTGCTCCGTCTTCTGCGACGGTGCCATTTTGGGGGGCAACCAGCCGGCGTTGGTAGAACAAGATGTGCTACAACAAGGTGATCCACAGACAAGTCTACGTTCACCTTACAGATACTGAACTTGAGCGGTCCGACCTAGCACTCTACTTCGTGAAGCAGATTCTCATAGTGAGTTTGGCGTGAGTTGCTCATCATTTGCACGTGTTGCGTACGTGGACTCGTGTCAAAGGACACTCCTCGAAGGCATGCATTTGCAGGCGTGATGATGTTTAAATCATGAAATCAGACTGGACGTACACCTTTGTGCTTGGCAGCCGTGGCATTTCTGTAAGTCGCCTCATGTTCGTACGTGCTGTGGAATTGGACTCGAGTCAAACGATGCAGCTCAAAAACACGAGTCTCGGTGACTAGTAGTGGTTGCACCAAAGGATAAGGGCGCATCTACACCGTTTAGAGAGCTGTCTATGTCGCAGCCATCACCCCGGCACACGCAAAACTACTACGTTACTATTTCTAATAGGCTATTAATTCCGATAAAGTAGAGAGGGTTTACTCTCTGTGCAAACATATAAAAGAACTTCGTAGCCGTTCTCGTCCACGGGGCTCGGGACCTAAAATGAGTTAGAAGGTTCGTGAAATTGTTGGAGCCATTCTTCTTAATAAAACACAAGGGTTTATTTTATTCAGCCGGCCCCGTAGTCGGAGACTTGAAGAAATAATCTCAGCCGCCACATGATTTTTTGTCTCCGCCGGTCCGCCTCGCAGCTCGTTCCGCAGCACACGACTGTTTTCCTTGAGGAATCAGAGGGGCGATGGAACTGCTGGAGCGCTGGACGAGTCAGTCAGTTTTTCCAACACGGTATGTTCGGGGACGGCCACAATCAACTTTTTTACTCAGGCCAAGACCGCCTTAGAGTGTGGAAAGCCACAGAACGGAAGGCAACACGTGTCTCGGTGGCCTTGTCTCAGAGTCACACCATGCTGGCAGCCCCACCAGATAACGTACACATGCGCACTGGCTGGCCCCATAACGCAGTGATCCTGCGGTGAGCGTTGTGCCTGACAAGTGTAGTGTGGACACGGGCCACAACGTATACAAAATGGTACTTGAACTACGTTTGCAAATCTAAGAGCGTAGGAGGGATGCCGCCGCTGACTGCGGGACAGCTATGGCGACTGTGGTGGCAAACAAACGCGTACTGGCGCTTGGAATCAAGGTTTGTGCCTAGCATTCAGATTCCAAAAGCGTCTGTAGTGCGGTAACAGGGAGCGAAGAAAACGTTCAGCGAAGGAGGGAGATAACGTACACCCTTTTAATACACTGACACACTCACCAAATCCCACTAGGTCCCTGTTAACGCAAGAGGAAATGCTACTTGTTTTTTAGTTACGAAAATATGGAAAGGAGCGGTATGAGATGCATAAATATATGTTTCTACACACGCGCACCTATGTGTATAAATAGACACGTATATATGGATGTCTGCACGCATGTACGTGTGGTGACGCGTCCTGCTGTACCACTCATCTCTTCATGCTGCATTACGAGACTTGTTCTCTTGGATAATTTATACCTACAAGTACGCTCGAGAAAGGACCGGATCCATTTCTCGTGCGGAATTTTCCGCGGAAAACGCGTTTTCGGTACCCTGGTGCAAACACAGTGCGGATGAAGCAGGAAAAGTGGAGATCCATGGATGCGTCCGCAGCAAGCGAATACTTTCTGTCCGCCACAGCACAGGGTGGTGTACTGACGTGCCTTCAATTTTGCGAGACCGAAAGACATAGCAGAAGTGTTGTTTCAAGATGTAAAAGTGGACAGCACGAAGCGCATCTGTGCGACTCGCACGTAGACGGAGTAACACACGCATGCCCAGAGCACGGATCACCGCGCACTAAGGTCACGTAAACAGCTCTTCGGTGTACACCTCATTTCATTATCTGAAGTTCACATCGGTTACGTATGGTTGGAGAACCATACGCCAGGAAGCGTATGGTCGATGATGCCGATGATTGTGAGTCAGCTAGCAGAACGGATAGCCTGTCTGTAATATTCAAGTGCAGCTTCTGCTGGCAAATAGCAGTTGTGCTGGATAAAGAGCTCTGGTGGCGGGATGGCCTTGTTCTTCAGTAGTCTGTTCTGCTTTATCCAGTTGGTAATTTTGTTCAACGTTACCACGTGATTCGTCACCACCATCTTCTGAATCATTTGCGGGATCATACCGCGCAAGTCGGGCTGGCTTATTGCCATCACCTGCAAGAAACCCAAGAACTGTCCACATATCTACTGTTACCCAAGAGAAGTTCCGACGTGTCTGTGTGAGTTTAAAGCATATAGGTGGTCCTCTGCGAAGAGGTTAAGACAAGCACCACCACCGCTTGGATTGCCGCGGCTGCTACTCCACAACAACTGTAACTCACGAAGTCACCGGAGAAAACGACGGACGCTTATTTGTACCGACGTAACGGAAGAGGAAACTAATAAAGATTACAAGGAGAAAGACTCCGGCTGACGGCAGGTAAAGACTGCAAGGACAAAGACTCCGGCTGACGGCAGAAAAAAGTGTGGGCGGCTGTTCTCCCTCACACGATTACCCCTAGGCGCGAAGTCCGCAGGGTCCCGAAAGATATGTTGCTGGATGACCGTGTCATTCCTAGACGTGCCTTCTGCACTGACATAAATGCACTGTTCACTTCAAGGCACTCGCTACATAGTACGTCACTTTACCTATAGAAAAGTCCACCTGTCTTTTACTCTGATACATTTTCACTGCACACCACCGAACATTTCGCTTAATTGCATTACCGACAAAGCTGTCGCTTTGATTCTCCTAGATGCACCCTCAAGGTTGTTGCCGCGTTGCCGCGACACTAGAGGGAGATTGTCGTTCCTTTCTTCCCTTTTTCTACCACGTTTTCGTCGAAGGTCAACATTTCTAGATGTAGCGTCGACAATGACGAAGACAGACACACTTTCAAAATCAGGTTGGACCGCCCCTTTCATTCTGCATGTGTCAATCCCCCAAAAGTTACACAGGACAAGCTGAGCATCTGACAAACCTTAATGGAGCCATCAGGGTGTTTCCGAATGTCGTACGCAACCATGTAGCAGTGCGCGCGCACGAGGCCATGGCTTTTTCTCGGGATGCCCATTTTGCAGAGCATTTCGGAGTCCAGTGCCTCCTCCGACGGTGTGCAACCTGGAAATAACGCGCAAAAATGTCACCAAATAGCTTTGTCAGTCCAAGACAATATTCACGCAAGTGCAGAAAAGTAGTTTAAGGACGCGTACGACGAATGTTGCGTGCGTTTTCTCTGTGTTGTGCTTCTTCTTTTCACCACCTCGATTTTTCGGGAAGTGCTCACGAGCGCAGCTCTTAGCAAAGGCGCCAAATGAGCGGTCTTCGTCTGCGCAACAGCTATAATGTGTGCGCTGCTTTAAGCAGCTGACAACCCCCATCCCAGTCCACTGCATTTACCTGCAATGACGATGCGGTTTCCGTCTTCAAAATGACGATCGAATCCATTAATGATGAATTCCCTTCCAGGCAAGCCCATCATACCATTGAAAACTTGATAAGAGAGAACGCTTGTACTGTAACGGCGCAGAATAGTGCCTTCCCGAAACATGGAGTCGTATAACCCCCTGTTTTCAGTGTTCCTCAGGAACTGGAACAAGTCGTCTACAGTGACCGTGTTCGCTTCGCCTGCGGCTTCCTCCGCGGTAACGCAGACATACTCTCCTTTGAGAATTACTGGCAAATCTTTGTCGAGCTTCTTCTGGTAAATCTGTAGGACAGGGCGTCAACAATGCAGAAGTTCGGTCACGCGCGAACCACAGGGGGTCTCTGCCTTGGCATCGTAGAAATGAGGCGATACGACAATACAGGGCAACAACGTTTTACCAAACATATGCGTGATTCCGTGGGAACATGGCGATGTCGTACGCAAGACTTGTTTTGGGTCGGTTCTATCCGTGAGATCCTGTGACGTACGAAGTAAGTAAGGTAGCGGAGTCACGAAACATAGAAACACAGAACGGCTTACAATGTTTGAAGCTGATTCGACAATGAAGCAGAGGAAAGGCAGCTTACTTGCACGCCATCAGTATTTCCGTAAACGTCCCAGCCGCTCGTGTCATCAAAGATGCTTATCGCCAGTTCCACACAGTTGGCAGCCTGAAGCGAACACGAAAATTAAAGGCTTACGTACTGAACGTGTGGTATCTCTCGACCACGAATTCAACTGACATCTCTGCTGCCAAACTGGGTCACAGAGTCCACGGAGCTGGTGACACCATGAGGAAGTGCAGGATCGCGATTCCTGCGGACGGCACTTTAGATTGAGTTCCCCTATATGCCGGTGTCGCGAGTTCTTAAGTTTATACGCGTGCACGTGCATAGGAGTAAGTGGCTTTTTACCGCCGGCACCGACTTAGAGAGGCACACACAAATGTATGTACGTACACAGGAAGAAACATTTAGCGGACTTACCTGCATTACTCGACCTGCTTTGCTGATGAGATGAGAGGTGGTCTACACTGCTCCGTAGGGTAAGGTGAAGTCATTCAGCTGATGCTGCCAGAAGATAATTACACATTGAAACTGCTGCCTCTGTGTACAAGGTTGTTTGACACAGGTCTCTAGCGGAAGTGTTCGCCGGTGGGTACTCAGTGTACCGGCTAGATCACCATCTGTCCTGCGACGGATTACGCTCTGAGAATAGATTGATACTTTCCTCTCTCTGTAGTAGTGGTTTCCTCTTTTCTGCCTCGTAGAGTAACCCGAGATCGATGATCGACTTGCCTACCGTGAGGTGACGTTGCTCACACCCTTGTGCTGCTATCGGGTTCACACAAGAATCATCTCATCGTGGAACTGCAGCGAGAGAACAACTCTCACCAAGCTCCTACAGAGTCAAGCCCACAATTGACAATGACGCTCCCAATCCCTCTCAGAGCAAATACTTGGAAACTTTCTGTTTACCTTGTATCTCGCGGCGAGGAAATGTTCTGAACTAAGCAAAATCATAATTTTCCTTGTCTTAGGTGCAACGTCCCCCCAGGTTAACGGCCGTGTAACACCGCAGCGCCGTAGATTTCCGTTGCAACGACAGCGCAAGATATTTCTTCGGTGAAACATTCTCTGAGTGTTCAAGCGGTGCGTTTTTTTCCGGGAGTACTGCCGCTTTAGGTCTAGGGTTAAATGCTGCCTCGTAGAGATCACTGTTTTCTGCCATATTCACGAGACCTACCTCCTCTTCCAATTTTGCCTTGACCTGTCCTTCGTCTTCAGTCTCGCGTGCAGGGGGATAGAAGGACTCTCCAAATATAGCCTCGCCAATTTGTACACCCTTGGCTTCGCTAACGACTGCTATCACTTGCTGAAGCTTCTGCTCAGCATCGAGCGTCTTCCTTATCCACGCCAGGCCCAGCTCGACTTCCGCGGCATCATTTTCACCGCCGTCGACTGTTGCGCCGCCGCGATTTCTACGCATGAAAGACAACATCTTTAGGCGGATGATAAGGAAGGGCGAATAAGAATGACATCAGCAACAGCAAATGTACGTACAGGAACCCTAGCTAGAACTCTTTTAGAATACGCCGATTCCAAAAGTGGAGTAAGCGCCCCGTTACACGAACACTGCACAGCTCCGTGGGTTGATCAGGCGAACGCACAAGTTCATAGGTGTTCGCCTCGAGACTAGGAAGGAAAAGTACATTGCCAAGAAGTGTTTTGGCTGCTGACACGTCGTAATCGTAAATGTTTCCCTCTGCACAATTGTTAGTCGGGCTTTAACCCATCCGCACACAACCTTTTCACGATGTTTGCGTGCGCATCAAACAAGCGTGAGGTGAAGACTTTTGGGAAGGAGGCGCTTCTGCTCCACCACCGAAATCCTGCGTGGACACTTTTGAGTTCTTTCCAAGCTGAGGGAGGAGAGCAGACGACCGGCCTTTTGCGTCGGGCTTACGGACCTGCTGGGGATTGATGTCAGCAGTAGAGCGGTGGCTCATATGCACTGAGCTGTCCTCTTCGTTACATGCGGCGGAAAAAAGGGCTTGGCATCCGGTCTGTCAAAAAAAGATGGTCGCTTTTTGTGGTGCAATGATTTTTTCTTAGGCTGACTTTGGGCACTTTTACCCCGAAACCTTCTCCTTCGACAAGATTATGGTTTGGCTGTGCTCCTCTCTAGTCGTGTTTGTCGTTTTTATTTCGCCCCTGTCAAGTGATTTGCCATTTCATGCGAGCAGACCTCAGCCGGGGCTCGTGGCAGTGGCCATATTTCACTTTGGGTCGGCTCTGCGCGTATACCACCGACAGACCTGATAAATCTACGTAGACAACAGAAAGCTGCTTCACAGGGATCAACCGGTACAAAAAGGCGACAACTTACGGTGAAAGGAACCATTTTGCCGGCTACGTAGCCTATATGGCAAAGGTCTACTACACACGTGTTGGTGAAATCGTTATCGTGGCTTAAACCTAGTATAAGGACTGAGTAACATGATCCTAGACACACAAGCTAGGTGGACTTTCTTACACAAGCACAGACTGCTGATCCCAGTGTCGTCAACCATCCCTTTGCTGCATCGTGAAGTGGTGTGTCACGAGGTCGTCCGAGACACGAGACTAACACCAGTCCAGTACGTACATATCCGCCCAGGTTGTGCAGCAGCCACCTTCCGATGAAAATACCACACCAGTGACGCAAGCAGCAAATCAGTCGCAAACAGACAACGTGTGATTACGTCGTCGTGACGTGCTGCCGTGTCGCACATCCATCGAAACTCACACTGAATATCACGTGCTGAACTGGCGTTAGGCGGAACGAGCTGGGAAACTCCTGTGGAACACTACTGAAGATAACGACTCAGAACATCGTAAAGGAACATTTCGCGGTCAAAGCACTTCTTTTCGGGAAGCGAAGTGCACGCCATGCATCTCGTAGTCTTGCGCGACTTTGAGTTATCAGTAAGTGGGAACTTCATTCGACCCGCTTACGAGGTGCCCCCTGACAACGGCACAGGACCTGTCCATGACTTCGAAAACCACGTCCGGAATACTGTATCGATTCAACCTCAGCCGGCAGGTGCGACGGCAGTATTTTTGTGTGTCCTCATGCCGTTGTTGACCACCCCTGACAGATCTCTCTAAGGCCACTCGTATGTCAGACTGAGACTGAACCACTAAGAACGGTCGTCTAGAGAGCCTGGGCCGTCGTACACTGATGTTGTGGTGGGATTCTAAAAACATACGTGGCACAAACTAAAGAACACAAAGACAAACGTGCCCGGTCAAATTAGTTTAAGTACTGTGCCACTTTCACTAAATCAGCGTAGGAGATTCTGCAAGCCTCCCTCGCAGGAACTTTTGATCAAAAGTCACCCTGCGCCAGAATCATCAGGAGCCTAACGCAAACTGCTTTGACCCTGTTTCTGATTTCACAGTTTACCTTGCATATTTTTCAGGCGTCGCCAAGCTGGATGCGTTCGTGCGCAGACCAGCCGCACCAAATTTAAATCACAGCGACGGAGAACAGTACAGGAGGTCAGTAGACTTACTAGACAACGGCGGCTTGCGCGCCTGTGCTCAACGAATGCTCTACTGTTTACGAGAATCATACCGCTACGGTGGGCTTCTTAGGACGTTGACGCGGACACCTACACAGAGAGAACAACTTTGTTGAAAGCATCTTACCACAGATTTGTAGTCGCTTACGGTCGTTTCGGAGAGAGGGAAAAGAGTGACGGGAGGTGAACTACAGGCAAGGAACATCACCTACGCGTAGAACCACGCCTCCCTGGTTTCGTTGTAAAGGCAAATTAACATATTCCACTTGTTCTCGTTGTTAAGGAGAGCGGATCTTCCTGTGTAGTAGGCAGGTATTGTGGCCTGGCGCCGGCCTTAGCGCATCCTTACAACTTGAGGATGTGTGTGGATTGTAGACATTTCATCTCAAGGCCGCGTATCTAGCAACTCACGCGGTTATAAAAAAATGCTGAATTGTTTAGAGTTCTCCGTTTCTGACCACAACTCCCGTGTGGCGCCGGAACCTCTTAGCCAGCGCTACGCTCTATGTAATGTGCTTGCAGCAACCGCAGCAGCTGCTCAATTACACGAAGTGCTTTACAGCACCGCACTTACTGTGTTCAATCGAGAATGAACTCAACACAAACCCTCGAAGCAACCACACAGGGTTCCACACACACATCGAGTTCCTCCATCCATGGAAGTGCGCCATCGCTGCTGCGGCTTCTACTGTTTAGCCTTTTGAGCTCGAAGCAAGAGAGACTGTGACTTACCGTATATTTTTAGAAAAGGATAGATAGCGTCTTTCGATGTGCAGGGCTTGAGATAGCTGTCTACCCCGGTTGAGTCGCTTAAGAAGAACTCAAACCTGCGTAAAGGTAAGCTGGGTGGATCAGATCAAGCGTAACCGTGTCAAAAATTAGACCGACGTTCGTGACGGATGAAGTTAATGATGCCTCGGATGTGGGAGAACTTTCAAACGTTTGACGAGAGAATTGCCTACAAAAGGGTGCTGGGTCAAGGGCGAAACGCAGGGTTCCGCGACGCGTACAGATAAAGATACACACGGGCAGGCGGGATCCGTGACGTGTGCAAATAAAGATACACACGGGCACATCCACTGACTGAGACAGGTGGGCCGCTATAAAAAGAGACGCGATATGCCACGCGCAGGAGGCACCCGCAGTAATTGGAATGTCGGTGCTATAGAGGCAGTCTCTATATAAAGAGTCACGCGCTGTCGGGAGCTTCATGCAGACGTTACCAGTAGGGTGTGACGGCGATACCATACGTCGTCGAAACGTGCAAGGAAGATCCTGAACTCGAAAAACTGGTGCTCTCAGCCTTCCCCAAGGCAGATGATGTGGTCAAAGACGTGATGGTATGGAGAACTTACACATACGTGTATATATATATATATATATATATGGTGCCCGTAAGCTTCTTAGAAAATGGAAGAAGTATATGAAATGCGCAAGGTTATTAGGCAGTGTAAACACTTGTAATGAAAAGCTTACTTAAGCCGTAAGGCCTCTCTCCACTGGGTCCCTTTCGCTTGAACTTAGAGTTTAGGATGCAAAAAACTCTACCCCACTCGCAGTTAATTTTCAGTCAGGCTCCCTCCTTCCGTAGCACTAAAGCAATGCGTACTACGATGTTTCACACTCTACATCTACGCGGGAAGACAGGCACCAACTACCCATGCGCGAGATGCACACTACGTTATTCGTCGTCAAAACGCGTGAATACATTTCGCTGCACGGACACCCGCTAGCGCTTCAATGCTTGAAAAGTCCACGCAGATACAGTATCCACATAGCCTTGCACGCGCATGAATGTATCAGGCCACATCAACACCGGCAGGTGTTGTGGAAGTTGCAAAGCGTACGCACGGTACGCCGAGTTTTTTCTTGTCCTTCGTATCTGCTTCTGTTAAACATTGTTGAAGCATGGGCACGCGAACACTGTGACAGAGCCGCATGATACGGCGTACACCCATAACACCAGAACACCGAGAACTGCACACCATGTACTACGGCCCCACAGTGCACTACAAGGGTCCATGAGAAAACTCCGTGTCTAATATTTTAACACGTGAACGCCCGGACACATCCACGCACTGCACTCCACACGTGAACCTTGGCACAATAATGCAAGTTACAATGATACACACATATATATAGATAGATTGAGTTACTTGCGTTCTTGTGTACATCAGTAGTGCTGAGGCAGCGGTGCGCAACGCGAACTGTCTACCACGTCAACCTAAAGATTACCGGTTGAGACGTTACGAGGGACTTCTGCCGCAAAGAAGCAACTGTCGTTACACACTTTCAACCGTAGAGATAACGGTTGCACATCAACTCTGTGATAAGCCATCTACTTGCGCATGTGAAGACGTGGAGGGCAGCAAAACAACCCAACGACGAAGACCTCTATAGCGCCAAACTGTGTTGTGGAGGAGGACTCTCGCCCTACGTGAAAAGTGTTCAGTACGAGGGTATTGCCCGCTGAGCGATTTGCTGCATCTACATTGGTTTTGGCTGCGTGCCCTCACTCTAAATCACAGCGTGAAGCATCCACCCAAAATCACCCACCTTGCTCCTGAAATTGCGAAAGATAAACCAGCGCGCGCAACAACGAGGTGATTGTACACATACCACACACTTTCACTATTACTACTAATAGTACCAGTCCTGCTGCTACGACAGGATGATACGTATTTCTTAGAGTTTTCATCGTGTTCTTCCACGTGGTGCGTGGAGCCAGGCCGAGTGTCTCCGCGTTATTCTTCTTTTCCTTCTTCACCTCCTGGGTTATTTGTACACTCGTACTTGCTGCACCACGGGCACCTACCCCAGCGCTTCTCTTTCCCTTCCGACTCACTGCGTTCTTTCACCTGACTGACAGCAGCTCGCCTTCGCTGGCGCTTAAGTCGTGTTTCTTCTTCCTCTACAACACAAGCGTCTCCATCTCATGCAGCGGGGGCCTGTTCCTGCGCCTGGATTTCTTGAGCCTTCTTCATCAGCTGCGTCACTTCGTCATTGGACAGCACCACCTGCAGCAGCTGCGACTCATTTTCAGGGTTCTTCTTTATAATTGCAATTTCCAGCTTCTCCGCGCTCGGCATCGCCGTGTCCATCGTCTTATTTAATACCTTGGCAGCTAGCAGCAGCGCGCCGTCCACATCTAAGTCTTCACTCCAGTCCTGATGACGTGGAACGCAGACACGTACAGTCACGCTTCCATGCATACGTAAGTATAGTTACATTCAGTGACAAGAACAGACCTTTGTCTACGCACACACGTATGTGTGCGATACAAAACCATGGCAATAGCAGGGCACTCTAATCCCGAACAACTTGCACTTTAGTCCTGACCGGCTACACACACACACGCGTATTTGTACATATTTACTCGCACCACGTGTGAATGTTTGTGTCCCTTTTTAATTCATGAGTGTGGCTGCGCGCACGTGGTAAAGTGTACACATAGGCGTGCACACACATCGATGCCTGTGTATAGCTTCGGGTACATACGCCCACACCTATATACGCAGGATACGCTTATGCGCTACCTAAAAAGTTTGTTCTTTACAACGGAACGCAGAGGCACTCGCTTTCTCTTTGTCCTCTACCACACTGATACAACACCTCACAGGTACGCGAATGCACACGCAAACAGCTACACGGGCACAAACACAAACAAACATATAAAATAGAAACACCGCTGTCGACGCCACACCTGTGCATACATGCACTGGGTCAGCAGCCGTTTCATTTTGAGCTTTACGTGCGTGAGAATGTGGTTTCTTCTTTCTAGCCTTCGTGTCTTCTTCTCTCTTATCTTTTGCTCTTCGACTTTTTGTCCCTCTTGTGCGCTGCGCACCTGCTTGAGAATCGACTGCGCCGACTGGTTGTTAATGCCAATGGCAGTGGCTTTCCATCCGGAGTAATTTCCGGAAGGATCCGTGTGGTACAACTGAAAGCCGTAGTATCGATCCCACCCAGCAAAGAGGAAGCTTACGCCGAAGGGACGCAATCCCCCGAACTGCGTATACGACTGAATAAGCAGAAAAGAAAAAACAGAAATACTGTCGTCCATGTATGTGTGTCGCATATCGAAAGTTACACATATATATATATATATATATATGTATGTACAGACACGCACGGGAAAACAGTCAGGCAATAGTATGTGTGTGAATTACACATATCTTTGAATATATACTTAGTGTGTGCATCCAGAAAAGCACACACAGCCGCAGTAAGACATGGGTGAATCATACACCTAAATATATACACATATACATTTACATATGTACAGAGAGAGGAAGACACACATACGCAGTACGGAATATATGTGTGGGTGTTGTTCAGTTTGACCCACGTGCGTACGTGTACACGCACAGGGAAACACAAACGTACGAACACGTGTGTGCTGCAGACGTTCACATATAAATATACAAATACATAAATACGAATACAAACAGGCAGCAGAAAGCACACAGACACACACAGAGACACACACACACACACACACGGAAGTAAAATGGGCACGGCCGCGAAACACACATTCATATATATATATATATGTGTATGTATAGACACAGACGGAAGCACACATACGTAGTGCCGCATTCACGTGTATACGCACGCGCGTACAGGGAAAGCACGGCGCATGTCTCTGTGCTATAGGTGTACAGATCTCTCTCTTACGAAGGTCTGTGTGTACACCTGACACTTCACAGTTTTGTTTCGGGGACGTTCTAGTGACAAACGTATGCGTATGAATTTTCAATGTATGACAGAATTATTCAAGTGATTACGCATATATATATAAGTATATATATATATATATGGATGTACGTTGTACAAATGGAGAAGTTAGAACGCGTGTTCACAGATCCTCAGAGTTTCATTGATACAGGGTCACTGTCAAGTGCAGAGTGTCCCGTGGGAGAAAAAAACTGTCCTACCCATTTCTCTGGCGGTTTTCCTTTGACAAGTGATACCATTAGCTGTTCTGCCGAGGTCCTCCTTTCCCTCCTGCAGTCGCAGCTGCTGCGGCTTAATTTTGTACTGCTCCTGCTTGTTCTGCTGCGGCACCTGCTGCTGTCGCACCGTCTGCAGCGTCTACCTGGTGATGCTGCGACACCTGCAGGTGCATCAGCACTAGCGCTGCTGTTCTCCACTGCGACCAAGGGACTTTGCTTGTCAAATTCATTCCTTTCACCACGGATAGCGGCTGCTTCGCGTGTGTGTTTGCGGCTGCTGCTGCTGCGGTTGCTGTTGCTTGTGGGAGTTCCTTTCTGCTTTCTGCTCCTCTTCCGTCTCAAATCAGATGTGCGACGCGGAAGAGCTGTCCTTTATGTCAAAGCCTACTTCACGCGCACGTGAACGGTTCTCCTCTTCTGCTGCTGCTGTCGTCCCTCTCCTGTCTTCCCGCCAACGTCCTACTGCTGTTGTTTCTGCTGCTGTTCGCCTCCCAACTTCCTCGAATCAACACAAAAGCAGCACCCCCACGCGGTGCTCGGTCGGAAGTATCGCGCCACTCCTATACCTGAAGTGTTAATGCTTGCTGTCCCTGCTGCTGACTTATTTCTGCTGCTGCTTCTGCTGCTGGCATTCTTCTGCTGCCCCTTCTCGACTGACAGTATCATTATGCTGGCGGGACTATCTGTCTGCCGCCACGGCTAACATATTCGAGCGGGTGCTGCTTCTCTGCTGCTGCTTCCCTGCGACTGCCTCTGACGGTGCTTTCCTGCCGCTGCTTCCCTGCTGCTGCTTCTCTACTGCTGACTCCCTGCTGCTGCGTCCCTGCTGCTGCTTTCCGGCTGCTGCTTCTGTACTGCTGCGTCCCCGCTCCTGCATTCCTGCTGCTGCTTTGCTTCTCCTCTGGTGCTTTCCTGTTGCCGCTGATGTGTTCTGCGGTTGCTGCAGGGCTGCTGTTCTCACCTGTTTGATATCGCAGATCTGCAGCACTAACTGTTCAATCGGCTGCTGTTCGCCGTACGCGTAAAGATACCGCTGGCCAATTAAGCGCGCCTGGGCAATTAAAATATTTGCGTCCGCCGTTAATCCTGCTACAGCGCACATTATATGGTCGTCAACCTGTCACGAAAAGCAAGGAGAAAGGCCTACACACCTATTTGAATCCCTTCGAAGGGAAACACCAGCGAAGCAACGCACACCTCAGTAAATGACCACGCTACATGCACAGCTCAATTTTTTTCTTACAGGTCGACACATGAAGAAAGCAGTGTGTGCAGTAGAAACAAACCCTGCAGACCTACCCAGACTCGCGTCTCCAGCTGAGTGCAGAAGTGACGTGTTTCTGTGGAAGTATGGACGTGTCTACCACCACATATATACACACGCGTATAGACGAAAACCCACGCACACGCACACACTCGCCCAGGCACCCAGCAAACACGCTACTCCTTACATATATGTTAATACACATCGATATTGCTTGTGCTGGTCAAAGAGCTTTGAGTGAGGGTGGGTCGCGCCCACACATACTAACAGATATATATATTAGTAAGGAAGTAGCAAAGATTCGCGTAAACCTGGTATATCTCTGTGTGTGTGTATTGATATGGATCTGGAGGAAAGGAGAGCTTCGCTCACTACACGCTTCACCTCCTTCGAAATTTCGTCCACGCCTCGCGTCAGTTTTGTTGCTGAACCGCCTCTCACGCTCTCTCTATATCGTCAACTCACATATATACAGCTGTGTCTGCCGTGGACGCACAAATACCAAAACATCTGCCGCAGGTACGAAACTTTCTTCGGAGACGCCGCGTATATGCATCCATGTATGTATATACACACTTCTCCCCCGTAGGCACGCACACACGCATATGTCATTTGTTTGTGACTGTCTCTTTTCGAACCTTGTAAATTTTCTCCTTCGCACGTCCCTGGTCGAGCAGCTTAGAAGTGACCATTTTGTCGGCAGCCAAGACAACTCCATCTTTCGCAACAACTCCTAACGTTGAAGAAGCGTTGTTAATCGCTTCTAGCGCGTACTCCACCTGGTAAAGCCTCCCCTCCGGAGAGAAGGTAGTTGTTCTTGAGTCGTATCGACGCGCCATTGTCTGCAGACGGCTCCTCAGAAAAAGCCCCAGAAAAGTCCTTTTGCTTCGTCCTTTCCTTCTCCTTCCGCTGTCTCCTTCTCTCCGTGTTGTGTCTGTCTGTGCGCGGGGATGGACGTGCGATGGACGTGCATGCACGTGTGTGTGTGTTCGTGTGGTTGGATGTATCTTCTTTTCCGTCTCGCCTTGTCCTTCGCCCGTCGGGCTTCTGCGGGTTGACTGCTGCTGCCCTCTCCTCTCTTATGTGAATCTGCGCCGCGTCACCGTCGTCGGTGTGTGCCCCCCTCGCGTGTGCGCCTTCTCTTTTCTGCTGCTGCGCCTTCCTTCCGCGTACTCCTCTTTTCTGCGGGGAGCTCTGAAGAAACGAGACGGGGAATACACACGAGCGGACATATAATACACCAACGCAGAAATATACACATGAACAGCCACATATGCTTATTGGGGCTCAATACATATATTACTGAAATCCTCTGTTTCGCTCTTTCTGTCTCTATATGTCTCTTTCTACACTCATACAGTCCGACTGCCATACACACACAAACATACATGCAAACAGGTATATGTGCGTCGTAGCCTAGACTTATATACGAATGCATTCGGATATGAAGATAAGTAGTCAGACACACACACACACATATCGACGGATAGAGATTCGCACTACTATCCATCCGTTAAGATATGTATATCTATCTATCTACACGTACACCCCTGACACAACACGACTGTCCTGCTGCTTCCTAATTTATCTTGAGACAAATATATGTGTACATATATATGTATTCATATACATATATATATATATATCGGTACAGCTTTGAACTGTCTATGTATGTTGTGGGGCACTCCAGCAAATAGGTGTGTGTACATGCATCTATCTATCTATCTACACATATATATACATATCTAGAGAGACACATACACACACACACACACTCACACATATAGATGTATACATCGGCTTTGGACAAGCGCATGCTACTTTCCTCTTGAACTGATTGTTTTATGAATCAGAAGACTTCTTTGGGATGTTCGCGCGGAAGTGAGTATATATATGATGTCACATGATAACTAGAAAGAATAAATGAGCAAACTTCAATCTTAAGGCAAATATATACACAGTGTGGATGGAATGAGCAAGACATACCCAGACACATACACTTACCCACGCTTGCACATATATATATATATTATAGATTGAATGAGAGAGACATACCCAAACAAATACATTGACCCCCGCTTGCACACAAGCGTAAGCTGAGTTACCTTCACGAGAAAATAAATGTATTCTGGTATGTCTGTGTATGGATTCAGCACGTGGCTATAACCATACCCATGTGTATATATGTATGGGTGCGTATACAAAGAAAAGGGGAGATAAGTCGAGAGTCCCTACTTCGAACAACGAGCCGCGCTGATGTGTGGAGATGAACCTATCTTGGTACACTTCCTTCTGTGGAAATGTCATTTCTTGACATATATACCCATGTATATACAAATTTCCTTCGATCACGCGAGAATAAATAAGAACGACACGTGTGAGAACACTGCGGCAGGAAATCGGTACCTTGCGGGCTCATTATCAGCCCTGAAAACAGCGTCTCTTCTTCTGTGTTTCCTTCTCCTCCCCAGGTGCACACACATGTATTAAAATACTCGCACAAATAATTATAGACACACACACACACACACACAAACACACTCATACGCATACGCGCACAAGGACATACAGAGAGATCTACTTCGCCAGCACCTGCACCGTGCCACGTATGTATTCATCGGTTATCCACGCCTTTTTTAAAATCAGAGTGTGACGCACTGCGTAGCAGACATAAAGAATCTATGAATTTCCGAGATATCCCCAGAACTTAGAACGGGACCTCACACGCAGGACTGCCGAAACGCAGTAGGTTATTTGAATAGATTTATTGCTTCTCACGCACGACATGAAAATTCCCTGCAGGCTGATACGCGGAGCGACGCAGACATACCTACGACCTGCTCACACAGTAGCAGAATCACGTGCGTACTTGTTTGTACATATATAGATAGACGTAGAGACACAAGCTTGCACGCGATCCACATGGACCAGATACATATTAGATACGCGTATATAGCGTGGGGGAGGGTGACAGAGTAAAAAACACCTAAACTCATGTGGTGTACGTACGCCAGAAGGCGATGCAGGGATGCACGCGATACGCAGGAAAGGGACGGGGAGGCGGGGGGTGGAAGAAAGAGGAGACTCATGTGCAGTGTAGGGGAGGCTGCGGAAGAAAGCTTCTCCTGCAACCCGAGTGAAGATTTTTCACTTCAGGGGACGACGTTCAAACGGAAGCTCTGCAGCAGCGGGGAACTACAGTGAAGAGAAGAAATACTGCCGAAGAGAAGAAACATTTCCAACGGTGAAGGAAGGAACTGAGAAGGAAAAAAAACACGGCAAAGCAATACACGGCGAGAATGCAGGAGGAATTTAGAGTTTGGAGAGAAGAGCGGGCACAAGACGGCTAAATTCCACACGTCCGTTACAACGAGCCAAAGAGGACGGCCTACGAACCTTGCTGGCAGCGCTATGGAGAGGAGGAGGCGGCGTAGGGGAGGAATGCAGCTAGTCGAAGGAATGCGAAGAAGTCACTTTTTGAAAGCGATTCGAGTGGGCGAGACGAGAGGGAAGGACAGGAATTCAGTCGCGACAAAAAAATAAGAGATCAACAAAAGTGAGGATGCAGTGCAGGAATGTTCAAAATGAATGCATTTTCCTCGGCGAACGATTATATTTCCGCGCCACGTTACGCACGAATGAGAAACCAACGTCGGAACAAAAATACCACAATTGACGAACGGTTGCACGGGGAAGATATACAATAACGGAAGGACGGAGCAAAACCACTGCGTCTGAGACTTAAAAGACCTCCAGAGGGCAGTCGAAGAAGATCGACGTAAAGTATACGAAGGCGAAGAACACTCGTGGTGCAGAAACCTACGAAACAAAGAACTGACACTGATGGGTCACACAGACCGGAAAGAAGTTAACATTTACTCCCTGAGCCAAACCAGCGTGTAAGACAGAGGTCGCAAATATCAAGGAAATGTTGTGTGCACGCACACGGGCTATTGAAAATGTACAGATAAACCCGTCAGGAAAGTGAGGGAAGTAGGGGGGAAATATCGGCAACCAAATGTAGTAGCAATCAAGCGTATCTGCAGTCTTTACTGGAGGGCCTTCTCAAAATCGAAGTGAATGTATGAAGAATCTATTACCGGAGGAGAAGCGTCAGTACGGCCTTGGTGAGGTGCACCCGATGCACGGCAGGTTTCCACTGTCGTGTATGCGGGGCGCAAAAGGAACACAACCGAAAAAGTTTGCAGGCAATAAAGATTTCCGCCAGATGAGGCAGCCCGGAGGAAAGAAATCAACACAGTGAAAAGGAAAGGGGAAAGCTGCCGCGCACACCACTGCGAGTCTTCCTTGTTGTTTGATCACTCCGTACACCCGTCTTCCACATCCCGTTGGCGTTCCGGAGCTACACGGGAAGGAAAGAGACAGGACTTAGCGGGTAACGGGAACTGTAAGAGAAGAAACTTAAGTAACACTCCGGACGGACGACTCGGAATGATGGTAATTCAGAGATGCAAAACTACGTTCACTTCGTGCTTCACGGTTCCTGCATGCGACGACGAGGGGGTCGTTTCCTTCCTTCGAATCTCCGTATGTGTGTGTGTGACCGTGCGTACGTCTGCAGGCCAACGTGCCGTCACACACCCGACGCAACTCTGCAGCAGGAAGCAGTAGAAGAAGACTTTATTACTTGGCTCGCCGTAATTGATTTTTTCTGAAGCTGACTTCCCCCTGCAAACTTTCAGACGAACGAGTTAAACAGTAACATTTCTTTGAAAGACCGTGTCAGACTCGAGTGATTATACACTCGTCGAGTGATAGACCCACCACGGTTCAGGAGCTCTGCTTCCGAGTGAATAATGCAGTGCTCGTCCCACTGAATCAGCTGAAGATGATGGAGAATGCTACGCAGAAGCAGTAAGAGTTGTCTTTTTGTCTTGCTACTCCAAGACAGGTATGGCCGCGTGTAACGGGCGGCTTCGTACGTGTACTACTTTTTTTCTGTAGGACGTCCACATAGTAACCTAGGCAACCAGCTAAAAGCGGCAAGCAGTTACATAGCATAAACGCAGGCACCTAGAGGCATATGCGTCTACCCGCTGCTAGATGACTAGATGTGGAAGACGGGGAGAAAATTTAAGCAGCTGTGTACATGAGTAGGAAGCTAAAACAGCTTTAGGCAACACCCGGCACCACAAATATCTTTGCACACAAGTTTGTAAATGAGAGAAAAGATACTACATTTATATATACGTGTAATTGTATGCATATGATACATGTACAAACGCGTCGCGTGCACCTATGACACACACCTGTGTGTGTTCGCCGGAGTCGAAAGGAAATCGGTAACAGAAGAAACAGGTTTGCAGAACCGTACGCATTCAAAGCAAGTTTCGTCCTCGACGAGGTCAGCACACGCATACATAATCATCATGTCCGTGCGAAATGCGCAAAGTGTAGTAGACGAATAATTGTATCAGATGTAGGGAGGAAGGCTACAAGTAAGGGCACCTGAGCATTTGCAGTCCTGTGAAAGTAGTGGCCGCCCAATTGAGCTTATTCAACAGCTAAAGCATTCGGTATCGATTTAATGATTCTTAGTACACGTGTCACCAATTATATACATATACACGCTCCAAAATCATCTATGTGATAACTGTAGAAGAAATGCACTACAGTGAAGCCCACTTCCGTCTTCCGCGGGTGGACAGGGAAGCCATCTCAATCCGTTCAAGCAAAAAGAATCACCTTTCGTGACGTGGGCAAACATGTGTATGCAGTGGAGTAAGCTCTTACTATAGAACGTGTTAATGACGACACAGCAGCCTTCATGTGGACCCCTGCGTGTGAAGAACCACTTTCCAGGTTGAGGCACTGCTGCACCTGCAGCCCAGCACTAAAATAGATATGTACCATCCAGGAGTGACGACTACAGTGTTGTTGTACACGTTCTTAACCGCCTTTCACGCGTTCTGCTGCTGCGTCGCCACATTGTCTCTCCTTCTTTGCGGTGCACCCCTACGAGAATATACAACAAGTGAACGTTGTCTTACGTATACACATACGCAGTACGTAACCATGCACAAGCATATATATATATATATATATATATATATATATATATATGTAGTGTTATT
>KL647290.1:5441572-5481902 GCA_000727475.1 Sarcocystis neurona | reverse complement strand
ATATATATATATATATATATATATATATATATATATGAGTGTTTATATATTCAAGACACACACACTGATTTTTATGGATACAGCATATACGTGGGGATGGAATATATGTGTGGGTGACATGCTGCTGCTGTTTTCTGCTTATCAAAGACCAGTGGCACGCCATTGCAAACCCGTTTCCTAGTGGATGTCACTGCACAGACCCGCACAAATTATGGGTTCATATCGGGCGCACACTACCCTCTAGAGCACACGTGCACTGTATATATATTACTTCTCGTGTATGGGTATGTGTATACGCATATTTGTGTTACATACACGTGGACCTATGTTGTACCTGTGTGCGATTACATAGATCTACGCACATACACGTATACGTTAATGGTGTACAAGGAAGGCTTGCGTACGTACGTGCAAGCCCTCCGGCTAGTTTCATTTTCCCTGGAGGTCGTCTCACTTTGTGCTACAGAGCGTTTTTGTGATACGTCCGTCATCTTGGTGGAAGGAATTAAAGCGTCGATGTTATCGAAGAAAGCTTTTTTCGTCCACTGGCTGCCCCTGCAGGTTTTTGCATCATCTTTAGTTCGCACCCATCCCCCTATCCTCGTATGTATTTACGTACACGTAGAATGCATACCAATGCATGTAGGCAGACGAGATCACAAGTACCCCCGGGGCCTTCCGCAGCGGCAGAGGTACAAGCTGTCCAAGGCACGCTCTCGTGCAGCCGTTGTGTACATGTGTGAGGTATATTACGCATTTGTTTATCCACCTGCATACGCAGAGAAGTCTATGTGTATATGTATGCAGGATGAGCGTGTGTACCCATATATGTACCAACGCGTCTCAAGTAAGCTGAAGGCTGGATGACACAGTTGCGTCCAGCGGTGCTCAGTATGGCCCTAAGTGAAGCCACTCCTCTCTGTCTAAGTACGAGCATCACGTTGCCATCAGTTGGCCTTGCACCCTCTACACACGCGCACATTACGTCGCTTTCTCGTGTCTGCTTCTTCTCTTCGTGTGCCGCTGTTCTGCTTTGTTTGACGTTCCTACGTGACGCGGTTCGCTGCACGACCGTCCCGCACGGCAGCTGTATTATCCAGCGTTCAGCTTCCTTGAGACGCGTCAGTATATGTATGGGTATACACGTTCATCTCGCGTATATATACACGTAGACTTCTCTGCATATGTACGTGGACACACGAATGAGTCCTCCTCTCCACTGTGGGTTGGCGACAGCTGCAGTGGTGCTGCTGCTGCTGCTGGTGACACCTAGACGGCTGATGCTGTCGCTGTCCGCTGGCGACGCTGCTGGTGATAATACTGCTCTGTTGGACGGGTGCCTGAGGAGGAACAGAGCAATGCTGGTATTGCTGACCCTGGTGGGGCTCTGGCGACTCGTGCGGCGAGTGCTCCCTCTCCCTCTGCTGCACAGCAGGTGCTGTTGGGTCACCTCCTCCCTCCCTAGTCCTCCGCCTCAGCAGCGCGTGGCGGTGATTATGCTCAACACACGGCCCTTAGGAGTAACTCGAGCCCGTGCGCCATATTTGGATATACGCGGAAGATCCACACTCTACCGGTTTTCTCTTCCGTTCACCACTTTCAGCTGCGGGGGCTGTTGGAGCTGCTGCAACAGGTTGTGTTGCTCGTGCCAGTGGCCGTATCAACCGTGCCCGTTGCTGCTGCCTTCTTTGTTCGTTCAATGAAAAGAGGAAGCTCCTCTCTCCGCGTCGCTTCTACTGCTGCGGCTCCGCTGCTTGGGCTGCAGAACAACTCTTGATCACTGCTCCTCCGTCGGCACGCCGTGCAGTCGAGGTGCGCGGCTGCCGTTGCGACTGCCTCTGCCGCTGTTCGTGCGACTCCTGGCGCCGCCGGCTCCTGCTCTCCTCCGCGCCCACTTTTCCTGCGGCAAAGGCAGCTCTGCTTCGTTGTTATGGGTGAAAAAGTGCACGGTTGTGAGCATACACACTGCGACCGGCTACGGCTCCATCCTGCTACCCTACCCTGCTGAACGCCGTCGCGCTACCACCGCGCTCTTGTGGACGTTGTGTTCTGTGTGCGAGTTGTCAGTGAGGGTGTATTTCGTGCCGTATCCTGGCATGCGAGGTTTTTAAATAGAAATTCTTACTCTTTCGCGTCTGTACTTTTCGGTCTTTTTTTCCCCTTTTCTCGCCCCCGCTGGAGACGACCTCGTCGTCGCCTGCAGATTACTCTCCCGTCCGCATGGGCGACAATGCTAAGCTGCCGGCAAACAAAAAAGGGACCACGGTGTAAACTTCTTCATTTTCCTCACTTAGTTGTCGTATTTGTGCGGTTCCGTCTCCTTCCTGTCCACCTGCACGACCGTCCTCCACTGGCAGGTCGTTCCGCCACTTTTTCAGCAAAAAAAAGGCACTTTTTTTACTTTGCCGTACGCGCTCCTCTTCGTGTTCTCCTTGGTGTATGTGTGTATCACTCGTAAAAACGAAAGCCGCGACGACCACCTTCTCGCTCGCACAGACACGCTATTCAGAACATCAGTGGGAGTTACAGCTGCTGGACGTACCGTCCCTGCTCGACCAGCCGCCATTGCTGGTGTTCTTCTGATCTCGTCCCCCGCGACGTGACGGTGCTATCGATTCACAACTCTACATGTACATATCTCTGACATTACGTATAACGACAGATACGTATAACGACAGATACGTATAACGACAGATACGTATAACGACAGATACGTATAACGACAGATACGTATACCTCCACACAAGTATATGAAGCTGGACGTGCCTACATTTCTTTTGTCTGAAGAACGTGTTTCTCACACTCCTTTTCCCTCGTACATCCCTCCTGGTGTCTCCTCCTGCTTCCTAAACTCGCTGCAACAACCGTCAGGAAATCAGCTACGTTGCGTCTTCCCTCCGCGGAGCAGCTGCGTCCTGATACTTTCCTTTTGTGCCTCTTCTCTATAACGCGCACCAACAGTCGTGCACAGAAACAGCAGCAGCACGACAGGAACAGCAAACGCATCCCCTGGCGGCAGCAGCAGAACCAACAGCAGGAGCAGCAGCGGTAGCCTGACCGACCACCAGCAGCAGCCGCCACGTCATCGCAGCAGGAGCAGCAGCCACTTCTACTTTTTCAAGTAGCATCTTCCTCGTCTCCCTCATAGGAGCAGCGCACTTCGCGCAGGCAGAAGCAGCAGCAGCAACAGGCGAACGTGTCTGTAGCAGCTTTACGGTTTTAACAGTTGTCGCGACACCAGCAGCCCAAGATGGCACACGCTTGCGCACGTCTTCACCCGTTGCTGCGGCGGCTTGCTGCTGGTGGGAGAGAAGGGTTGCTGCTACCTGCTTCTTTGCGTAGAAAGGCAGGAGAAAGCGGGCAAGCAGCAGCAACAGCAGCAGAAGAACGTGCGACACGACGACCAGCAGCCGCATCTGTTTCTGCAGGTGGCGTTCTGCGCTGGGCCTCTCAGCGCCGGACGGCAGCATCGTCGGGCAGCAGCCGTCTCAGCAACAGCAGCACTAGCAGCAGCGAAAACAGCAACAGACAGCTTCTTAGGCGGCTGGAGCAGCGCACACAAGCAGGAGCTGCACGTACACCGGTGTTCGCGCGGCCCACAGCAGCACTAGCGTCGTCGTACGAGAATCTGTCTGTTTCGCGACGCCTCCTGAGCAGCGCCTCGGCAGCTGCTTCCGCTTCTTCTTCTTCTGCTTCTTCTTCCTCTTCGGTGGCAGCAGCGGCGCCAGACGAGGAAGACGCGTATCACGCAGGCCTGGTGCATACCGAGTTTAGCAACGAGTTGCACATTTCTAAGGATACACCCGTTATCCCGATTTTCCGCGTCCTCAACTACGAAGGGAAGTTGACTGAGGGCTGGCAAGCGCCTTTCTCGAATGAAGAAGTTCTGGACGTCTATCAGTTCATGGTCAAGCTCAGTATCTGGGACAACCTCTTCTACCACATTCAACGCCAGGGTAATCCTCTCTTGTCCAAAATTTTTCTTCTCGCCTGCGTCTACACCCGTTTCTCTGAACAGCCGCACACACACACACACAGACACAGGAACTCCATGTGGACATATATTTGTGATGCCTTTTCTCTGCCTCTCTTTCTCTGTCACTTTCACCCTCCCTGTCTGTGTGTGTGTATGGACATGTGTAACTTCTCCTCTCTTCCTTTCTGTTTTCTCTGTATCTGTGTCTTTATCTGGCTGTTTTCTTATCAGTCGCCTTTGAACCGCGCAGGCGCCCGCCCGCCCGGCGACAGCCGCTTATACTGTTGTACGCGCAGAAAGCACAACACGTCAAGTAATTCGTTTCCCCCAACTTTCGCCTCCCTCCACTACGATGGAATACAGACATATCTACAAAAAGCAGAAACGGAAGCGAAGACGGACCTCCACCTCTGTACATCCGCCGAAACACGCCCGCAATATATATATATATATATATATATGTATTTAGTGTACATATAGGTATATGAATATAGTATACATATATACAGTATACATATATGTAGGATACACATATGTAGTATACATATATATATATAGTATGCAATATACAATATATATATATTTATATATATATATAGGGAAGCGACGACGGACCTTCCCCTCAGTACATCCGCCGAAACATATATATGTACACTATACATATATATATATTAAGTATACATACGTATATGTAGTATAAATATATACAATACATATATATACAATATACATATTTATAATGTATATATGTATGTCTTTTTTTATAGCCGTTAAGCTTCCCCGTGTGAATATTCTGTCGTGTAAGAATTACAAGAGATTGACTCCTGCATGCTCAAGTGTCTACACACAGACCCTCTTCACTATATACATACATACATATGTGTGGGAAGGAGAACTCTCTGCACGAATATATATATATATATATCCGCATGAATATGAGTGTATCTGTCTTTCCGTATCTACACACACACATATATATGACATGCATGTGTATGTGCGTATTTATCTTTCTGTGTATCTCTCGACACACGTACACATCTATATGGAGGGCAGAGAACCCTCTTCAAATAGAATATATAGATATTGTGACATGTGTGTATATGTATGTATTTATCATTCTTTCTCTACACACGCACCCATATATATCGAGGGAGGGCAGGCCTCTCCAAAATATGTGTAGGTATACATATGTGGAGCCTAGAGCTCTCTACCGTGTAGATATATGTATCTGTATATGTATATATGCGTATATCTGTAGAGGGGAAGCTCTATACAGAGTATTATATATAGGTATGGAGAGCTCTCTACGCCGTACCTATACGTGTGGGAGCGAGCACTCTCTCGACAACATACATATACATGTTTATATATGCACAGATATTTATATACGGGCAGACCATCTTCACACACACACACACACATACACACACACGCACTCTCTACATATATATGTGGAAGAAAGTGCTCTCTAAAGTATATAAGTATACATATATATATACATATATATATGTGGGAGGAAGCGCCCTCCCTCTCTACACACACACTTTAGCTTCATATATATGTACGTATGTGGGCGTGTGTGATTCCTGGTATGTGGCGTAGATCTTCAGGTGGAAACGTGCATGCGTATTTGAATATATACGCAATGTACAGAAGTATGTGTTGGTATATATAAGATGTATACATATATTTGTGAGTGTATACCTCGAGTGTACAGATATATGTATGAGTATGTCCACTATATACAGATAATATATGTATGAGTATATATAATGTGTAAAGATGTATGTATGAGTATGTAGGATGTATAGATATATGTGTGAGTATATCCATTGAGTACAGACATACGTGGGAAGGTATACACATATATACATATATATATATATATGCCTTCCCACATATGTGTGAGTATATATATGTACATATATACGTGTAAGTATACAATATGTATACATATATGTATGAGTATATGTAATATGGGTAGATACGTATGTATGAGTATATCTTTCCTGTCCACGGGGAGGAAAAGAGAACTGTGCGTCTTTTCTCGCCGTTGGATGGGGCGCGCTTTGGGTGTACGTACACCTCAGAGGTCGGGGCTGGCACACACGTATGTGGCCGCTGTGGCACGAGATTGCGGCCGTCTTTTCGCTTCTTCTGCTCCTCGCTGCAGGACGCATTTCTTTTTATATCCAAAATCAAGGAGAGGAAGCTCTGCAAGCGGCTGTCGGAAAAGCTCTCGACCCCAGGGACCATCTCTTCTGCCAGTATCGGTACGGGTCTCCATCCCTCATATATATGTATACATGCATGCAATTGCTGCACGCGCCTGTACACGTAGATGCATGCATTATATTGGGTCTGTCTATTTTGACATGCTTGCATACCAGCATACGTCTGGGTGCCTAAGTACTGGCTTCATATCTATATATATGTCTGTGTAAACGCTGCATGCGCCAGAGTATATATACTTGCTTGTATGCGTCTACACAGACACCCCTGGATTCCTACGCATACGTGTTTATGCCTCTCTTTCCCTATGTATGGAAATGTACGGCATATATCTGTATACGCATCTATACGTCCACATACACATATACATACGGCTGTACACCAAGGTGGGCGGGGATACGTATATACGTGTGGGATATGTATAGACGTGTCTATACGTCCACCTGTGTATAGGCGGTTATATACCAGGGTATACGGGGATATGTATAGACGTATCTACCCGTATATATACATATATATATATATATATATACGGGTATACACTGGTGGGTTCGAACACCCGTGTGATACATATGTACGTATGGATGTTCATATCTGCGCGTGTTCGTGTCTCTCTGTGGACAGCGCGTATATTTCTAGTAGACGCACACACATGTGTAAGTAGGGGGGCATATCTAGATGTATTATATATGCGTGATATGCAAGCAAGCTTCGCAGCTGCGCGTGGAGGAGTAGCAATCTTGGCGCGTACCTGTGATGCCTACATATGTTTGTATGCGTCCATCTCTCTCTCTCTGAGTTTCTGCAGCATAATACGTGTATATGTATAGGGTGCGTGTACAAATGCCGACGCATGCGCGTTTACATCTTCACGTATGTCTACTTGTCTATATATGTCTCACTGCCTCCTTGTGTGTCTGTCTCGCGCTCTCACATAAATATATATATATATGTAGGGAACAGGTGTGGGTTCGAGGTATAATGGCTGGGCCCCGTGACTCTGTGCATGCGGAGTAGCGCCGCAGAGCGCCACAGGGAAGGCAGGATGCGCGGTCCTCCCGCTGCCGCGCGGAGTTCTCTTCTCCTTCCCTGTAAATGTTGCGGCTGTCTGCTACTGCTGCTCTTCTGCGGGGGCCGTGCTGACTCTCTCCGCAAAGAAGGGACGCCACTGCTGCTGCTGCTGCAGCGCTGCTGCCGCGACACTGCTGTTGCTGCCGCGACACTGCTGCTGCTGCCGCGACACTGCGCTTGCTGCTGCTGCTGCTGCTGCGTCACTGCTGCTGCTGCCGCGACACTGCTCCGATACTGCTCTTGCTGCTGCTTCTGTGCTGCTTCTGCTGCTCCGACACTACTGCTGCAAGGCTGCGGAGACTGCGCGGGGGGATGGCTGCTACTGCTGCTACCGCCAGTGTGTGTACGCCAGGGCTGCTGCAGAGAGCCGCGCGTCTGTGGAACTTTGCGCCGTGCATGCCCTTTTCGTTTTTCTGCAGAGAATTGGGAGTGCTGCTGTTACACGGACTGACCGACGACGACGTCCTTGACCAACTTTTCTCCCGCAAGGGAGACGAAAGCAAAGGCAGACAAATGCCCATCTCCTACTCCAAGCGTTCTATCAATCTTCACACTATATGTACACCTCTTACTACTCAGGTCTGCTACACACTCGTATACAACTACACATATACGTGTAGACATATGTATATATGCATATATATCTATGTATATATATAGGTGTATATACATGTATATATATGTATATGTGTGTGTGTGTGTGAAGGCAGATGAATTTCGACTTTCATGAAGGGCTTTATTAATCACTATCCAGTAGTCAGATCAGCTACCCACATACGTGTACCTATACATATAGTATATATATATATATACATTTCTTATAATATATATATATATATATACACACACTTCATATATATATATATATACTTGTCGTTCTGGTGAGTTTTTTGTTAGTCTCTTTGTTTCTTTGTGTCTGCCTGCATACGGATGCGTGTCTTTTTTTTTTGGATTTTGCACCCATTTTCTTCCGTCCTCTCTTCCCTCGGCATGTACGTGTCTCTCGTGCCTGGGAGACGGCTGCGTGCGAGACGTGCGCGAACGGGGTGTACGTACACCAGCCCCGCTGTCGTCTTCGCTCGGGGTGTGCGAGTCTTTCTTTCTCGTTCCACGCTGCAGCACCAGCAGCAAAACTTCTTCTTCTTCACGCACCGCAGAAACACCCATTTCTTGTTCTCTCGCTTCCTCACCCCATGCCTTTCTCTGCCTGCTCTCTATCTGTTCCTATATAATATATATATAAGGAACAGGGTCCATCACACACATACATCATTTCATGTATATATATATATATATATGTGTCTTGTGTGTATATATGCAGACAGACCGAAATATATGTCATTTTCAGAAAGAAAGAGAGGGACGATGTCTGTGCGAGTGTGTGTGAGTGTACGTGCAGGTTCCCCATGCGGCAGGCGCGGGGTACGCGTTCAAAGTAAACGGAGAGAACCGGGTGGCCGTCGCCTTTTTCGGCGAAGGTGGGGGACTTTCTTCCCTTTCACTTCGTTGTTACTTTGATGACGACGTGCTGCAGAAAAGCCCGTTCCGTGCTCGGGCCTTTCCACTTTTGTATGACCCTTTTGCTGCTGCATGCACTCTTTTCTTTGTTTCGGGAGCTCGTTCCACACATACCTATACGCCTATGCAGACGCATATATATATGTATGTATACGCATATATATATGTATTCCTTGGCGAACGAGACGGGGTCTCCCTGTTGTCGATCTGTCACTTCATCCGTGGGTGAACTTCCTTCATTCTTTTGCTGAAGAAGTTCTTTCTGTGTGCATCTCTCTCTGTGGATGTTTGCATGCGGGTATGTGTCTCGCTTCTTGACTGCTGAAGAAGTATCCCTTTTGCGGGTGTGCTGGCCATGAGTCGTGGGAAGGCGGGGGTCTCCCCTCGGCGTCTGCATGCGCAGGGACATCGCGCGAGGGGAGGAACGTTCGAGCGAAAAGTGGCTCGCAGGATCTTCTGGGCGGCGGGTAGAGAGACGCAGAAAGAGAGGCCGAGCCAGCAGCATACGTGGGGGGGAGAAGGCAAATGTGAAGAAGAGCACTCCCGGGCGAGAGACGAGGGGGCCTTCTAGGTGGAGGTGTCTTTTTTTCCAGCCAGTGTTTCTTCTGGAGGAGAAGACGGGGCTGCTGTCTTCCGGATGGGAGGGGGGAGCAGATAGAGACAAGTCGAGGGGTACGGGAAGGCATTTCTGCTGTCGAGGACGGCAACGAAACAGCTGCAGCTGCTGCCGAGAGAAGAGGAGAAGGATGTTTAAAGGGGTGGAATTTCGGCTGCCTCTCTCTCTCCCTCTCGCTGCAGATGAACCCGATCCCTACCTATGTAACACATATATAATATGTATTTATATTCAGGTGCACACATATATGTATGTGTACATGTGTTTAGGTACATACGTGCACAAAATACTTGTGTGCAGGCAGATAGGAGGTGTCTATTCACAGATACACGTACGTATATCTATGTATGTCTCATGTATATGTGTCTTCTGCGGCGGACGAGACACAGCGGCAGGGAGACGAGGAAAGCAGAATATAGTAGGAGGGAACAGCAGCAGTGGGGAGAAACCCAGGACGAGCGAAGAAGGGACGCCTCGTCGTTATCGAGAGGAGTTTTTAAGAGAGACGCGAAAGAGGAGAAGAACCCTTTTTGGCTGCGGTCCTCCTCAGGGGTCGCGGCCCCGTGGCCAGCATGCGAAGTGCTGAAAGGGGCAGTGTAAGAATTTCAGGGGAGAGACACACAAGAAGAGAGAAGGTGAAGATCAAGAAAAGACGAATAAGAAAGAGAAGAGAGACGGGGAGACGGAGAGACGGGGAGACACAGGGAGAGAGGGAGACACAGGGAGACGGAGACGGAGAGGATGAAGAGACGTGGGGACGTAGGAGACAGGGGGACAGGAAGAGACGAGAGACACACAGAGACACGGAGACAGGGGGACGGAGACACGGAGACGGAGACGGAGAGGGGGGACGTAGGAGACAGGGAGAGGCAGGGAGAGACGAGAGACACAGAGAGAGACGGCGAGTGCTGCCAGTGCGATCGTTGCGAGACTGCTGCGACTCCTGCATGAAGTTGCAGGCCTTTCTTCATCTGCAGCAGTTGAGCTCTCCTCTGCAGTTCCTTGGGATTTACCCACCCCACGTATGTGTTTTGCCGCCGGGGTGGTCGGGCGTCCTCAAAGAGGAGAGCCGCGCGAAACTGATGAGGGAGAAGACGATGCCCTGGCGCGGGGAAAATAAAAGAACCAAAGACGGCAGCAAATTTGTGATAGGCCAGTCAAGTGTGTGTGGCTGTCACGCACACACACACGTGCAAAAGAAGAAGGGGAAAGTCCCTACTCGTATTTTTTGCATGCGTGGGTCTGTTGTAGAAAACTCCGTATGTGGGCCCGTCAGAGACGGAAGAGGAGAAGAGTTCATATCTACGCAAATAGTGTGCGTATGAGGGAGACAAGAAGAGGGAGAGAAGTCATATGAATGTAGGGAACGTGTGTGTGAGTGTGGGACATGTAAAAGGACGGAAAGGTCTGCATTGAGGAAAAGAAGAAGTCACGCTAATCTTGCTGATATGTTTGTATCAGAGACGGAAGGAGAAGGACACTGCATGCTATCGCAGGTCATACATACGTCAGTGTGTGAGAGGATAAGGCAGGAAGCGAGTTCACCATCCTACCGTAGATAATATTTATCTCTAAGTGAGAGAGAAAAGAAGAACACAAAAGAATTTGCACTAAGGAAGGTAATAATAGGTGTTGTGTGTCTATCTCTGGGGCCGGGGGCGGCGCCGGGTGGGGAACGGAGACGAGACGAGACAGAACGGCAGACGAGACGCAGTGCCCCTAGTGACGACCCCCAAGGGCCTCGGCGGCTCTTGTCTGGGGGGCCTCGGCGGCTCTTGTCTGGGGGGCCTCGGCGGCTCTTGTCTGGGGGGCCTCGGCGGCTCTTGTCTGGGGGGCCTCGGCGGCTCTTGTCTCCGTGTTTCGCTCTCGCTTCCGTCCGTTCCGGCACTTTCGTGTCTCGCCTCTTCTGCGCCGAACTTCCACTTCTCCTCAGTCGTGATTTCCTCTTCTTCATCTTCTGCTGCGCGTCTTCGGTCCCGGCGCAGTGTTTCCGTCTTTTCTGCTGCTCTTCCGTTTGCGTCCGTCGGTACGTATGTGGAGGAGGAACCTTCCCCGTCTACAAACTGGGCGAGTCCTCACTTGCCTGCCGTCGTCTCTCCGTCCTTTCTCTGCGCCCATCTTCTTCCTTCTCCGCTGCTGCTGTTCCTCCGTTGTCGGGCGCTGCGGCCCGCTCGCCTCCGCGCCGCGCGCCCTCTCACGTCTCCTTGTGTCCTCCTCCTCCTCCTTTTTGTCTCCTTCTTCTCCTTTTCATCTTCGCCTTTTCTTCTTCTCGTTTTCGTCTTTTTCTTTGTGCTCGTGGACGCGTTGTTGGGTCTGCGTCGTCTGTCCCGGCGTCCTTCCCGTTAGGAGCGGCAAGCGAGGGAGACTTCCACGCGGCGATGAACTTTGCAGCGACTCTCAAAAGCCAAACACTTTTTGCCTGCCGAAACAACGGGTGAGTTTCCTCTCTTTTTAGAGTGAACTGGCAGAGGAGAAGGGGAAGAAGAAGGGGCGTGCTGCTGCCGGCCGCTTGTGCTCGCGCGTGCGCTTCGCTCTTCCTGGTGAGAGACGAGAAGAGTCCCGGGACGTTGTCTAGATAAGGAAAAGCGACAGACAAACACAGACGGACACTTCTTGGCGACACAACTACAGCAAAGAGAGAAGAGAAAATGAGCCCGTAGGGGCAAAGTGGCCCCACACATCTGCTGCTGCTGCTGCGGCACGTGCGCCTCTCTGTGCGTGGACGTCGAGCCCACAAGTTTCCCGCCAGTCTCTCCGCAGTCGGCCGCTGCTGCGCTCCGACGATGAGTTCTGCGTGCCACGTTTTCTCTGCCAAGTACTTCTTCTCCGCAGAAAAGACCACTTCCTGGTCTCCTCTTATCACGTCATAGACACACAGCGGAATACGTGCGTTTCTCTCTATATGTCTATAGAGACACAGGAAAACACGCGCTTCTCTTTAGATACAAACATGTATGTATACAGATTTCTCTTTACTCTTATATCGTTGCACGTCATAAAGAGACAGCGGAATACATGCGTTTCTACATATATACATATATATACAGAGAGAGAGTTCTCTCTACCCTTATATCGTCTACGTCGTAGAGACACAGGGAAGCATGCGTTTCTCTTGGACAAAAATATGTGTATATCTGTCTGCGTAGATTTCTCTTTACTTTGATTAAAGAGAGTGGATTACCTGCAGGGCTACATACGTGTATATATGTGCATATGTGTGTGTATACAGGTATCGCTGTCCTTTTATTCCTACTTAAGATAGACAGTCCCAAACGTGCCTTTCTATATACACATAAATACGTATATACATGCCTGTATATATTTCGTCTCCCTACGTAGTACACGATCGACTACATATACGTTTCCATACATATATATATGTGTGTATGTGTATGTGTGTGTCCGTGTTTCTTTCTCCTGTCATTACTACGCAATGTAGACAGTCGGAGACATTTGATTTTATACATATATACGTATGTATATATGTATGTGTACAGGTTTCTATTACTACGTAAGGTAGACGGTCGAACACATGCATCTGCGTGCATATATATATGTGTGTAGGTGTGGGTATAGGTTTTCCTCTATTGTTATGAATACGTCATATAGGCAGCCGAATACATGCGCTTCCATGGTGGAAAACCTGCGTTTCTGCACATGTACATATATGTGTATATATATGTATGTACTACTTACATTGCCACGTAAAAAGGTGGACCGTCGAATACCTGCGTTTTCATACACATATATACGTATATGTGTATGTATATATGTGTGTTTGTATTCCTCTTGCCATATCGATGTGTATATATGGGTGTGTGTATTTTCCTCTCTGTCTGTGTCTCTTCTTTGCGCTGCCCGTCTCCCTTTCTCTGTGTGGCCGTCTCTCTGTTCGTGTCTCCCCGTCTCCTTTTCGCTGGGCCGTCTCTTCTTCTGTCCGTCTCCGTCTCTCCGTGGCTGCTTGTGAAATGACTCGCCGCGTGGCAAGGAGACTCACTTGGACTCTCGAAGGTGAACTTCTCCAAAACTCCAAAGAAGCACTCACACGTTGCTCTCCCCGTCTCGTCTCCCTCTCCCCGTCTCCTCTCCCTCTTCCCCGCCTCGTCTCCCCCTTCCTTCCCGCCTCGTCTTCCCTCTTCCCCGTCTCGTCTCCCTCGTCTCGTCTCCCTCTCCCCCTTCCCCGTCTTTCTGTGCGCTCGTCTCGCTTTGCTGCTGCATTTGTGTGTGTGGGGATGATTTGAGAAGAAGTTGACGGGCCTGTGAGCGCAGGTGTATACGGGGGGGGAGAGGCCTCGCCCTGCCAAAAGCGTGACGCACGTGGACGAATACCCGACCCGATTTCTTTTCTTCTACAGCGACTTCTTCATCTTCTTCATCTTCTTCTTTTGCTTCTCGTCTCTTCTTCTGCTCTCCGACCATATTTATACACACGTGTCTTCGGCTGTCTGGAGGTGCTTCATTTACACTTTTCTACGTATATGGACAAGTGTATATGCTACTACCGCTCTACGCTCTCTGTAAGTCTTCCTATATATCTTTCCCCTGTATGTGTGTGTGTGTGTGTATCTGGGTATGGATGTATGGATTTATGGGTATATATGTATGTCTATATGTACGTATGTATGTATGTATATGTATGTATATGTATGTATGTATGTATATGTATGTATGTATGTGTGTATGTATGGACACACGTCTATACTTGTGTGTCTGTCTGTGTGCCAACATAATATATATATATACCTGTCTCCGTGTAAAGTACAGCTGTTTTTCTGCATGTGTGTGTATTTGTGTTTCTGCATCTATTTGAAAGTACGTCATTTACATACTTACGATTCTTCCTCTCTCTTCGTATACATCCGCTCCGGGCGGGCGCGCGCGCGGATGCACCGGCGGAAAAATGCCTGCGTGTATGGGGGGGCGTCTTACCGTCACGTGCGGCGTTGCCCGCGGCGACGTACGCGCTGCCTGCAGTCGCCCCTGCGTCTACGAAGAAGCGCGTCTCTCTGCCTGATTAAATATGTCCTTGTGTGTACCTACCTTCTTCACCCGTCCACACATATATATGACTGTGTAGGAGTAAACAGGTACAATTTTTGCTCCTGCATGCGTATTTATATATATTTGTATGTATGCATGTCTACGTCACCACCGACGTGTCGTTGCATGAACTTATATTTGTCTACATATCTCTTCTCCATATATACATATACACATGTGTATGTCAGTATATCCCTACTCTGTCTACACCTCTACATATATATATATATATATGTCCGTACGTGTATTTATTTACATATATATATGTATATATATGTATACGTGTGGATATATGCGAGTATATATATACATAATATATGGACGTGACACCCGGTCTGTGTCGTGTGTTCCGGTGTGAAGTGGAAAAACGCTCAGCGTGTGGGTGCTGCTGCTGCTGTCTGACGTCGCGGCTCCTGCTACCGCTGCTGCTTGTGCTGCCGCTCCTGGTGCTGCTGTGTGTGTGACGTCGCGGCTCCTGCTGCTGCTGTTGCTGCTGGTGGTGTTGCAGGTACGCGATCAGCACTCCGGTGAAGGATCAGTACGCAGGAGACGGCATTGCAATTCGTGGAATTTCGTATGGGATGAAGAGCGTCCGAGTTGATGGCAACGACGTTTTCGCGTCTTTTCTCGCGGCAAAGAAAGCGAGGCAAATGGTGCTTGAAGACCGGGAGCCGGTGCTCATCGAGTTTATGACCTACAGGTCAGCAGCCTTCTTCGTGTGTCCACACACGTCCATCCATACACAGTATATTATACATGTACATACATACACACATACACATATACACACGTGCATACACACATATACTGCCTTCTCTTCACTACCCTCTCCCGCATACACACAGGAGTGCTGTGCGTGTTCTGCGCGTCCGAAGAAAGGGAGACGGAGACGGCGCGAGACAGAGAAGGCGAGAAGAGAAGCAGAAAAAAAAACAGCGGGAGGAAGAGACAGGAGGACAGGGAGACAGGAGGACAGGGAGACAGGAGGACAGGGAGACAGGGGGACGGCTACAGAGACGGAGACGGAGACAGAGCAGCAGAGAGTTGTTTTCCACGTCTGTGTGTGGGGTTGACGTCCTCTTTGCTGCACAACAAGCGGGAAGGTCGGCCCTGCTAGACGAACGGAGACGAATAGAAATACTTCACGGGGGTCGAAAGGGGTTCCCGTCTCCTCTTCGTGTCTCCGTCTCTTCCCTGCACTTCTCTTCTCTCTGTCTACCGCTGTGTCTCTCCACGTAATGCGGTGTGCCGGTCTCTGTGTGTGTGTGTGTGTGTCCACCTATCACTGACTCAACAAAAGTCGAACTCCTGCGGAATCCAAATTTTTCCTTCGCTTTCTCTCGTGCAACACATATATACATACACACACATATATATATATATATATATGTGTATGTACATATATACATGCACACAAGTGTATGTGTACGCTTATGTGGGACAACGTAGAGAGAGAGCGTTACATATATATATATATATATATGGAGATAAATGGAGATGTACACATATGTGGGACAACATAGAGAGAAAGCTCGAAGTAGTTTTTGTTTCCCTTTCACTTTCTTTACAGATTTCCCGTTTGTATCATCTGTGCATACCTGTGTGTATGCGGGGACTGCATGTTTGTATATAAATGGACACTTGTAGGAAGAGATGATGAAGAAAGGCGAGGAGAAACAAAAGGTTGCTCCTCGTTTTCGCCGGGGACTGCTGCAGCGGCAGCGGAAACAAAGAAGTCGATGGGAGCGCAAAAAGCCCTACGAACGTAGAAGTTCCCCAACTACAGCCATCGCGCCCGTATACTTCCACACACTGCCGTAACATGCTTGCATATACACACATATATATATGTATATATATATATATATATATGGACAGATGAATCTACTAGTCATTTACACGTCTGTGTGGGAGTCTTAGTATCTGTATGTATCTTGCTCGCTTTTTCTCCGTTTCTTTATATGTATGTATGTGGCCACGCCTGTTGACCACCATCAACGCCTGCACGTGGCGAAGAATTCCACCCATTTACACGTCTATGGAGAAGTCTTCGTCGCTGTGTATCTTGCTCTCCTTTCCCTATCTTCTCCCTCTCTCTATGTATATATATATGTATATATATGTATTGATGCGTGTTGACTACTATCTGTCTGCATGCGGTGAAGAATTTCCACGTCTCGTGCTGTTCCTTTTTCTGTCGTTTGCTGTATTTCCACTTGTTCTACTTCTGCATTTGGAAACGAGGTGCACCTGCAGAACAGCACTACTTTACGTGTAGAGATACTTCTGTGATGATAGATACTGCAGAGAAGTGTAGTGCGAAGGAGATGGGGAGAAGCGCAGGGACGGGCAGGTCACACACACACACACACACAGAGACTTGTATATAAGGGCCGCCCACTCTTTCTTTTTTCGAGCGTATACACATCTAATGGAAGTATGTACTTTTATAAGTACATCTATATGTATATATAGGTATAGATATTCTCATATATTTGCGTGTAGAGGTAGCTGTAGATGGAGACGTATATATATGGTGTGTATACATATGCATGTAGATGCATATGTAGGGATGCATGAAGGACGTCTATATGTATATATAGATATGAATGTTATACTAGTATACACATATATGTAGCTGTATATACAAATGTATAAATATTGTATATATGTGTATATATAGATATACATACACTAATATATGTAGATGTGGGAGTATATGTAGATGTATAGAAACGCACACACATGTGTATACATAGATGTAAATATACCACAATATACGTATATATGTAGCTGTGTATGCAGATGTTGAAATATTGTACATATGAGTAGATATACATGTAGGTGAGCTAATACATGTATCTGTATGTGTAGACGCAGGTGTACGTAAGTAGGTGTGTAGATAAGCCACATATATCTCTATTGATGTATATGCACACGTAAGTGTATATGTAGATGTACAGACGACGCATTTACATGTAGATATATTAATATGTAGATGTGTGTAGCGTTGGCGTCCATAAGTCTTCATAAGAAGTTTGTGCAGCCCCTAGGTCTTCTCCCCACTAGCCCCGTCTCCGTGTGTAGAGAGACACAGAGACGGAGACCGGGGGAGGGAAGCGACTTAAAGGAAGAGGAGGAGACACAGCAGGAGACGGGGAGACGGCGAAGGCAACACAGTAGAAGAGGGGGAAGGAGACGAAGAGACACGAAGAGTCGGCGAGACAGGAAGAGGCGAGGGGGGCGAGACGGAGACAGGGAGACGGAGACACAGAGACACACAGAGAGAGAGAAGAAGTGGCCATAAAGGAAGAAATGACGTGTTTTTTTTGTTCGTTTGGAAGGACCGAAAAACGGTGTCTCTGCGCATGCAGTTGAGAGAGACTTGGCATGCGCTGCTGCTGTGTTTTTCTGTCCAGAGTCGGACACCACAGCACGTCTGACGACAGCATGCAGTACAGGCCGCAGGGAGAACTGGAGAAGTGGAATAGATCGGGAGTTCATCCAATCGGTAAGACGCATTCAGGGGTTCGTTGCCACTTCACAGAAAAAAGGGCAAGAAGAAATAAGTCCTGCGCGCTTGTATGGATATATATGTGTGTGTAGTAGACAACGGCGTCGCACCCAAGGACGCATGCGCATGCGTCTTTGGATGAAGAGAGTGGAAAGAGAAAGTTTGTTGATGCTACTCCACTCGTGTGTATATCTAAAGGAGAGAAAAAGAGAGGCAATCAAAAGGCCGGTACATATCTATGACACTGTTGTATATACATGGAGAGAAACAAAGACCCTTCTATATTCGTGACACCCATGTATATATGCGCGTAGGTATACATTCATGCATATATACTTACGGAACAAAGATCGGTTTATATGTATCTGATATACGTATGCGTATATATATGCGTATGTATATACATATATATACACGTAGAAAGAATCAACGATGGGTTTGTATGCGTGATACGAATGTATTTATATGCGTATATACAGGTGTACATAGAGAGAAAAATTGGCTTGAAAATGTGACACATACCTGTACATACGTATGCGTGTGGGTATATATATTCAGAGCAGTGACCAGGGAGGGAAGCAATCATGTACATGTGTGCATGCGCGTATCTCTGATGGCGTGCTGCTGGCCGCATGCGCGTGGAGATCTGCGACCCCCTGGCGCGTGAAGCCACTGCGGATGATGCATCTCTGTCACTTTCTGTCCTCCCCTCCTGCAGCAGAACTCTTCCCTTTTGCTATTCTTTCTAAACGGTGAAAACTTAGTTTCTTCTCTGCTGCTCTGCCCACAGCGCGCCTGCGAAGGTACTTGGAGAATAACAACTTGTGGACGGAGGAGCAGGACGAGAAACTGAGAAAGAGTGCCCGCACGTACATGCTGCAGAAGGTGAGAGGAAAGTCACACAAAGGGAAAGCAGGAAGGGGCGGGGCGGCAGCAGCAAGAGGGGTCTGTTGTTTTTCTCGGACAAATACAGAGAGAGAGACACACACACACACACAGACGCACTGCCGGTGAATATGAGAAGCGTCCTGCTTGCGCAGAGGAAAAGAGAAGTGGTGACACAAAGGAGAAGGCAAATCACCGCTCAACAGGCATTTGCACACTCGCGATGAGCAGCAAGGAAGGGAGGAGACGTCCTCGGGGGGGAAACGTGTGAAAAAAACGTGTCTCCAAGGGCCGAAACGTTCGAAGCGCAGTTCTGCGGTGTATGTAACTCACCCCAAGTCCAGGACATCTGCTTTTACACAAAAGCTGCTGCCGGACCGAATCTCCCACCCTTCGACGTGGGCGGGCCAAGCTACTGAGTCGAGGGTGGCCGACGTCGAGGCACGCTCTACCAGCTGATTAGCAGATGTAAAGCGCTCTGCACCGGCGGGTGCTGCAGAGTCTGTCCCCCCTGTCTGTTGTGTGTGATGCCGAAGAACCGGAAGCAGAGGGGGACTTGCCAGGAGGAGGGGCACGTACTTTTTGAAAAGAAAAGTGAAGGGAAAGGACCTTCTGGCTTGCATTTGTAGCAGGCGAGTGGTCCAAATTCAAGCGAGAGGAGGGGCGTACAAGTATAGAGAAAGGGAAGGACTTCCCGATATGTGTTTGTCGCCGGCAAGCGAGAATATGCTGCTGAGGAAGAGACTCACGAGGAGAATTTCCTTCGTAAATCGCGCAGGTTCCATTCTTTTCCGGTCTGCTCTCTCCCCATATTAACACACACACACACATATACACATCTACCTACGTGCAGAGGAAAGCGAGGACTTGCTGGCGTGTATCTGTCGTATTCAACAGTTGGAATGTAGACACACACAAATCCATCCACGTGTATTCATTCTTTCTACGCATGTGTACGTGTTTATCGAGGAAGCTTTCCGACCGGCCCTTATTCCTCTGCAAATGTCTATATGCACGAATATAAATAGGGTCTACAGACTGCGATACACACACACATATCTGTATGTGTGTTTGTGTGTTGAGGAAATCGAGCAAGCGGACGAAAAACGTAGAGAAAAAAAGCGGAACGTGCGCTATTTATCGTAGGGACTCTCGTGCTGGACCTTCTCCGCTTCTACATACGTGAATCGATAATCACTGCCACATACAAATACATATGCAAACACATGTGTATATAGAATAGAAATACATATGCAAACACATGTATATATATAGAGAGAGAAACGAGAGACGAAGAGATAAGAAGAGAATTCTCCGCTATTTGTGCAGGGAACTCTGCTGCTGGGTCTTGTCCTCTGCGTGTGTAGACGGCCATACACATACATGTGTGTGTATCATACATACCGATATATGTGTGTGTGTATGTATGTGTAGAGAACGTCGGTTTCCTCCTGTCTTCTGACTTCCGTTTTCACGCAGTTCCCTTCGGCTTCTCTTCGGTGTTTTGGCCTCGCGTCAGGGGCTCTCCTTTTCCGCGTTTCATTGGCCGATTCTTTCTGCTTTCCGGCCTCCCGCTGCTCTCTCCGGTGGTCCTCCTCTTTCCGTCCTTTTCCCCCTGCTTCGATTTCCTCGTTTCTCGTTTGGAAGTTCGCCAGTCCTACCACGCGCGGCTGCTGCTGCTCTCCCGTCCCTACGTCTGGCCGACGTTGATTTATCGCTGCATGTTTTTCGTCGTGTCTTCCGTAGCGTTCTCTGCGACACTTCTTCGTTTTGCTTTCCGTCTTCGTGTGCCCCCCTCCTTTTGCTGCTGCTGCGCGTCCTGTTCTCTCCTGCCCCTTCTTCTCTCACGTGTGTGCCTTCCTTTTGTTGTTGGCTGCTGCATCTGCTGTGCTGCTCCTTCGCAGCTCAAGGCAGTGGAAAAGCACAAGCGGTGGCCGGTTATCCCAGGCATCTTCGACGATGTGTACGACAAGGAGCCGTGGCACTTGAAAGAGCAACGTGAAGAGTGCGCTGCTTTTCTGCAGCAAAATCAACAGTTTTATCCTCAGCTCAAAGAGTATGAATAAATTCAAAACCACCATATATATACGCACATGTGTTCAGTTATTTACAAAGGAGGGCCACATATGCGTGCATAGATTCAGTAAAGAGACTGATATATGCATATTTGTGTGTGTGTGTGTGTGTACGTGTACATATATGTGTGTATAGTGTAAATAGATATGCGTGCGTCTATTCAACAAATACATATGTGTGTGCACGTGTTTAGCAAGGAGAAAATTTTTATGTACGTCGGCATGTGTGTCGTCGATAGGAAATATGACTGCGCGCGGGGCTACGTCGCGCATGTGTGGACCTCCGTTTATTACCGGTGCGCACGTGCGCACCTCTTCTGCGTGACGTCGCCTCGCAGAAAAGTCTCCGCAGGCAGCAGCCGCCTTCGTTTTCCTGGGCAATGCTGCGTACACGCCCTCACGAAGGGAGACGCACATTTAACGGAGAAAAAACATACACAACGCACCCACACCCACACCCACACCCTTCTGGTGTGCGTATATATTATATGTATACACACACACACACATGTGTATATGTCTGTACATCCACATTTGCACGTGGCATAGCCCATGTTGCTGCTACGCAGTATATACATGCATGAGGCAATGGCAAGAGTCGCTGTGGTTTGCCGGGTGACTTCCTGGTGCTGAAGAGGGGGCAGCGCTTAAAGTCATCCGTCGCGATTTGTGTGAAGAGGTAGCGCGTAGTAGCCGTCCTCGTTGGTTGCCCACTGCGTTGTTTCTCCTCGTTAAAATGAGGTGTACGTACACCGCACGACCACACGAATCTCGCACTGTTCCGCGGAACTTCAGAAGGAACTCCGCTGCAAAGGACCTCGCCCCTTTTCTGCGTGTTTCTTTGTCGCGTCTGCGGCAATTTCGATGGTGGTGCGTCAGCCGCGGGCTCCTTTGCCGGTCCGCTTCGAGTAAAAGACGAAGCGACGTGGGTCGAAGATCTCCGCCCTCAGCAAGCGGCAGATCTCGCTGCAGGGGCGTTGATGTTTCCTCTGCCAGTTTCTGACTTCTTTTACGCCAGTGCTGGTATTACTGCTGCGACGAACACGTCACTGACATGAGAAACCACACATGGGCGCAGAAGCACCGAGACACTTCGTTGTTTAGCTGTTGGTGCTGCAGAACAAACCGCTGTTGGTGCTGTAGAACAAACCGGAAGCTCTTTTCTGCTTCTCGCAGATATTTTCCGAAATTCCCCGCGCTGAATTTGCTTTACTTCCTCAAGCAAAAGGAGTGCTTCTACGTTAGCACCACATAGTCGTAGCGCTGCAAAAATACCCATACTTGCGTCTGTGTGTGTGTGTGTATGTGCGTACGTGTGTGTGCATATGTACGTATGCATACATACATACACATGTATGTATGTATACATTTATATATACATACACATATATATATATATATATTGTAATATACGTCTAATAGATGTGTGTACGTAGACGATTATCCAATATAAATGTTGTGCATATATATATATATGCAGAATTGTGTAGATATATACATATACTGCACTTATCACGTAGGAGTGTAAGGCCCGGGTTGCGCGTAAAAGTGGAATAAGCGGAGAACGTTGAAGACTGACACTGACGAACCCCATCGCGCACCTCGTTTTCAGCAAAGCTATATATATATAGTGGACGAATGGTGTGTGCCTACGTAAATACCCTTTTTTCTTTTCCCTTCATACACACAACTGCATGCTCACATACTTCCACACAAGTGGGTGTACGTATTTGGCTGGGCTTCACATATGCACCAAGCGCACGTATGCACGTACACACATACGTTTCTTCTCCAAAATTATGTGTGCCCACGTACATACACACTTTCTCTGTGTCGATACCTACTCGTAAATATGTGCATGCGCATACATGTAATGCACACACATGCAGGACGCAGGAAATGTGTCGTACTGGTATGCGTGTATCTTTCGTACATGTAGCGTTTATTTTTATATGCATTACGTTTATGTATATCAATCACACACACACACACACACTCTGCGTAGTATTATATAGACCTCTGTGCGTCTCAAAGAGGGGTACGGCCGAGGGCTGGACACAGATTGCACGCCGTGGGAAGCGTCGTCGAGGAAGAGACTTGCAGCTTGGGGCACCGGAAGCAAGGAGCGTATCACCTTCCGCTCTAAGACATTTCTTCTGCACATAATACACTTTCGGTTGTAGACACACACACACACACACACGACTTTCGGTTGTAGAGACACACGTGAGGAAATCTTTTGCGGAAGTGCAGACACAGATATAGATATCAGTGTCTTCGTCGTATAGGGACGGGTTCGCCGACCGTAAATCTTCTCGTGAAGGGACGTTCAGCCTTCCCTTAATCTTCTCTTCCCCCTACACAGTGGCGGACACACGGATATACATACGTAAATTTACAAATGTCTGACAACGTATTGTTTGTTCAATGTATTCCTGTAGCGTATGTACACCAGTCAGCGGCACAGAATTAGGAACGACCGCAAGCGTCTGTATGAGTGTGCTCACGTATCCTTAGTAAACGCGTCTTCGCGCCTTCTCTGGAAGAGAATTATATCTGTCGAGGCGAAGGAAACACGGGTTCCGTGTAAAGAGGAAGCACTGCCGCACTTCGTCACGCACGAGTACCCTAGCTTTGCGCGTTAGACTAAAACGTGGGCTGCTGCAGCCCCTGAAGAGCTGTGCGTTCCTGGTGACAAGTTTCCTACCTCTCTTTGAAGAATACCGGAGGCCTCGCCATTTCTCTGCCGCATGCAGAACTGAAGCACGCCTAATGGTTCTCCCGAACCAACGACGAGGAAAAACACACACCCACACACACAGTGTTCCGACAGCCGAACGCGCACACACCCGCACGCATGCAGTGGACACGTGCAGCCACACAGACACATAGAAATTATGTATACATACATGCGTGTGTGCAGACACATACGTGTCTTTGTGTGGGTACGTGTTCACGGACTTTCATATTCGTTCCTCTCTCCCCTTCGGGTTTTTTTATTTACGCGCACGTACACGCTTGGGGCAGTGTAGGCACGTGGCTGAAGGGCCGTTCTGCACGCGGGCAGCATCAACAATACAAATACGAAGAACAGGTGGAATGCTGAAAGAGGCCGGCGGCACATGTACAACACACGCAGCGCTTGGCTATGTGCTTGCCAGAACTTTTCGACGTGCGGCGTGTGACACCCAACGGAATGCTGAACCACTCGTCGAAGGCGGCTGAGGAGCGCAAACCCCCGGAGGAGAAAGGATGAGTCAATCAGCACGGACAACCTCTCCCTTCACGCAGGCATCTGTATAGATGATAAGCGAGCCTGCTCGTGACCGCGCATGCATCTTTTGAGACACCCATCAGTACGCAGTTCCGCACTTCAAGCCAAGGCGACACACGCAGATATCTGTATAGGTGATAAACGAGTCTGCATCTGAGCGTGGCTCGCTCACACACTTTCGCACTTTAAGCCGAGGCGACACCGTCTGCTTTTGTTGTGGAAGCATGCGTGCACCATCTGCGTGCTGATATATTTGTGTGTTTGCCTGTGTGTACCTCCACACATAGGACACATTAATATACTAGGTTAACTAGGTGCAAACTGCAGCAATACTGCCTTGGATTCCTTCGTTTGGGGGACCACTACTTGCGCTTGGGACCTGAAGCATGGAGCGGCCCCGGCCTGTGTTTCAGTGCATACGCTTTACCGTCTCAAAGAAGTTAGAACAAGAACTACTAGGAGGAGACGCGTCGCCACACAGGATTCAGCCGCAGTTAGCAACAGATTCTTTCCGAAAAACCACAGTTGCAGACGTCCGGGTCAACACAAAGCCTTAATCAAAGTGTTCACGTACACGTGCATATGGCTGCACGTGTATGTATAGATATGTACGAAAAAGATCTACCTTGGAGAAGTGAGAAAAGAGGAGGCTGCAACGCATTTCGCAACGAGTCGTTGTGTGGAATAACTTTAAAACATCCACAAGGCCACGAAGACGCTCCCATGACGGTTTTACACACGTATGTATATTTACGCACATGAACAGCGTAAATAAATCACACCGTGAAACACAATTTTTCTGCGTGCAGATATACATATATATATATGTATATTATGAAGATTCTATATAGACTTGTGCCACTTCGCCGTCAGCGCTGCCAGCAGGCACGCGACAGGACGAAGAAGGAAGCCTTACGCGGGATTCAGGTCTGGCCGGTAACGCAGGTAATTGGTCGAAGTATCGATACGCAAGCATATAAAAACATATGCATATATCTATCTATATATATATATATATACATATGGCAGTGTGCACGCGAGTGGCTTTCGTCGAGCTCCTCCAGTCATGTCTTCACAGAGTGCGGAGAAGGCGGCAGGGAACGCTCAGACTAGTTAAGGGCGGCATGGGTGATAAAAACAAGTTTTCTGCCTGCCTACGTTCAGCGCGCTAGCCTCCGCTTGGTCCATCAATACCACCTCTCACGTCACTACTACTACAGCTACTATAATAATACTACTACTGCGAGTTCCATCCCTGCCTTTGACGTTCGCATGCTATGGGGAGTAGCAGTACTATTACTGCTGTACCGCAGGATACATACGTATTGTAAACACATACGTGGACGACGATAATATATTAGTGTTCATACCCTGGCGTTGCTTCTCTGCTGTTGGCACTTGCTTGCCAGCAGGCTTTCACATGAGTGTGCATCAGTGTAAAGCACGCTCCCAGCTACGAGCTTGTTATCTACATTTGTATACATACACACATATATATATATATATAGATGATTTTATACGTGTACGTATATACAGATGTCTACACATACGTACGCCCGTTTAGTTCACGTGAAGATATGTATCACAACGCACGTACGTGTTGGTTCGGAAGCACGCAGAATCCCCAAATGCTGTCTCCACTGCTCCACAGACAAGCTCCGTAGCATCTCAATAAGAAATATGTATTTTACTCTCGTCCTCTCACTTCCCTCTTTCTCTATCTGTCTCTCTCTATGTGTACGTAGAGAAAAGCAGAAATAGATTCACGTGTATGTCGAAAGCGAGTCATATGGATCACCTCGTTTGTGTGTCGTTGAGCGAAAAAAAAGTGACACTTTTCATGGAGGCCCCGTAGCATGAAATCTTGCTAAATGGAAACAGAACCGGTTTGCCAGGTTTCCAAGCCTCAGTGAAAAAAAAACCGATACAGTGCATCGCATTAGCAAGACATTACTTTCACCAACGCTCCTGCTGCATGAATGCTGTCTATGTAGCTCACTCAGAAACTTTCCCCGGTTTCTCTGTTAGGGCACACTTACGTCGTGCACAAGAAAGAAGTCCACTTGCATCTGCGGGCACACTGTTCGAACTAACCACAGTTCTACATGCAACTACATATCTACTTACAGAGATCCACTGTTGCTTTTCTATCATTCTAACTCGATGCGCATATAAGAAAATATGCACCTACATATATGTATATGACAGCAAATAGTCTATTTACACTTATCTGTAGACCTGCATCTACCTACCTTCCTGTCTATACATATATATATGTGTGTATATGACAGCAGGTAGTTCTTCCTATAGAAGATGCATTTTCAAGTAAACCCTTTTAGCAAGGCCACATAGGTGCTTGGGTGCTCGTCCCCGTGTACCCACCCCATATCGATGAGACATTATCTCCTCACCAAACTGACACACACAGACACAGATATATGAATCTTGACATAGTTGTTGGGATGTCTATGTTTAGAGTTTATCTACCTCTGGTGTGCACGTTGCATCTTTGTGTGCACGTAGTATTATCCATCACGTAGTGCGTTGATATTTTCTGTCGTGTGGCTAGCACAACACCAATTCATGATCCTCATCCCTTCGTTTTGCAACTTTTTTCATTTGTAGCATATGTAGAATCTCGCAGACGTAGACAAGGACCACTACTAACCAGCTCCTGCTTTCCCAGAGCAGTGCACGTATGTGTGCAGACACACCAGCGCAAGTATATACTTGCGTTCCCCGCAAGGCGTGTTCATATACTCAACCACATACACAAGTCATCAAACAAGTGCACACAAACAGCCACCCACATGCATTTACATATTAGTGGAGGCATCTATTTATCGCTCCATACATATAAAGACTGAAATTTTGAGTGAAGTGAGACGCTAGCGACCAGTGTGTACAAGACACCCGCCGAAGTCGGCAGCGGCTGCAGCTCTCATGTGTGTTACTTTTCTGATGAGTTACTTGACCGCTTCGATTCAAAAGGAGATTCTTATGAAGAGACACGCAAAACACTTGCTCGTGGCCATTTCAAAAATATCCGTGTTGGCGTTTTCATCTACGGACAATTAGATGTATGCGCACACGTCACACTTCTCAGGTGGGAGTACGGAGGAATCCGACACCAATTCCGTACACATTTTCTACACTTGTGTGGTGAAGCGTGCCTCCTGACTTCTGCTCGGCGCAGAAGTGAATGTGAATAGTGTACGGCATATCCAGTCCGTGAATGAAACGAGTGTTCTCGTCGGCGTCGCCGTCGCGACGGTTAGCCGTGTGCTTTTTACCGCTAGCTGGTCGGCGTGGGGGAAACGAATATTAAAATAGTCGTGACTGAGTAGGTGTATTTAGTCGACACTTTTTGAAACGTGTATTTTCCATATTTTCCAACGGCTCGGTGAAACGCCAATCTTCTTTCAACCTCCCTGATTCTATTGTCCTTCCATGTGCGCTGAAACTGGGTGCTACTATTGTTTTGACGCGAAGCACACAACCCGCGTCCATCCCCAGACAAATTCATCAATACTCGTGAATAGGTGCAGTATCTCTAATTCTATCTATATGCACACCATGACCAGCGTATATGCGTAGGTTGATGTGCACATCCCTCTCGACAATTCGTTTACTTCTCTACCTGAGTGCCTTCTGCATCGTTTGTGTGACTTTCTGTTTCTCTTTCATTTCTGACTTCTTCGTGAACGTCGCGTTATCCTTTGCCGTGCGCTTTTCGTATGCCTTCTTCCTTTTTTCTCGTGGTCACTCCTCGCTTCCCTTCCGTCCCGCACCACTTCTAATTGTTCCCTTCCCTTTTTTCCTGACGACGCCTCTTCCGTCAGTTGCACATTTCAGTAGCCTTTTGCTGACTTCCTTGCTTCCTTTACTTCCTGCCGTTGTCGCTTTGAGTCGTGGTTCCCGCTCTAGGTCGCCCTCGCGTGGCGACGCCGGTACAACATCACTAACCCTTCCTTTCTCTTCTCTTTCCCTTTATTTTCTTCAGCAGCGCTAAGCGACCGCCCTCGTTGCCTAACATTCCTCCTCAAATCAGCTCCAACGTGGTAGCCATTTTCTCCCTCTGCACGTCGCTCTCAATCGTCTTTTCAACATTTGTCCGTTCTACATGCTTCCCCTTATATCAACATATATATAAGCACACACACACACACACACAGAGTAACACTACACACACACACACACACACACACTATATACACATACATTTCCTTCTCTTTGTAGTGTGTGCACACACTATATACACATACATTTCCTTCTCTTTGTAGTGTGTGCACACACTATATACACATACATTTCCTTCTCTTTGTAGTGTGTGCACACACTATATACACATACATTTCCTTCTCTTTGTAGTGTGTGCACACACTATATACACACACACTTCCTTCTCTTTGTACTCTGTGTGTGTGTGATTTTTTTTTTTTGCTGTCCTTCGTTCCTTTTCTTCCGTCGCTTGGCTGTGCACCATATTTTCTCCGCCCGTACTCTCTTGTTCACCTTGTCGAAGAATTTCTCGAGGGTCCCATATGACTCGCCGCAGGTACCGTCTGCAACTCAGGAAAGCAGCACGATCCTACTACTAATATGACTGCCACTACTATTGCATTACTACCACTAAACCAACTTCTGCTACTCCTACTAGTACTTTTGGGGACTATACCACTGCTATTCTAATATTACTGCGGCTTCTATCCTCCGCTGTGTTATAGATGTTTTACCGCTCTACCGTGACTCTTTCTACTGCTCATTTACTGACGTATTGTGGAGCTTCTTTTAACTTCTTTTACCAGTCGAATCTATCGGAGGAAGGAAATTCAGGAATTCCTGCGGGCGAAGAAATTACTGCGGGAAAGGAATTCGTAACCAATACTTTGGTGATCTTCAAAAAACAGGGTTGATTGCCCACACTTTCCTCTGACTTCTGTAGAAATCCCGTGCCGTTTCGACCGCACGTTCCTGCCCTTCCCTTTCTCTCTCTGCAGAGGAATTTTGCACGCGCAGGCCCACCGGGCAGCAGCTGATCTCTACACATGCCTCTGCAACGTAGTGCTGCCACTCCACGTGCACACAATATATACGCATATATACAAAGGTATATAGAAATGTAGGGGTTTACTTGTCGAGCTGTAAATATCTATACGCGGATGTATCCGGGCATGTACATCTGTATATATGTGAGTACGTATGCCATTTCTCTCTGTGCGTATCAGTTCGCGTCGCTACTACTTTTCTGTGTGTATAGGGAGGAGGGGCGCCTCTTTGTGTCTCTGTCTCTGCTTGCACCATAACGCGCGTAAACTTCCCCACATTTGTAGCCGGTATTTTCAGCTGCTTAAGAAATCGCGTGGGGCTATAGCAGCAGCGAAGAGGAAATGAAGAATTGGCTTGTCGACAAAAAACAGAGAGTCAACCGCTCTACTAAAGGAAAGAGCGGCTGTTTTGCACCGCAGCAGCAGTCTCAGAACAGCAGCAGCAGGACAGATAGCAGCAGGAGCACCACGAAGGAAGGCAGCAGCAGCAGGAGGAAAGAAAGCAGCAGGAGCATCAGGAAGGAAAGCAGCAGCAGCAGGAGGAAGGAAAGCAGCAGCAGCAGGACGAAAAAAGCAGCAGCAGCAGGAGCGAGGTAAGCAGCAGCAGCAACAGGAAGAACGTGGCTGCAGCAGCTTTGTATAAGCTCGTTTGCGCTCGGTAGCTGCGTCGGCAGAAGGAGAAGCAGCAACAGCAGCAAGTTCAGAGGAAGTGCCTCGCAGCAGGAGCAGCAGCAGCAGCTGCGCGAAGGAGAAGCGGCACGTCCGACAGGCATGTTCCCATGTGGCCGCAGTAGCGGTAAATTGTCTTCATAGCAGAAAAATAGAAGAAGGAGAAAGTAATGGCAGCAGCGTACAAGTAGCGCGGAAGGGATCGTAGAGAAGGGACAGCGGCCGTGTGGCAGCGGAGGAGCAGCAGCAGCAACAGGAGGCAGAGAAGCGCGGGCGCGCGTAACGGGAGAGCGGGATGGCAGCTTCCTACGCCGCAGGAACGCTGTGAGTAGCAAAGCAGTAGCAGCAACAGGCTGCAGTGCCTCGTGGATAAAGAGATAGACTCTCACGTACATACTTGGGGCTCTGCTGAAGACGACAAGGGGCACGTAGCACCGCAGAGCAGCAGCAGCAGCAGGAGAACGTCCAGAAGAAGAAGGTGAAAATGACAGGGAAAGCAGCGGAACGTGGAGCAGGCGCCGAAGAAGAGAGCTGCGACGGTTGCTCGGCCGGCAGGGGAGGAAGAGGATGCAGAGAAAACGAAGAGACGGCTACAGCGAGCAGAAGACGAAAAGCAAAAAACGACCCCTGCTACGGTAGCGCCGCGGGACGAGGAGGACGCGGAAGAGGAGGACGCGGAAGAGGAGGAAGAGGAAGGGGGAAGACGGAGCACGAAGAAGTTCAAATTGCGCCGAGAAGAGGAAGAAAAGCGGAAGGGAGGGAAGGCTTCTACGGGCATGACCAACAACTCGGAGAAGGAGAAGGAAGAAGAAGAAGAAAAGGAAGAAAACGCGATGGGGAGGAGACTGCTGCTGAAAAAGGGCAGCCACACTCATGGCTCGAAGATTTTGTGGAAGCGGCGGCAGCAGGAATTTCCTTCCCGTGGTGGGACAGCGGGCACTGCAGCGCGGAGTCGCCCATCCCACAGACAAGCAGCAGCAGCAGCAACAGCAGCAACAGCAGCAGCAGCAAGTATTTCATCAGTCCCGTCCTGCTCGCCCGCGGCAGTGCGCTGAAGAAAGAGAGCAGCAGAAGTAGCGAAGAAGAGAGAAACAGCGGCAGCAGCAGCCCCAGCAGCAGCAAAGAGGAAGAAGAAGAAAGAAAGAGCGACAGCAGCGGCAAGACGGAAAGCCAGAGTTGCAGCAGCAGCAGCAGCAGCGAAGTCACAGAAGAAGAAGAAGAGAGCTGCGACAGCAGCAGAGAAGAAAAAGACGATTCCGCTGTTACTTCAAAATGTCGCTCGGTAGGTGGTAAATCTCCTTCGGAAGAGAATCTCGCAAGACTCGTTCTCGCCGTTTCTAAGCGAAGGGGAAGTGCTACGCGTGGAACTGCATGCCCGCATGCAACACATCTCATATACAAGGAGACACACACATATATATATGTATATATTTACACAGAGAGAAGAAGAGGAAAACTTCTACACAAACAGCCAACTCAACATCCATACACACAGACACACGGGCGTCAAAAAAAAGTCGGCTGCTTCTCTCCGCGACGCGCCGTGGTCACTCGTGCAGATAAACACGCACACGTAACGCATGTGTGCAGCATCTGAGGTGTACGTACACCCCACGACCCTTGCTTCCACATATAGAGGTACATGTCTATGGATATGAATTTCTAGGTATCTTGTGACTTATGTGAAGGAAGTTCACCCCCGTATATATACATGCAGGAATCACACAGGCTGCCGCTCTCTTCCTCTCTGTATACATGTGTGCGTCTGTTTGTATATTAGATATGTGTGTGCTGCTGTATTCCTCTGTAGACGTACACATGAAGATTTCCCCCCTTTTAAGTATGAATGCCAGAACGCAGATATGCGCGGTAGATCCTCTTCTACTTAACAAATCAAGAAGACACGTAGACGCCCCTGCAGCAGCCCAAGTGGCGTTCCCTAGGTATACCTGCCTACCTGTACCCAACCAATTCACACACGTATATACATATATATGTATATATTAAATAGTATGAATATACGTTATATTCGTAGGCCTGTATTTCTCGTTATCTCTCCGTCTCTCTCTCTATATAAAGAAGAACATGCATGTATGCTCGTCTTGGTCTCTCGAATTGTATCTCTATCAGTTGTCCTTGCAGTTCTTCTCATTTTCCTATTCTCTTCTGCAAATTTTTTTTTGCCGCTTTGTCCGTCTCTTCTGCGCACTACTCACGTGGTCTCCAGCTGTCCAAGCATGCCGCGTAGTAGTCTCATTTATCTACTTCGTCTCCCTTTCCCTACGCATATACGTATGTAGAAATATCCCATATATACACATATATGCATGCAGGTGTAACAAGCAAACATATGCGTGTTGCTACGGCTTGATTTATCTTCTCACCGGATACGCGTGTGCACATAACTACACCTTCTATATTTTCCATACATATACACATATATATATATACACACACACGCACATACACATATATATATGGGTGTATGTATGTACATTACCGCGCACATATATATATATATACACATATTTTTTATACATATGTATGCATTTACAGGTCTGTGTACATGCATGTATATATAGTTACACATATACGTGTATATTTGTATACGCACATATACATCTCTACATACACACCTACATGTACGTACGTTGACGCACACATATATACACCAGATATTCTATATTTACCCATCTATATATGTGTATGTATACGCATGAAGACGTGTGCGTAGATACGTGTAAAAGAGGCATATATATGTCTGTAAGGACCTACACATATATATACGTACATATATCCCCCTGGGTGCTTCTGTGTGCTCCTGTGCGCGTGTGTGTGTGTGTGTGTGTGTGTGTGTCCCCTTCTCAATATGCGTACATGCAGATATACGTAGGAGAGGACAGCAGGGTTTTATTGGTCACGTGAAGTTCTGTCTATGTATGTGTGCATGCGGACATATGTAGGAGAGGACAGCAGCTGTTTATTTACGGCGTGAAGCTCTTCTGTCTGTGTAGGGAGGGAGGCCGTGCTGCTGCCTTTGTTTGCTGCCTCTGCTGCTGTTGCTGCTGCTGCAGCTGCTCTCGGAGTATATGAAGCCGTGTAGGGGAAGACTGCGACTGGGCAGCAGCAACTACAACGTCGCATTTGTAACGGATCAACATTTTCCTGCTGAGCGGGACATACTTATTCGAGGTACGCAGGACGCTACGTGCTCTACGAAGGGGCAGAAAAGTGCCCCGCAGTAAGTGCGCTACTTTCTCCACGTGCGCATGCAAAGTTGGGAACCAGGTGCATGCGAAGAGTCGGTCCGACCCCATACAAAAAGCAGAGACATGTCTACTTCCCCACCCCGCACACACGCGGATAAACAGAACCTGGGCAGCCACTGCATGCGCATGCAAACTGACGCGGCACATGCATGAAAAAAACAGCCACCCTCCCCACTCTCCCCGTATCTATATACATATATATGATGCGTGCACACACATATGTATATATGTATATATATGTATGTATGCAAATATGTATAGTTTTTAAAGATACACAAGGCTAATGCCGTCCCAGGGGTGCATGCAGGCGCTCTCTGCATCCCCCTCTCTCTGCTCGAAAAGTATCAGCGACAGCACACGAACAAATCGTAGACAAAGTCCACTCCTTCACAGCGGCGCTTCAAGGCACACCCAAAATCTATGAAATCCATGCAGGGTCCATCTCTCTCAGTCGAAACATATATACGTATAAATATACATATATATATAATGCACATAGACATGCAGGTATGCGTACACAAATACATACGCAGTTATACGTATACACACATATATTTCTATGTACCTACTTATCCAGGCGTGTGCTGGTTCATGTATATATATATATGTATACATATACACATATGTATGATGCTTGTACGTATATATGTATGATGCTTGTACGTATATATGTATGATCTATACTATACATATGTATATATATAGGCATAGACCCGAATACACATATATATATATATATATAAATATGTGCGTGTCTTTCTCTAACGTAGATGTATAGGAGTGACTCCACATACATGTATATATATCTGTGTGTGTATATGTGACTTTGGGATTCGTAGAAATAGAGTGAAGTGTATGCATGCACATTCGAGTGTATGTACACCTGAGTGACCAAAAAAGGAGAGAAGAAAGCGTAACAACACCGAGGAAAGTGAAGCTGCAACAGGCTGCTGGGGTCCGAGAATGACAAAAAAATTGTCTTTTGATGAACCGCGTGGACTTCGTTTCTCTGCTGCGGCTTTGCTGCTGCTCTGCTCTTGAGCCGCTGTCCTGCGCTTGTGCCGTCTTCTTCCCCCTGGTGCTGCCCTCCTGCGCTTTCCTTTGCGGCTGTTCTGCCGTGCCTTCGGCCCCTCTCCTGCTGCTGCTGCTGCCGCACCGCGTTTCTTCTGCTGTTGCTTCCCCTGCGGCTGTTTTGCTCTGCCTTCCCCTTTTACTGCTGCTTTGCTGTTCTTCTGCTGCCGCTCTGCTGCTCCTTCCCCTGCGGCTGCTCTGCCTTCCCCTCCCCCTGCTGCCGCTGCTATTTCGCTTGTCTTCTCTTGCTGTTCCGCTGCTTTTTCTTCTGCGGCTGTTCTCCTCTGCCTTCCCGTCCCCCGCCTGCTGCTGCTTCTTCGCTTGTCTTCTGCTGCCCTTCTGCTGCTGTTTCTTCCCCTGCCCTGCCGTTTCGTTCCTCTTCCTACTGCCGTTCTGCAGTCTCTTCCCACGTGTGCTGGGGGTCGCTATTTGCCTGCTTTTCTCTTGCCGCTGCGCACGCGCGTTGCTTTCTACCCTGCTTTTGGTGATCGCATGCCTCTTCCGCTGCAGGACTCAAAGCGAGAAAGAAAGCTTTCAATAACGACGAAGTTCTCCTACAGGTGACCAACCCATCACCCACCTGCATTCACGAAGTTTCCGTTAATATTCTCCATCTATCTACCCACACGTCCATAAAAAATTACACACGCACACATATACATCTATATATATATACGTACGTATCCGTACATGCGTTTACGCATACGTGTGTATACATATGTAAACGTGTATGGACTAATACAAATATTTAAACGTTGGTATACGCATATATACATACATATATTGACAGAAACATATGTGTACATACATATACATACATACGTATGTAAACAGAAATATATATATATATATATATAGGTGTCTACGTTTGTTCAGACACACACGTCTGCCGCATATTTACAGATATATATATATTATATATATATACACCAAATCCTGTGTATCTTCTTATCTGTCTATATATATATTTATGTATACATATATATTTATACGCCTGCTCCTACATATATACCCTTTATATATATGTATATATATATGTGTATATATAGGCAAAAGAACCTCTGAGTTCATACATATTCATATTCAAGTATATATAGATATATACAGGTGCCATGTAGTAGATTTGTATGTATAGGGACGTACCCGAATCATTTGCATATACATATATATATATGTAAGCCAACTGCCGATATATGCGTGTATCTTTACGAACGGCAGAAGACTATTTACGTAGGACTGCGGTGGCAGTCGTTGCTGTCGCTGAAATGATTTTTTTGTAGGTGGAACACCCATCGCGCTGGGAACAAGTGAAGGGGAAATTTGACAGCTGCCTCTTCAGGCCTCAGCGAGTGAGCGGAGAGGGGGCGGAGGGAGCTCCTCTGCTGCATGCATTTTTGCCGGAGGACTTCCTGGGAATTTCAGAGAAAAAGAAAGCGAAAGGGAGAAAAAGGAGAAGTCCTTTTCTCCGTCGCCGTGTCTCTTTCTGTCTTTGCATGTCCATTTTCGTCTGCCACTCGGCAGCTCTGGAGGAAGTCGCTTTCCTCACGCTGGTGGGGGCGTTTTTCTCCGGTGTACGTACACCTGAAAAGCGCAGGAGGGACAGCACTTCGGCGAAGGCCGCATCCTTGGCGAGAAGTTTCTTGCGGTGCTTCTCTTCTCTCTTCGCCTCTCCACCCCCCGCATTCCTTTCCGTTTCGTCCTGCATCTGCGCCTTCCTCGCTTTTCCCCTTCGCTTCTCTCTCTGTATGAGTCTCTACATATACACTTGTGTATATGTACAGATTCAGGATAGTTTCCCTCTCTTTCTCTGGCCGCTTGGTCTTCGACTATGTGTGTGTGTGTATATTCTGAAGAGCCTTTTTCCACTCTCTCTCGCCCATAGTTCTTCTCCCCCTATATCTACCTATTTTCCTATCTCTCTATCTATCTGTCTGTACACATATGTATATATATGTACGTAGCGTCACAGTAGGGGATTTGTCTCTGCTTTTCTCGCCTTTCCCTGCTCTTCTTATATATATGTATATATATATGTAAATAGGTGGGATAGCTTCTGTCTCTCTGCTTGCTTGCTGTTCGTATATATGTGTGCGTATACACACAAGAAACGCTATCCTCCTCTGTGTCTCCCTGTCTCTGTGTCTCCGTGTCTCTGTGTCTCCCTGTCTCTGTGTCTCCGTGTCTCTGTGTCTCCGTGTCTCCGTGTCTCCCTGTCTCCGTGTCTCCGTGTCGCACGTCTGTCTATTTGATCGCGAAGACATTTGTCCCTTTCTCTTGGCCCCGCTCTCTGTTAAAAGAAGCCGCTCTATCTCTTTTTGTCTCCCGGATATATACACATGTGTGTGCATTCTCGAGACATGTTACTCTCCTTTTTTCTCTCCCGTGCTGCTCTTCTTGTGTGGACGACGCTATACAGGGAGGAAGGTCTTCACCTGCCTTTCTTGCCTTTGCTGCCCTTCTTCATATGCGTATGTGTGGGACTCGTTCTGTGTCTCCCGCCTGTTGCTCCTGCAGTATATATACACATATGTGTATTGTATCTGTGTGGGTCGAGAAGAAAGTCCCCTGCACTTTTGCCCATTTTTTGCGCTCTTTACATGTATACACTTCTTCTTATATATACACACACACGCACATATACATATGAGGCATGCGCATGCATATTTGTGAAACTGTCTGTTTCTTTGTGTATCCGTGTCTCCCGGGCTGCTGCCCTCCTCTGCCCACCGCAGGACGCGCGTCAAATTCTTCGAGTTGCATGTGTCCATGTCTGTGCGAGACGCGATGAAGATCTTCTCCCCTTTTTATCTCCTCTGCTTCTGCTCTCCTGTAAAATGTCTTCCTTTTCCACGTGTTTCTCTATGACGGACTTCAGTCAAAAAGAAGGAACAGTCTACACACCAAAAGAAGGAAGCCTTTCTCACTTTCTTTTTCTCACTTTCTTTTCCTCGCCTTCCTTTTCTCTCCTTCTTTTCGTTTCTCTTTCTCTCTTTATTTCTTCCTCTCTTTCTTGTTCTCTCTTTCGTACATATATATATATATATATATACACGTACGCGTTGGGCAGGAGATGCACACATTTCTCTACCCGCCAAGTTCTCCATATCGGCGTATATGGTTTCTATCTATTACTCTCGTTTTCTCTATGTACCTCTCTCTCTATATATGAAAATATATGGAGGTGAATGTTTGTGTATGTACACGTATGTGTGTCTACATGTGTACGTATGTGTGTATATATGTATGGATATGTGTATATATATAATAGACATACATCCATGCATACGTATATATTCATATTTGTATATTTAAATACGTCCTTGTGTCTACCACTATATGTAGACATATCTGTATCGGCGGATATATGTAGATACCCATGTATATGTACCTACACATAGATATGTAGGTGTACGTATATGTGTGTGTATCTACATGTGTATGTATCTGTATGTGTGTATATATATGTAGGCATGTATGTAGGCGGGCATATATATATACTTGAGCACATGCATATATATACGTATATGTATATTTGTATGTATATGTGTGTAGATATGTGTATACGTGTACATATATGATTTCCAGCCTCTGCGTCCACGTACATGTGTAGATATATATATATATATGTATGCGTATGTAAAAGTGTATATGAAAAGACTGACCCAGCAGATGCTGCTTTCCAACACTCCGATATACCTCCCTCATTACCAGCATCTACGTCTCTATCCATATATATATGTATGTATTCCTCTGCCTGTGCATATCCTCCGTCTGTACATTGCATGCGTATATATGTGTATGTGTGTGTGTTGTGGAGGAGTGCGACTCTTCCTGGAAGGCGCACATTCATTTGCAGCAGGCGACGATTTTTTTTGAAAGTGAAGAGAAGAGACGATATGACCCCTTCTGACAAAATGCCGGAAAAGAGAGCAGCAGCCCGTCTTTTCGTTTGAAGAGAAGCTCCTCGCTCCCGGCCAACAGCGAAAGACTTCCCATATTTGTGTCTGGCTGGGGGGACACACCTGTCACTGCATGCGGATGGAGGGAATTTTGTTCTCTTCATATATTCTCTTTGGCAAACACACATACATCTATCTATATCTGTTCCCGTCTCTCTCTATATACAAAGTACCAGTGTATTTCCCTCCCTATATATATATATATACAGAGACGTACCCTCTGTATATACAAGCTTGTGTATTCCTCTCTCTATGTATACACACATATATGTGTGTGTATAGTCTTTGTCAAGACTACTACGTGCCTGTTACCCTCTATATATGTACGTGTGTATACCTGGGCTCCATCACTGCTCTAAGTCTCTATATATTGATACACATATACATATATACACGTATATATACATATGTGTATATGTATATGTATGTACATACGTACAAACTTGAATACTTCTCTCTGTACAAGTACACATATATGCATATGTTCTTTGTGAAGATAGATACGCGTATGCTGCTGTCTGTCAATTTACATAGTTGTGCTCTACCAGTACAATAAGTGTATATATATAGGTGTGTATGTGTAGACGGCTATCTTATTTGTACGTGTGTGTGTCTACAAAATACTTTTTCTCCCTCCCTTCTCTTCTTTTTGTCTTTTTACGTCTGTTGGCGAGGATAACACATACGCGGAGACAGGTGTCTCTACAGAAGTCGGAAGAGTGTGTCTTCACGTTTGCGTCTGTTTGAATATTTGCATGCAGCTGGGCAAGATAAGAGATATCGCTCGGTGTATTGCGTCGATTCAAACGGGTAAATAATAAACCCCTTCCTGCTTCTTCATCTTCTTCTCTTTTTTGCCCTCCTCCATCTTCTCCCTGACATCGAAATGATACCTCTGACAAGGACGTGTTTTCTTTGCATGCATTAATTACCGCCCTCTGTATAACTACACCACCTTATTAACCTTTCCTCTCTCTCTCTCTATATGTGTGTATATATTTTATGTCAATAAATACTTCTAAGTACCTACACATATATCTATATATATTTGATGTGTATATATCTCTCTATCTCTTTGTCCCATAATGCATCAGTCCGTATTCCTCAATACTTATACATACATATATATATGTAGAGGGAGAGATAGATAGATAGATTTCTGTCCATATATTAAGGTGTATGCCGGTGTGTTTCTCTCTGCTTCTACATCTAGGAATACAAATATATATATATGCGAACGGGTATTGCAGTCTGTGTGTGTGTGTGTGTGTGTGTGTGAAGGTGCGTTCGTATATATGTCTGTGGCTCTTTTGATCATTTCTATATGTATGCATATATGTGTTCTGCATGTATATATATGTAGTACGCATATATATATAAATATATGATATATTTTGCTGCATCTCCTTCCTGGTGTCTACCTGGCAGTCTTTCTCTGGCCGCTGTATGTGTTTCTCTGTCTCATTATCTCTCTACACGTCGCTACAGCTACCTCTCCATATATACATGTGTAAATATATACCTGCATGCATACACATATACACATATATTCACATATATATATGTGTATGTATAAGTCGGTATTTTCGTCTGCTTCGAGGCAGTCTCTGCAGTTCTCCGCCTGAACGCAGGAACACCTTGACGCAGTACTCCTGCGTCTACACCCATATCTGTCACTTCTATTCTCCCAAACAGATATATACATAGACGTAGATACATGCATATATATTTACATATATATAATACGTAAATCTGCGTATATGTATTTATCTCTCTGTATATACATACATGTGTGTAAACACTGTGAATCTCGTTCTCCACGCTTATATATGGTGGTTTATGTGGACCTTTGCATGTACGTGTGTGTGGACGTGTGTCTTTTTTTCCCCCTTCTGTATATGTGTGTCTTATTTTGTCTCCGTCTCCGTCTCCTTCTGACTTCCTGTCTCCGTCTCTGCATATATATGTATATATATATGTAGGAAGTCTTCTTCACCAGGAGTAAAATATATATATATATATATGGGAACTTCACGTCGCAAGAAGCGAAACACACGTATATATATATAGACGGGAATTTCTATTTGTGAGAAGTTACACGCGTATATATATA
>KL647290.1:5357091-5435071 GCA_000727475.1 Sarcocystis neurona | reverse complement strand
CCTGCTGCTGCTCCTGCTGTTTCTGCTCGTGCTGCTCCTGCTCGTCTCCTGCTGCTGCCGCCTCTGCTCCTGCTGCTGATCCTGCTGCTGCTTCTGCTGCTGATCCTGCTGCTGCTTCTGCTGCTCCTACTGCTGCTTCTGGTGCACCAGGAGTCACCGAAGCAGACGCACGTTGTGTGCACGTGCTGCAGCTGCTGCTGGTGCTCCTGCTGCACCAGAAGTCACCGAAGCAGACCCACGTTGTGTACACGTGCTGCTGGTGCTGCTGCTGCTGCTCCTGCTGCTGCTCCTGCTCCTGCTCCTGCTGAAGCTCCTGCTGCACCAGAAATCACCGAAGCTGACGCACGTTGTGTACACGTGCCGCTGGTGCTGCTGCTGCAAAGGCTTCCATGTGACGGGTCTGCCGCTGCCCCGCGGTGGTGGCTGCATGGTCTCCGCACCTGCAGATGGGCAGCAGCGCGCAGATTCTCCGGCCGCCGCAGGAGATTCCTGTCGCTTTCTTGTCCTGCTGCATGCTCGCCGTTACACGCAGACACGCAGCTGCTGCAACCACGTGCACCTTTTCACGCGGTTGCTGCCGCTGCTGCTGCATGAAATTTTTACGTGAAAGCAACGGAGGAGGAACTTTTCGGGTGCTACGCACCTGCTGCTGCATGCGGAGAAGAAAGTGGCGGCCTTTTCTCGTGTCTCTACGGGGAAAGATGCGGCTGCTGCCTTTTCTTCTCGTCCTCCTCCCACTTTGCATGCGCAAATTTGTACGCACGTCCACACACATCTTTACATACCCATGTATATGTCTATTAACGTGTGTGTCCGTGTCTACATATGTCTGTTGTCTATACGTGAGTTAAATACAAGTGTATGTGTCTCTATATGTCTCCGTATGTATACGCAAGCCCTCACGTAAAAATACACATATATATATATATATGTATACATGTATACGTATATATACTCGTCCACTGATGTCTCTTAATGCATCGCTCACACATAGAAGAAAACCACATATATCTATATTCGTCTGCGTTCCCATATACATATATATATATATACATGAACCCACCCTATCATATATATATTCATACCTTGTTGTATATGTCTATGTGTATGTATATATGTATACAAACATACGTGTGGAACAAAGTATAGCCGTGTACGTGAGCGTCTCTATGTATGTATATACACCCAGGTACTGCGTATATCCACATATATATAATATATATACATATATATATGTCGAGTTACCCTTTCTTTCTCTTTTTCTCTCTTCTCCTGTATATTCCTCCTTCTCTTTATTTCTCTCTATATGTATATATATCTCTATATACGTGTGTGTGTGTGTGGTACAACAGATAAGAGAGTCCAGCCATTTCTTCTTCCTGTGGAGGACGTGCGAGGGTGGGAGTCCGTCCCCGGGAAGCTGCGGAGAAATGTTCTTTATCTTGTGAATTGCCAGCAATGGCCAGACACGCAGCCATGGCCCACCGGTGAGAGACACAGCAGCTGTTCGCCCCCCCTCTATTTCAACAGCCACACACAGAGACAGGGCGAGACATCCACAGCCACCCAAAGCAGGGAAGACAGACCCACGCACATGCAAATGCAGATATAGATAGATTCACAAACGAGGAACACAGCGATCTAATATATATGGAGAGAAAAGGACGGAAGGGTAAAGAGACACAGAGAGACAGAGCGAGCACTCTATAATATATATATATATATAGCTATATAATTATCCATATATATATATAGAGAGAGACGGAAGGGTAAGCGTGAGAAAGAGAACGGCCTATAATGCATATATATATATATATATATATATATGTATATGGGTATAGTGTACGTACGTATGTGTATAGATAAAGAGAGAGAGAAATAGAGACGCGCGGCCAAACAGAGAGAGCGACCGAGAGGGCGACTGACGTGGAACGTAAATATATATATATGTATATATGTATATGTATATATGTATATGTATATATGTATAGTGTGCGTACGTATGTATATATATAGATAGATAGATACATAGATAGATAGATATATAGGGAGAGAAATGGAGACGGGCGGCTCAGCAGAGAGGGCGACCGATGTGGAAGGCAAATATATATATATATATGTATATGTGTATATGTATATGTATATATGTATAGTGTACGTACGTATGTATATATATATAGATAGATAGATATATAGGGAGAGAAATAGAGAGGGGCGGCTCAGCAGAGAGGGCGACCGTCGTGGAAGGTGAATATATATGTAAATATGTATATATGTATATGTATATGGAGAGAGGAAGAGGGAGATGAAGGAGCAGAGGGGGAGATAGAAGTCTGCAATACATGTAAATAGGAATATACGGAGACGCAGGTGTGCTTGCAGGAGAAGAAGAGCTCCAGTAAAAAAGAAGATATGTGTGAGTTCGTGAAGCAGGTGCACGTCTGTGACTTCGTATGTCTTTTGAGACACATTCGTTTATCCGGTTTCGTGTATGAATCAGCAGCGCTTTGGTCGGAAACGTCTCACATATACGTATACACCCAAATTTATCCACACATGTATATATACGTACGTATGGATAGTAGGCAGCTCAACAAATGAAACGCGTCCTTCCACTACGTACACCCAACGCCACGTACACACTTGCGTGCATGCACACATATACATGCATGCACACATATATATATGTGTGGATACGTCTCCATACGTACGTAAACATTCGTACACATAGAAGGAGGCCAGTAAGGAAAAAGGTCCTTCTGTTTCTCTTTTATACATACACACACATACATACACACACATATACATATACATACACATACATACATTTACGTATTCATATGCATATGTACTTTTGAAGAAGAGAAACTCTCTCTTTCTCTTCATGTATACATACGCATACATATTCATACATGTACATACACACCTTTATCCATAGATACAAACATACGTACACACACATATACATATCAGTACATATATATATATATATATATGTGTATATACAAATTTACCGTTTCGTTTTCGCTCTCTCTTTTCCTGACTATTTATCTGTTTTTCTCTCTCTGTGTCTCTTCTTGCGTAGACTTCTGGGTGGTCTCGGCACCCCGGGTATTGCAACTGTGTCTGCTGCATGCGTGCTGCTGCTGTCTCGCTCTGTTTATCGGTTCTTTCGGGTACGGGCACCCCGTTGTTGCTTTTTCTGCTTCCTTTCCCCCGCGACTTCTTCCTGCTGCAACTCGCATGCGCGGAGGCCGGCGTGTTGAAGAGTCGACAGAGAAACGCAGAGAAGCAGCATTTGTTTTGCGGCGCGGACTGCAGTGCAGGCGGCCGAGGGGGGGTGCGCATGCAGAAGAAAAGAGGCAGACGTCTTTTCGAAGAATCTTCTCTCACTGTCCACACGGAGGACGTGTGTAGGAGGGGCCGCACCGACGGAGAGAAGTCTGCGTCCCGTATATATACCTGCAGATGAAAAACTTCTGTGCGTGCATGCGACACACTCACCGCATGGGGCGCTCTTTTGGGGGCCGTGCCCCGGCTCGCAAGATATAAGAGAATTTCTGCGAGAGTGTGCGACGCACTATCCAGCAGGCTCAGGCCAGAAGATACTTGCTGACCTTCTCCTGGGGACATGCGAGGACGGCACTGCCTTCTGCTGCTGTTTCTCTGCTGCCTTCCGCGCAGGAAAAATTCTCTGCCGTCTGGGCTGCGGGACGCGTCTCCCCATCGCCGAGCACGTGAGTCGTTGTCTTCAGTCGCCTGCATGCGCTGCTGACTTCCTGCTCCTATCTTCCTTCTCCTGCTCTTGTCCAGCCAAAACTGTAACATTAGTCGTATGTGTGGTTCTACCTATTCTTGATGAAGTGGCTCCTAGCAGCATTCATATCAGTCACGCCACTCGCCGCGCGTCCCGTCAAAATGCGGTGCTTCGTCTCTCTCCGCATATTTCCTCTCCCGTGAAACGCCTATCTCTACACCTCTATCTCTCTCTATATATACAATTGCAAATCTAAATATATATACATATATATATATATATATGTGTATGCCTCTCTCTATATATATGTGTATGCGTCTGTGTGAAGATACATGAATGTATATATATGTATATATGTGGGCGCTGCACGTGGTTATTAGTCTTTTCTCTTTATATCTTGTTCTCATTACACATTCCGGTATTTGTCGACGGGCAGTTATATATATGTATACGTGTGACTATGAAGGGGAGGGGAAGGCGTTCACACGTATACGTATATATACATCCGTGTATCTTCACACAGAGACATATATATATATGTATATATGTGTATTTGTAAGTACAGAGAGAGACATATATATATATGTATATGTAGAGGGAGACACACACACACACACATACACACACACACATACCAGACACAGACACATATATAGGCATGCGCATGTATGTACGTATAGGTGTTTATGTATATACGCGCGCGCTTGGGTGTAGGTACAGCAGAGGTGCTCCCTAGGTACTCTCTGGACACCTGTTAACGCTCCTCTTAATTTCCCAGAATTCGACTTGCTGCCCGCGTAGTGCATTCTCAATGCTCGTAGAGTTGTACGTGGAAAACGGGAAAAAGCAAAAAAATGTGCAAGACGAAAACGGAGACGTGTGTGCAGTCTTTTAAATACAGCCAGACATAGGCACGCATATGGCTAGCTGTCGAGCTTGGTGCCCAAAGAGAGAAAGACGCAGGAATACGTATAAGTATAGAGTCAACGTGGGGTGGTGGTAGATTCGGCTGTCGCTTTAGAAAATGCCAAGAATACGCAGACCCCTGCCAGCTGAGAGCTCCAGCAGTCACCGGTTGTGCAAAACAGCAGAGGCTTGGGAAGCGATAGGAAGAAGCTTCTGGCGCACTGTACGTACACTAGGGTTTCTCCTCTCGCAGCTCGGGTTTCAGTCGCAGTGTACGTACACCTGAGTTTTACCTCGGTTGCGGTGTACATACACCTGAGTTTCACGTCTCAGGAGTGGGCCTTCGGCTGCGGTGTACGTACACCAAATTTTCACCTTTTTTGAAGTTGGGCCTCGGTTGCGGTGTACGTACACCTGAATTCCGCATCTCGGGAGTCGGGCTTAGGTGGACGTGTGTGCGTGCATATGAGTTCGCGTCTTGGGACTTGGTTTCCGGTGACAGGCTACGTTCGCCTGAGGTCTGCTTCGTAGGACTCAGACTTCAGTTGCGGGGTACGCACACCTGAATTCCGCCTTTCCTCGGCGCCGAAACGCAGCTAGCTGTGCATGCGTCGGAGAAGAGACACGTTTAGACTTTTGTCGGGACTTTCTCCTGTCCTTGGCTTGTTCTATGTGTTGCATATCTTTGCTGTCACTGCTGTGCTCAGAAGGGCAGAGTGCTCGATTAAGACAGACAGCGGGTGTGGGTCCGGCTGTACGTACACTCCGAATTTGCTGCCGCGTCTCCAGTCCCACGCCGCTATTTAGGCCAGCAGCCACATCGAGGATACGATAACTCTGGCTCCGTCAGAAGCGGACAGGGTAGAGTTCCTGTTCAAGATACGCAGATTTCTTTCTCTACTTTATACATATCATTATAAAGGAGCGTGTGCCTCTGCCCGCCTGTATACGGACTTGGTCGATTTCTGTGGATACTCGCTACGGCTACGTCCTCTGTGTGTCTGACCGCCTATACACCAGCATGGGGGTGGCTGTTCTTACGACTCCACAAGGCCCTCGGTGTTGTTTATACGCATGTGCACCTGGCCACGTAAACTTCTTCCACTGCAGAATACGTTTCAAAATATTCACCTGCATATACATATATTCACTTATATAGATGCCTGTGTGTCCATATATTTACACGTATTAATATCTGTATACGGCGTATGTTTACATTGTGTGCGTATCTATCTATCTATCTATCTATATATATATATATGTATGTGTACATTTGGGTGAGTGGACTGATATTTTTGTAAGTTGCGGAAGGCTTTGGGTCCCTGTCAAAGAGTCGGAACGCACGGACTTGCGGCCCCCTGCAGCGCAGCGTGACTGTCTGGCTTCTCCTTCATATCTGCTCGTTTTCTTCCCCTTCGGTTGTGTGCTTCTCCCGAGGCGAGCAGAGAAGGGCACTCTTTTTGCAGCTGCGAGGTAGCACCTTTCCACTATGTCGCATGCAAGAAGGGCACACGTGTGCATGCGCTCGCCTTCCTCGCCTTCTTCCGCCTTCGAAAAAGGAGTCCCCTTCCCAGATGTCGTGGCCGCTGGTTTTTTCCATGTTTATTTTCCGTTTCTGCATGCGGATTGACATGCGCGATGCCCTGAACTAGTGATGCGGCAATTTCTCCTCTCTGGCGGCGCATTACGAGAACACTCCGTACGTGGGGAAGCTGCATGCGGCTCTCGACTCGCTGCGTTGACTCTTGTTGATGAATCGTTCCCCACCTGAGACTCTGCAGCTATACACGGCTGGCTGCAGGAGCTTTTCTTGTGTGTGTCGAGGTTTCCTACACATGAAAATGTCCACTGCTGCTTCCGCGGTCCGTCTGCTAGCCGTTTTCTCTAACAACACACGCGCATGCATCTCCGGCTGCCCGTCCTCAGAGATGCAGCCGGCTTCTACTCTGCCCTTTCCCCGCTCGTCCTCTCTTTATGGCCCTCTCAATTTTTGAGAGTTTTTCCTCTCCTAGAGACCAGAAGGTACAATTTCTTCTTCCACGCCGTCGACAGCCCCACTGCTGCCGCCTTCCTCGGCTGCTTTTGTCCTCCTCTTTCTGGTGTTCCGTCCGTTTATGCTTCGGCTGCGGCCTTCTCTGCAGGGAGAAAAATGTCGCTGAATTCGTTTACCACGCGTCCGTTCGGATCGACTCTTCTCGTCGGGAAATCGGCTCTGTTCGCGGGTCACGAGAGTTCCTTTCTTTCTCCCTGGCCTCGTCACTTTCTGCGGTTTGGCTGCTTTCGGTGGTTTTCGCCTTTTCCCCCAAGCCTGTCCCTTCCTCTCCTTCCCGATGGTTGAAATTGGACGACTCTGTTCTCTGGTCCTTCTCTTTTTCTCCCTGGGTGTGTGGACAAAAAGTTCGTCTCGGGGGACTTGTTCTTCCTGCATGCGAAGACGACGCGCTACCTGGCACATGCGGTGTGGCTGCTGCTGCGCTGCTGCTGCTGCAGTGCGGTCTGCTGTCGACGAAACTCGAGGAAAATGCGGCTGCGTTCCCCGTCCGCGCCTACGAGGAAGCCGGAAGCGTCTTGCTACATCTTCAAGAGAACTGCTGTGAGACCGTCAGCAGCGGCGGAATTCAACTTCGCCCACCACACCTTCCCGCTCTGCCCGCCGCGGGGGAGGAGGCCTTCTCCACCCTCGACAGGGTCGCGTCTCCTCTTTCCCGAGCAGGGGAATTTTTGCCAGGAGAAGATCGACGCACATGCTGCAGGACTGAGATACTTGTTCAGCTGCAAGTCTCTGCATGCGCACAACAGAAAGAGAAGAGGCCTCCTGTTCATACGTCGCAAGGCGCTCAATTTGTTTTACTGAGAGACACGAACAAGAGAGAAGATGGCACACGTAAATTTAACCTCCTGGGGATCGGTGAAGAAATATTTCCGCTTGCGACAGAAGCCGCCCCGCGGGGGCACAGAGAGTCTCTGCATGCAGCAGCAACAGCTTCAAGTCGACCGGGACAGAGAGAAATTGCGTGGCATGTACCGGCTCTACTTCTGCATGCGACGGCTTCTCTGCAGCCAAATGAGTCGGGTGAAAGGCGTGCGTATATTTCTACCTGAAGCGTGTCTATAAACTAGTCAATAGTAAATACGTGTCTGCATCAGTCCAGAGTTCTCTCTATGTGTCTGTCTGCGTCTGTGTGTCTGTATGTGTGGGTCTGTACGCATATGTGTTTATGTCTGTATAGATGTGTGTGTGTCTGTATACGCATATGTGTCTGTATATGTGTTTGTGTATGTGTCTGTATATATGTGTCTGTATATATGTGTCTTTATATGTGTGTGTATATGTATGTCTGTATATGTTTGTATGTGAGTGTATGTGTGTGTATGCATGTGTGTGTGTGTGTGTGTGTATATATGTATGTGTGTATGTATGTGTCTCTACATATGTGTCTGTATATATGTCTCCGTATATATGTGTGTATATGTGTGGAAATATGTGTATGTGTGTATCCGTGTGTATCGGTATGTATGTGTGTGTGTGTGTGCACATATATATATATATATATATGTAATGTATGAATGTACGTATATGCGTGTACCTACCCGTCTCCGTCGCGAAAAAAGTAGACGCGTACGTAGGTGGATCTCGCTCTGGTAGTGGGCAATTGCGTTCCTCAATACTTTTCCGGGGACTTACTCATATATATTATTGCATGCATGCATATATATCTATACGGATGTGCATATTTATATATATGCAGATGTAGCTGTATATATATGTATATATGCAGACGGTGTACCGGTAGAGATCTAGGAGGCGGGGGTCAATACTGCCTGCCGTTCTCTCTTTTTTGTTTCACGAAGAAAGAAAAGCCAGTTTCTTCTTGTATATTACAAGATCTATGCATGTGTGCACATACCTGGGCGCCCGGTGCATGCGCTCAATATAGGTGTACCCATGTGCATGCACACACATATACAGAGTCGCCCATGTGCATGCATATATACACAAATATAATGTGCACATAGACATGCAAAAATGCCATGTACTTGTTCTCTTCTCTCTCTTTCTCCGTGTCTCTCTGTTTCTCCGTATCTCTACGTAGAGGTCGTGTCTCGTTGAGCTGTCTCCGTGTCTCCCTGTCTCCGTCTCTCTGTCTCTCTGTCTGTGTTTCTCTGCATTTCAACGTAGAGGTCGCGTCTCGTGGGATGGTCTTCCTGTCTCCCTGTGTCTCTGCCTCTCTCTCCCCCTGTCTCTCTGTCTCGCTGTCTGTGTTTCTCCGTATCTCTACGTAGAGGTCGCGTCTCGTTGAGCTGTCTCCGTGTCTCCTTGTGTCTCGCCGTCTCCGTCTCTCTCTATCTCCACGCGTGGGGTCGCGCATCGTCGAGCTGTCTCCGTGTCTCCCTGTCTCCGTCTCTCTCTGTCTCCGTCCCTCTCCCTCTCTGTATCCCTGCCCCTCTCTGTGTCTCTCTGTTTCTCCGTATCTCTACGTAGAGTTCGCGTTTCGTTGCATTGTCTCCGTGTCTCCGTGTCTCCCTGTGAATCGCCGTCTCCGTCTCTCTATCTCCACGCGTGGGGTCGCGCATCGTCGAGCTGTCTCCGCGTCTCCCTGTCTCCGTCCCTCTCCCTCTCTGTATCCCTGCCCCTCTCTGTGTCTCTCTGTTTCTCCGTATCTCTACGTAGAGGTCGCGTTTCGTTGCATTGTCTCCGTGTCTCCCTGTCTCTCTGTCTCCGTGTCTCCCCCCCTCTCTGTCTCTCTGTGTCCCTCTCTGTCCCGTCTCCTTCTGTCTCTTCCTGCATTCCTCTGCCTTTCCCGCTTTCTCCGTCCCTTTGGCTTTTTCTGTGTCTTCGTCGATCACCTGTCGCTCGACCTGGGGAGAGGAAAATGCCCATTTTAGAGAGTTCGTGAACTTTGCAGAGGAAACGTTATCCGAGGAAGTTGGCGCGCTGCGGCCGGGCGTGAAAGTCGGCAGAAGAGAGAGCAGCAGAGAGACGCCACCGCATGCAGGCGCTGCAGCCCCTTGAATGAGGCACCTGCGCTTCTTCTTTGCGTGCCCCTTCCCTACTGCAGCGGCGGAATTTGCCAGACGCGTCGACCTGCGAGGTATTCTTCTTCTTCTTCATCTTCTTCTTCCCATATATCCCTTCTTCTTCTCCTTCCCATATTTCCCTTCTTTTTCTTCTTTAAAGTCTTCTACTACTTTGTCTTCCTCGTCCCCTTTTCTGCCTGCTGCTCTCTCGCTGTCTCGAGTCTTCTTCGCACCACCACTTTTCTGCGGACTTCTCCAGTTGCAAGAAATCTATCAAAACTGCCTTTTTCTGTCTTTGTGTCTGTCTTCGTCTGTTGTCCTTCGTCTGCTTGTGTGTGTGTGTCTCTCTCTGTCTTCCCTGCGTTGTCACTGGGTATATACAAGTCTGTGTCTACCCATTAATAGAGGAGTGCGTCTCCCGATACATATTCGTGCTGTGCATCTATGTTCATTCTTCTTCTTGTAAATACGTAAAGATGTGTGTCTGTGTGCATATATATATGTATATATGTTTGTGTATATAAGCGAGTCTATGTGAGTATGTAGGCAGATACTTGGATATGCACACATATATACATGTAGAGGGAGGTGCAAAGTGATATATATATATATATATATATATATGAAAAACCTCTATTTATATGGGGGTAAGTACTTGGATACACCTCTATAAATATGTGCGTATATACGTGTGCATATGTATGAACTTATATGCATATATGTATGTGTATGTATCAGCATCGATATCTATATATATATGTATATCTCTCGAAGGTGCATGTCTACTTATACAATGTTTCTGTCTACATATACATAAACGTGTATATACATATGAACCCTGTGCATGCATGTCTACGTATAGACGTACACACATACATATATAAATATTTCTAAATTTGTGTGTATATGTATATGCATGCGACAGTGCCTTTTCATCGTGTAGAAGAAAATAGTTTTCCACCCATATATATATATATATTTGCATGCGAGTAGAGGCTGCGCGCCGTGAAGCGAAGCGATGATTATGTCACTGGTGCGAAGAGGTTCAATTTTGTGGAGTTTTCAGTTCTCCTGCGGCGTCTCCGTTTTCTTCCCCCACGCAGAAGAAATTTCTTCTTTCTCTCCACAACTCACTCAAGAGAGATGCCGCATAAACGTACGTATGTGTGTATATGTCTATTCTCTTTTCTCTATTTATCTGTCCATAAGTAAATATATATGTGTATATGTATATGCGTGTGTCTCCACAAGGCACTCGAGAGAAGACGCAGACATTTTACATGCACAAATCTATACATATATCTTTGTATCTATCCATCTATATATATATGTGTATTTGTGTATTGTTATATATATAGAGAGAGAGCAAGTGTCCTGCTGCTGTCTTCTTTCAAATTTGGGGGGGAGAGCAGCTGGTCGAAATCCTCGCGAGCAGCAGCAGCCTCGTCACCGAGAAAATATACGAAGATGTAAATGTACGCAGCGTACGTCAGCATGCCTTCACTTTTCTTTCCGGTCTGTCTCTCTGTCGCGATATACGTGTGCATGCGTGTATACCGAGAAATACACGAATGCATGCAGCTACACACAAGCATGTCTTCTCTTACTTTTTCTCTCTATACGTATGTATATATGTGTGTAGACAGAGAGATAGATAAATACAGATATTCATAGGTAAGTACTCTTATATATGTTGATATGGGGATGCAGGTACCTACTCTTCTCTATTTTATATATATGGATTTATAGGTCCCTACTCGTTTACGTATGTATTTGAATATATATATATATGTGGGGGGCGGCTCTCGACGTTGGGAGGGTCAGTAGATGTTCGTGGGCTTCCTGAATTTCTCGTACATGCAGCTCTATATACATATATGTAGCTCGATAGATGGACCGATGGATAGCGAGGTTTTTTCTGTATATACATGTGTGTATATAGTAGTGCGTTTATCTGGTTGGACGCCTTTCTCGTAAGAGAGAGAGAGGGGTTGATAGAAGGAGATATAGAGAGATATTTATATCTCCATATATATATGTATATTTGTGTATGTCTCGCTGTACGGTTCTTCATATATATGTATATAGGTACAGAGAGAGAGGTAGGTAGATAATAGTGTAGAGAGAAACGTATCGGTTTATAAATTTACATGTACATATATACATATATACATATGTATCTGGGTACATTTGTATGTGCCTCACTGTACGGCTTCTTTGCATGCACGTATATATAGAGAGAGACAGAGACGGAGGGGACCAGCAATTAATACTTGTCTCTCTGTGTCTTTCTATATATATATGTGTATGTGCTGGACATCTGGTAGGGCAACATTTTGAGCCACTGTCACTTTGACTGCTTTTCACATGCTGCTGTTGCCCCTTCCCCTTCCCGTCTTCCCCTTCCCGTCTTCCCCTTCTTCGGTCCGAGCCCTGACGTCTGCGCGTGTCCGCATGCATGCACGCATGCCTGCTTTCTTTTTCCATGCCGCGCCGAAGACATGCATGCGGGTAGACACCTGCGGGTCGGACTGCATGCAGGGAGGAGACGAATATTCACCGTCGACCCGGCGGGGGCGAGGGACTTGGACGACGCCGTCCACGTGCAGCTGCTGCCTCGCGCTGCGTGGACGGGGGCAGAGGCGGAAATCGAACTTGGCGTCCACATTGCCGACGTCTCTTTTTTTGTCAAACCTGGCGGAGAACTTGACGCAGCAGCAAAAACTCGTGCCCTCACTTTGTTAGTCCGGCAAGAAGTACTTTCTACGATCTCTCTCTGCATATATATGCATGTAAAGGAAGAGAAGAAGAGACGAAGATAGCGACATATGAAATTCCCTACATATTCACATATAAGTGTATATAGGCAGAAAAATAGAGAGAAAGACGTAGAACGAGATCAACACTTTTCTACATATACATATATATATGTGTATGGGTGTGTGTATGTAATGCATGTATGTATGTATGTTATGTATGTATGTTATGTATGTATGTATGAATGTTATGTATGTATGTATGTATGTTATGTATGTTATGTATGTATGTATGTTATGTATGTATCTTATGTATGTATGTATGTATGTTACGTATGTATGTATGTATCTTATGTATGTATGTATCTTATGTATGTATGTATGTATCTTACGTATGTATGTATGTATGTGTGTATGTAAGTATGTATGTGTGTGTATGCAGGTGTATATGGATATATTAGTTTCTCTCTCTTTGTGTCTCTACATCTCTCTCGGTCCACAGACGGAAAGCGATATAATTACATCCCTACATATTCACATATAAACACATACACATATATATATGTGTATAGAGATACTTTTCTACGTATATACGTATTTCTATATAGATGGATGTGTGTGGATGTATACGAATATGTTCCTCTCTTTTTCTCTAGCGACGTGGTGACTTCCCTACATATTCACACACACATACACACACACATGTACATACAGAAACTTCTCTGCATGCATGCAGATATGTGTGTGGGTGTATATGAGTGCCTTCGTCTCTTCTTCTGTTTTTATGTTGTGTCTCTCTCTGTGTGGCCATATTTTCTCTGTGAACACGTGTCTTGGATATGCATGGTAGAAGGGCTGTTATATGAAGTAAATGTGCACGTATAAGACAGGCGGTGTTGTAGCATATGAGAGATGCATGCGTATATATTGCCGTTTCCTTTTCTTTTGTTGTATCTCTGTGTGGTGGGCCGTCGTCGGTGAATTTCTCCGTCTCTGCGGCGCAGTTCGTTTCTGCCGTTACCAATAAATTCCCCCCCCTTCTCCTCTGCCATCTCTTCCCCTTCTTCCATCCATATTCGCGAATGCCTGCATATACGTATATATACACATCTATGCAGATGCCCACGTATATATCCGTATGCCTACTGGCTCACGCCTGCGTTCGTATAACTCTCTCTATATATATACATATGTATATATATATATATGTATGTATACTGGCGTACATGCCTGCCTTCATATATATATATATATATATATTGGCGCACGTGCCTACTTCCGTATATACATATATATATATATATATTTACGTATGCTGGTGAACATGTCTGTTCTTGTGTATATATATATATATATGCACTGGCACACACGGCTGCTTATATATGTATATACAGTGGCGCACATGCCTGCTCATATATATATATACATACATACATATATTGGCGCAAGTGCCTGCTTGCATATATATATATATATATATGTTTAAACGCCCGTCTGCATATCCGTATGAGTACTGCCTCATGCCTTCGTTCGTATACCTCTGTCTCTCTATATATGTATATTGCCGCACATGCCTGCTTTTGTATACACATATGTATATATATATATGTATTCAAGTACACGTGTAAATCCACACGTTGTTCTCAGTTTTATTCGCATAAGACTGTTCGTTTTTTTGAATAAAACGGAAATGAGAAGTGCGTGGCTTAAGAGAAGGAGAAGGAGCAACTGCACTCGAATGTTTGTGTCCACGTGCCTCGTCGGTAGGGACGCGTCCCCCCCCAGGTGTACGTACACCGCAGGAACGCCCTCTTTGCCGCGCGTACAGTCAGGAGCGCGCCCAGCAATTCTTCTTCTAACTCGGAGTATACACACTAGCAAAGGTGTTGACTTTCTTGAGAAATGAAATTCAAGTGAAACGACCAAATACACAAGTCTGTCTCCCGTAGCAAATACTTGCAGCAGCGATCCGTCGTACCCCCCGTCCCACGTTGTCTTCGTCTAATTCTTCACGCCTACTCAGTCATCATACGCACAAGTATGCACCCTCTGTGTATATATGCCTCTGTATACATTATACATATATATATATATATGTATGTGTTTCTCTCTTTGTCCGTGTCGATATATGTACATATATATATGTCTGGGTCGAGTACGTAGTCTTTGTAAATATCCATTTTACCCAATCTGTTCATGTATCTCTATCTTTCGACGACTCTCAGCAACTACTTTTTTTCCCCTGCACTACACTGCGGAGGTACACACACATACATATATATATACATGAGAAAACGACGTTCTTCACGTTTGTGCCTCTGCGTGTCTATCTATCTATATATCTATCCTCTCTTTCTATATATATGAATTCGGTCCTGTTCGTCTGACGTGAATATCCGTTGATGTATTGCGTTCCTCTTTGTCTCGGGCGCCCTTCTCAGTTTCGTTGTCCCCCTCCGTCTTTTTCTGTATGTGCCTTCTTCAGTATACGAGCCTGACTACCGGGTCCTACACATGTGTGTGCATTCTGTTCAAGATTTCTCAGTTTTTCTCCATATTTTTCTCTTTTTCTCCTGCTCTGTCTTTCTGTCCGTCTCTTCCTCTCCACGCCGAATTAACGGTTCCCGTCAATCATTTCTGCTCTCTATCTGTGTGTCCCTGTATCTATATAGGAAGAGGTATATACATGTATACTACACACATACATACGTGTATTTATATGTATGCTTGCGGGGTTGCAGGTACTTGGCGCAGTCCAAACTTCCGATGCTGCCGAACGCGCTATCGGGAGACGCATGTTCTCTTCTTCCTGGGACACCAAAACTCGCAATTTCCTGCATTTTCCGCGTATACGCAGACGGGAAATTTGTCAAAAGTTGGGAGCCGCTCTACTTTCGTTCGGTAGCGAACCAACCCACCACTTCGCTCAGTTTTCTCTTCTGTATTCTTCTTCATCTTCGCCTCACCACGTGAAAGTACATATATATATACATGTGTGTGTATGTCTGGTGGGGAGACACCTCCCCGCCGTCTCCCTCTGCGTGTCTCCGTCTCCGTCCTCTTCGAGGGGCCCCCCAAACTTTCACGTCGCTATTTCTCGGTATATCCTATTTTCTCATCAAAAATGCAGGGGAAATGATATCTGCCTGTATCTGTCTATATCTATATGTGTCTCTATGTATTTCTCTACACGTCTTTATATGTATATATATCTACGTGTATATTTCATTCTGTCTCTCTCCATATAAGTATATATGTATATCTTTGTACATTTTTACCGGTACCTATACATATATATGTATATGTGTAGCTGCGTACGTATTTTTTTTGTATATCTATCTATATCCATATATCTAATACTAGATGTGGATCTACTTAAATGTATACTTATATAGCTACTTGAGTCTATGTGTGTATCTACATATCTGTCCACACGTATATATCTACATACATATATATATATATTTCTGTTTATATCTGTCTGTCTATGCCTTTTTCTACCTAATTGTGAACAGCAGTCTGTATCTGTCTATCTGTCTATCTATATCGTTCTCTCCATATGTGCCTCTGTCTATCCATCTGTATATACCTGTGTGTATCTATTCATCTGTTTATCTGTATCTATTTATCTATCTATGAATCTAATTTTATCTATCTATATCTATCTATATGTATATCTATCCGTACCTCTTTATCTACATCCATATAACTGCATGCATCTAGATCTATATATCTATATCTACCCCCCCCTATATCTATATCCGTCGATACCTATCTGTCTACGCATATCTCTTTATGCCTACCTTTCTATCTATCTAGTATACCTATCCACTTATATATATATGTCCATCTGTGTATTTCCATATCTCTATATATGTGTCCATCTATATCTATCTACTATATCTGTGTATATCGCTCTATCTACTATCTATCTATATCTCTAGGTCTACCTACATTTGTCCCCCTCTCTCTGTATATAGGATGTCTGTCTGCGGCTGCCTATATGTATATATCTACCTGTGTCTATGTCTGCATGTCGATCTACATATTATTTCTATATCCCTCTATATATCTGTCCCTTTGCATATCTGCGCGTCTCGCCCTTTTTCCCCCATTTCCAGATCTTCCTGTATCTCTATTTTTACTTGTGTCTGTATTTTTATTTCTCCCTTTCTCTCTTAGATGTATATGTTGATATTTGTGTCTACTTCTATCTATAACTTCATCTCTTTTTATGCGTCTCTACACCTTTTTGTATGGATCTCTGTATCTATCCGTATCCATATCTATATGTATCTATATCTCTTTGCTCTTCCTGGGGATTTCTGTCTACCTATATATTCATCTGTCTAATGTATATACATATACATATATACATATATATGTATGTGCGTCTATCTATATATGTACGTACCTATTGACAGTTATGGCCATCTGTCTCTATATCTTTATCTATACACATCGGTCTCTACATATACCTGCACATATATCTGCACCTGTTCGCCTTTACGTACGCGAGAATATACACAAATGTATACATACATTTGCATGAGAAAGATATATACGTATATGTATATTTGAAAGGTATATACACATGCATACATACATATATATACATATATATACGTCTGTCTTCCTGAGAGTATATGCGTACCTATCTACAAGTAGGTAATCATTTTCACACATATATATATATATATAGATATATATATGTATATTCGTATGTATACATATACATATATATATATATATATGTACTAGTATACCTTCTTATCTGTATGTATACGCTCCGTACGTGTATATTCATACATGTCTCTATGTGAGAGGCCCGTCTTTTCTGCTTATTTTAAAGTATAGGCGCACGTATGTATGGATATATTCGTTTATACATACATGCATGCATCTCCCTCGAGGGACGACAACATCTTCTTTTGAACGCAGAGAATTGCTGCATACAAATTATCACCAGTTATTATTCTCATATATATATATATATATAAAAATGTGGAGACATATATATATATATACATATAATATATATACATTAGGCGTGTGTGAGTGGTCCCATATTGATAGATAGAAACGGATGAACAAATGCTGCTGGAGATCAATTCACCTATTCTGGCACGTATACATGTATATATGTATGTAGAGAGAATTTTGGGGGAAGAGGGGTATATATGTGTGTGTACGTGTGTGTAAGCATGTATCATTATTACCTACGTGCAGATATATGTGTAATATATTGCTGTGAAGCTTAAGCGTCGACGGGGTACACCTGTACATACATATACATACATTTATATATAGAGAGAGAGGAAGAGAGAGCTATAGACACATAAATGTAGTACATATCCTTACACCTGTATATATACATATATGTATATATACGGTTTGGATGCACACACATATACGTACACCTGTATAGATACATAGATATAGGTAGATAGATTTCTACAAATCCGTACATCCATACCTGTACCTCTATATATGTGTACGTGGGCGTATGTATGTCGATAGATATAGTTGTCCAGAATATAATGTGTGTGAGTGTAGGAGTCAATAGAGAGGTGTGCGGGTTGGTGGTGTTTCTTCAACGGCGTGGAGAGTTCGCGGGGGGGAGAAAAGGGAGAAGCGACGCAGAAAAGAGACGGAGTTTGTTGCGGCATGTGCGACGGGTTTCATTTTTTTGCCGCAGGTAATTCAAAGCTGCTGCCGCCTGACGTACGACGAGGTGACGCCCTTTCGAGAGACGCATGCAGCTGCGTGCGAGTTTCGTCGTCTCGCTTCCTTTCCCTGCTCTCGCCGATATACGCAAACTCTCTTCTATTCCTCGGGCCTCTGTGCCGTACCTGTGCTCTTCTGGCAGTTCGAGGAATACCAGCACTAGTAGAAGTAGTAGAAATAGTAGAAGTAGTCGTGGTATTAGTGGCAGTCGAAGTAGTAGTAGCGGCAATAGCAAATAGAAGCAGCAGTACTGTCGCAGTGTCATTATTAGCAGGAATAGCAGCAGTGGTGCTGATAGCGGCAGTACTTACAGTAGTAGTATAAGGAGTCTCCTGCGAGTACTCGTCGACTTCGTAGTATTCGTCGTCATAGAAATAGTAGTAGTAGTGTAGTACGAATAATACTTTCAGTCGTCCTAGCAGCAGTAGGAGAGTCCTCGAAGTCATAGCAGAGTAGTAAAAGGGTGAAGGGTGTGAAGAGTCGTTTGAGTCATCGTTTCATTGAAGAGATTGCAGTCATCGTAGTGGTAGTCGCAAACGCTGCAGGAAGAAAACTCAAAATAAATATCAGCAGGAGAAGTAGGAGTACGAATAACCTTATAAATAGCAGCAAAAGTAGAAGGGATAGCACTACCAGTAGTAGTCACCATAGTAGTAGTAGTTGTTAGGGTAATACTACTACTAGTAGTAGTAGTTATATTAGAAGTAATAGGAGTCGTAGTAGTAGTAGTAGTAAGGACTATAGTATTACTAGTAGTAGTAGTAGTAGTAGAACTAGTGCTGGTAGTAGTAGTAGGACTACTCCTGATAGTAGGAGTAGCAACAAGTATAGTAGTAGTAGCAGCAGTAGTAGTAATAAGGGTAGTAGTAGTATTATTAGTGTTAGTAATAGTGGTAGGAGTAGTCGCACTATTACTAATAGTAGTAGTAGTAGTAGTAGAACGAGTAGTAGTGATAAGAGTAGTAGTAGTAGTAATAGTATTATTTATTAGCAGCAGTAGTAGTAGTAATAAGGGTAGTAGTAGTAATATTGTAAGTAATAGGAGTAGTAGTAGTAGTGGTGATAATACTAGGAGTAGTGGTAGTAGTAGAACTAGTAATGGTAGTAGTAGTAGTAGTAAGGGTATTAATAGTAGTAGTAATAAGGGTAGTAGTAGTAATATTATTACTAATAGTGGTAGTAGTAGTAGAACTCGTAATAGTAGTAGTAGTAATAAGAGTACAAGTAGCAGTAGTGGTGGTAGTAGTAGTACTAGTAATAGTATTACTAATTAGCAGTAGTAGTAGTATTAGTAGTAGGAATAAGGGTGGTAGTAGTAGTAGTGGTAGTAGTAGTAGTAATAAGGGTGGTGGTGGTAGTAGTAGTAGTAATAGGAGTAGTAGTAGTAGCAGTAGTAGTAGTGGGAGTAGTAGTAGTAGTGATAATACTAATACGAGTAGTGGTAGTAGTAGTGGTAGTAGTATAGTGGAACTAGTAATGGTAGTAGTAGTAGTAGTAGTAGTAGTGGGAGTAGTAGTAGTAATAGTAGTAGTAGTGATAATACTAATACGAGTAGTGGTAGTAGTAGTGGTAGTAGTATAGTGGAACTAGTAATGGTAGTAGTAGTAGTAGTGGCAGTAGTAGTAGTAGTGGCAGTAGTAGTAGTAGTGGTGGGGAGTAGTAGTAGTAATAGTAGTAGTAGTAGTGATAATACTAATACGAGTAGTGGTAGTAGTAGTGGTAGTAGTATAGTGGAACTAGTAATGGTAGTAGTAGTAGTAGTAGGGCTCCTCCTGATAGTAGTAGTCGTAGTAAGGATAGTAGTATTAGTAATAAGGGTAGTAGTAGTAATATTATTAATAGTGGAAGTAGTAGTGCTAATAGTAGTAGTGGAACTCATAATAATAGTAGTAGTAATAAGAGTACTAGTAGTATTACAGGTGGTCGCAGTAGTAGTAATAGTATTAGTAACTAGCAGTAGCAGTATTACTAGTAGTAAGGGTGGTCGTAGTAGTAATATAAGTAATAGTAGCGATGCTACTATTGATAGTAGTAGTAGTGGAACTATTAATAGTAGTCAAACTAGTGGTAGCATTAATACGAGGACCCCTAATACTAGTAGTACTGCTCGTCTCTCTACATAAACAGACTTACATATATATACACGTATATATATATGTATGTAACTGTACCTATACAGATTTATATGTGCTATATGTACATACACATATACATATATATATATGTACGTATGCGTACGGGTATGTGTACTAACATATATATATGTATGTGTGCGGACTTGCATGTGTTTTAATATATACGTATATATGCGTCCATGTATGTGTACTGATACATGCATATATATATGTATAGGCGTATAATATGTATGTGTACGAATATATATGTATGTATATCCGTACATGTATGTGTACTAGGATATGTGTATAAAAAGTATGGGAGTGAAGGGAAGTGGTAGAGGCTGCTATAGAGCATGGGCCCAGCCTTCAGCAGCGTCGTAGACGTGTATTCGTGTGTATACACGAAAACAGAGATATATAGAGAGATAGAAATAAATAGAAAATGAATCACGCCAACTGGTATGTGTGTATATGTGTGAATCGCTCAGCAGTCCGACTTTTTTTGTATATATCTGTTCCTCTCAACATCTCCTGCAGCACCACGCTGGGAGCCGTTTCTTTCATTAGAAGGTTTTACATATATACAGGAGAAGACGCATGCGCACACACATATATATAGATAGATAGGTAGAGTCATAGAGAGAGGGAAGAGTGGGCCTACGGAGAGAGAAAGAGGGGGATATACATACATATACATACACGTATATACACGCGTGCGTACCTATGTATACATATATATACGTGTACGCATATGTATGTACCGACGCAGGAGTTCCAAGGCCGCTCTCCTCTTGTGTATATACAAATAAAGAGAAAGGGAGATAAAAAGGCACACGAAGGTAGACATTCCTATGAAGTTGTCCCGCTGTAAAATACATATACATATATGCATACGTGCTTCCAAGGTGACTACACTTGTATTCATATTACCTCAGCTTCCTACATACATATGTATATGCTTGCTTCGTATACGTACGTACATGTATGCCACTTATGCTGCTGGTAACGGGAAGCTATATATCTGGTAACCCACCTTCACGTATATATGTATATATGCAGTGTCGCCTGTTTATGCCTATATATAGAGATAAATGCATGCGTACAATTTGTACTACTCTCGCTTCATATATACATATGGAACGCGTTTAGAAATATTCGACTCATATATATGTATATTGACTAGCCCCGCTTAATGCATGCACACACGTGTATATATGTGTGTACGTAGTATGCCCGGTTCATCTATATTTACATATATAGGAATACGTACATACTGAATTCAAGTTCCGCTTCATATACACGTATACGAAGATAAGCACTACCCCCTGTGTCCTGTCTACGTACGTGATAGCCCCGCCTCACACACGTACGTACGTATAGACTATTTGTATGTGTTAAAGCCCACCTCATATATGTGTATATATATGTATATGTGTAGCAGCCCCGCTTGATAGAATAGGCGCCCATCACAAAGACGGTCCCGCGCCCTGTGCATGTGCATGCGTCGCACCAGCGTCCATTTCTCCGGTTGTCCACCTAGTAGTACTAATAGTAGCAGTGACCATACTAGTAGCTGTTCAGTAGTCTCGTACTAGTGGTAGTTACAGTGGATGTGTAGTGGGCACAGGAATAGCAGCAAAGTAGAGGAGTCGTTGAAATTTCAAAAAAGATGCTGATTTGTGTGTATGTCTCGGGACGACAGCTACTTCACCATGGAGACAGGCGGTCTCGCTGGTGGAGAGCAGCACTTCTGTCTTTCTTCTGCTCTTAGCTGCTGCGTTCACTTCGTCGTCGTCTCTTCCGTCCTCCTCAACCTCTAAAAAAATAGATATAAATATAGGTATACGTGCTCGAAGCTAGATAAATATGCATATACTTGCGTATGTATGAAGAGGTATGTGTGTGTGTGTGTGTATGTCTCTTTGCCCAGCAACACTGAGACAGCCGCATATATATATATGTGTCTACGTGTCTTTTTTTATGCTGGAGACAGGCATGTATGCGAGAATAGAGAGACAGAGGAAAGATATGGAAAAGTGATATATACGTCGGCTGGTGTTTTCCGCTCGATCTCTATCTGTCTCTCTCTGGCGGTTGCTGTCTCCGTGTCTCTGTGGCTGTGTCTCTGTCCCCCACTTTCCCTGTCTCCGTCTCAACACCCTCTCTGTCCGAGTCCATTTCGCCACGTAAAAAATTTCCATTTGTTTGTCCGTCGGTCGTTGGGGGGGATGCAGGAGCATCAGATTTGCTCAACGTTTTTGCCGATATGATCTACGGACTGTCAATATATTCCGTTATCTCGGAGGGTCCACCGCATATATATATGTATTGGTAGAGAGAGAATAAGAGGGAGAAGAACAGAGAAAAATAAGCTTCTTCTTCTGGGCAGCAGCAGCTGAAGTGGAGGAAGTCGCTTGGGGCCGGTGAACGGAACGGCTTCTCGCTGCCTACTTCTCCGTCCACAGGCGCGAGAGGGGGGAAAGGCAGGGCCGCTGCGGGGAGTTGAAGGACGCCGGCGGCTGCACTTCCCCTGCAGGCTGTTCACTTCTGCTGCTGTCGCTGTTGCCGCGGTTCCTGCTGCTGCTACTGCTGTTGCAGCTGTTGTTGCTGCTGCAGCTTTTGTTCCTCTTCCTGCTACTGCTGTTGCGGCTGTTGCTGTTGCTGCTGTTGCTGCTGCCGCCAACGTCGGCGCACGTGTTCTTCCGTCTCTCCTACGTGTCGGGCCGGGTTGTTGTGCTCTGTGCAAGTGGCTGTCAGTCTTCCCAGCGGTATGTGAGGTGGGCATTCTTTCCGTTTGTGTCTCTCTCCCTTCCTCCGTCTCTCAGTTTTCCTGCATGCAAGTGAGTCTCGGTGGTCATACTGTCATTACATCGTCCACACAGTTAGAAAAACAGGCCAAACGAAGCAACAAAGACAGAGAGACACGGAGACAGGAAGAGACACGCAGAGTCAGAGAGGGAGACACGGAGACAGCAAGAGACACGCAGGGACGGAGGGGGGGAGACGGAGACACGGAGAGACGCAGAGAGACGGGGCGAAACGCAGAGAGACGAAATCAGAGAGACATCGTTTTGTTTTACGGAGACGTGGTGGAGGTTTTCGTCTTCTTCTTCTTCTATTTCCAACGCGTGTGCGCGGCTTTCTTGTTTCCTGCTGCTGCGATATTGTACGACACCGGGACGAACCCTGTGGTGCTGCTGCTGTTGCTGCTTCGTCCGCCGATGCTTCTGCTGCTGCTGCTCCTCCTTCTTTCCCTGTATCTCCTCTTCTCCACACCGGGGAACTGACCCTTCTCTTTTCGCTCCTTTTCAGTCCTTCACGGATGAGCAAAACCTCTTCTTGTCCTTCTGCGCGGGGCCCTCGAGCAACGACGCGCATGCATGTGTATATATATGTGAATATATATATATATATGTATATCTATGTATATCCCTCTCCTGTCCTTCTCGTCCACCTCCTGCGAAGGCGTTCCGGCACGCATATTCATTTCCCTCTTACATATATCTATTCATTCTTCTCCGACGTATATATGCCTGTATTCATTTCCTCCCAATACATACACTTTCACTCCGCTCCGAGACATATATGTATATGTGTGTATATATACATATTTATCTATTCATTTGCCTCCGATATATGTGTATATATCTATTCATATCCCTCTGACATATATATATCTATCTCTTTCTCTCCGATATATATATATATATATGTCTATTCGTTCCCTATATACTTCAGTTACTCCTACGACTACGACTCTCAAGACTGCCAGTTCCATTTAAAGCAGTCCGCCATATATATATATATACACACGTGTACTACTACTACTACTACTACTACTACTACTATTGCAATACTACTAATAGTAGTATTACACCAGTACTGCTGCTGCCACTACTAGTACAACCATAGTAGTACCACAGTAGTACTACCACGATACTATTACTAGTAGTACGACTGCTACAGCAATGCTTTCATTTGTATTACTACTAATAGTATTATCACAGTACTATCACTACTACTGCTGCTGCAAGACTGCTGCTACTATGACGACTACTATTACTGCAGCAGCACTACTACTGGTACTACTACGCTACTCTTACCACTGCAGTACTCTTCCCCCTATTACGAATCAACTAATACGCGGACAATACTCGTCCTCCTCCTACTACTACTACGAAAGTGCAACTCCAGTACTGCTGCAATAGTAATATTGCTGCTCGTACCACTACAGTACTGCTGCAGCGAGTATCACCACACTGCTGCTGCGACGACGACAGGAGGTTCCTCGTGTGGCAGTCCTGCTGTTACTACTAGTGCTGCTACGTATTGCTACATTGCTGCTACTTGTATGAGAGCAGTATAACAGCTTCTGCGAGTAATATTACCACTACTATCAATACGAGCACTATGTACTTTTGTAGGAAAACTACAGCTGCTGTTTCTACACTACAACTACTACAGTACCACTACAATACTACTGTCACAATAGGGGGCTCCTCCTACCAGTACTACTACTATTACGACGATAAGGCAAGCAGTATTACTACTGAAACTACACTAGTAGTACTGCTGGAACGACTGCAATACTACTAGCAGTATTGCTACTACTGCGAGTACTGCAATAGTTGGAGTGGTCCCCGTAGCGCACTTCCGACTTTGCTGCAGGTAGATGAGCTGATCGAGGGAAGAAGCGAAACTCGTTCGACGCCCAAGGGACCTCGGGTTTTCGCCGTCTGTTCGACTTCCTGTCCTCCTCTCCTTTCAAACGCTGGCCGTGGAGCCGCCGAGAAAGCGGCAGCAGCGCAGCAGCAAGGGAAGGAGCGGCAGACGCGAGCAACGCCCCAGGAAGGGCAGGAGCAGAAGCAGCTTCAGCAACAGCAACGACAGGAACAGAAGCGACAGCAGGCGCAGGAGGGCGACCTGCGAGAAGGAAGGCTGGAGCAGCAGAAGCAGCAGTTATCAGCCCAGAGGGGGGGAGACACTTTACAGCAGCCGCAGCAGCAGCAGCGTCTGACACTTGCAGCATGTGGGTGCGTTGCGCTGGCGCTTGCGAACGCCCTGCCGCCACTCCCCGCTGTTGAACACCGCCGACGCATTTCTCCTGCTGCTGCTCCTCCTCCTTCTCCAGGCTACGCTACTACAAAAAGGGAATGCGTGCGTTGCAGTCTCTGTACCGCCTGCTGCGTCTGCCGTCCTATCTGCAGGGAGAGATGTCCCTCCTCAGCAGCCGTGCCGGCAACAACAGCAGCTGCAGCACCAGCAGCAACAACACCCGCAACAGCAGTGGGACCGCCACAAGCAGCACCGACGGCAGCACGGGTAACAACAGCAACAGCAGCGACGGCAACAGCAGCAGCACCGACGGCAACAGCAGCAGCAGCAGCGACGGCAACAGTAGCGGCATCAGCGACGGAAACAGCAGCAGCAGAAAAAAAGATCTTCTCAGAGCGGCTTCAAATGGAGGTCGCTGCAGCAATAGAACGCGAAGCAGCAGCAGCAGAGAGGGAAGCAGCAGCAGAACGACTGCTGGCTTCGGCAGCACGAAGGGTCGTAGCAGCGGCGAGGAAGGAAGCGGCTGCTAAGTTCAGCGAGAGTTTAGCCGCTGCGAGAGCAGCGGGCGTCCCGACGGGCGATCCCAATACAGCTGCCTGCGCTCAACCAGCAGCAGCAGCATCGTCAGCAGCAGAAGAAAGAGCAGAAGCAGCAGCAGAGAGACGCGCGGCAGCAATGGAGAGAAAAGAGGCAGAACGGGACAGGAATGCAGCGGCAAAAAAGGTGGCAGCAGCAGCTGCAGAAAAGGCGATCGCAGTCGTGGAGAGAATTCGTAGCGAAGCAGCAGAAGTTGACGCAGCTGCAGCAGAAAGAGGGGCAGCAGCTCGGAGGATCAGTTTCGACTGGGAGTCTCTCACACAGGATCTACGAATGCTCGACGGACTCACAGGACGCATGCGGAGAAGACGCTTCAAGGTTCGCCTGCGGCTGCTGTTGCTGCTGTTCCTGCTGCTGTTGCTGCTGCTGGTGTTTCTGCTGCTGCTGCTGCTGCTTCTACGGCAGCTGCTGCTGCGGTTGCTGCTGCTGCGACGACAGCTGCTGCTGGTGTTCCTGCTGCTGCTGCTGCTGCGACGAAGAGGAGAGGATACGGGGCCCCACCGACAGCGGGACGTTGTGCTGCTGCTGCTGCTACGTGAGGAAGGAAGGAAAAGCGTGGCAGGTCTCGACTTTTTATTTTGGTACTGCAGCTGCATGCGCCTCTCTCATGTGCAGCAGCAAGAATAAATAAGGACGTACATGCGCGGAGGCCGTGCTGCTTTGTTTGTTCTCCCGCCTTTCTCGATTCTTTTGTTCGAATTCTCCTTCTTCTGCCTTTTCCTCTTCCTTTTCTTCTCCTTTTCTTTCCTTTCTTCCTTCTTTCTCTGAAGAGGAAGGCGCGCGTCCTCACCCTGCTGCTACGGGCTGCGGTGCGCGTAGACCGATGGTATCACCGCTGCGGCTCCTGTGATGGTTCAAAAAAATGCATGCGTAGCCGCACCAAAAGAAGGACCGTACTGAACTGGTACTTCAATAAAACAAATCTCTTCTTTACCTCACTCTTCGAAAACGTAGTCGCACATGTGCCATTGCATATATATATATATATATATATATGAGCTGGCATATCTATCTATCTATCTATATCTATATATATATATGAGCTGGCATATCTATATATGTGTATTAGCTGGCATATATACAGATATATATATATGCGCCGTCCATGTGTGTATGAGCTGGCACATATACAATTATATCTATACATATATGTACATATACATATATATATATGTATATATTCGTTCATATATGCGTACTATAAAATATAATATTATATGCGAAGACGTAAATCTATATATATATGCATATATATATATATATATATGCGTATACACGTATTGACAAATATATTACCATATCCACATGATAACATACATATATATATATGTTGATGTACTTGTGTATATGTATATATATGTGTGTGGCTATTGACGATTTGTATAAGTATTTGTAGTAATATTTGCTTCGGTATATATACACCGGAGCAGCAGCAGATTTGTTGACTTCGTTGCTCCTGCAGAGCGAACGAGAGAAATCTACACTTTCGCCTGTTGTCTACCATTCTCCAAGCAAATCCACATCCATGTTCACAGCTACATGATATATATGTATATATATGTTCGTAGACAGATAGACGTATATAAACAGTTGTACCAACATTCACGTGTATATATATATATACACATGTATATATATATATAGAGAGAGAGAGATAGAAAGATATATAGGTCCGTGTGCATGCATATATATATATATATATATGTATACATAGGGAGAGATATATGCTGATATATAGGCACATATACCAATGTATATATACATATATATATATATATGTATGTGGAGAGAGAGAGAGAGATAGGCGAATGTATAGTTACGTATGCCTCTATATATGTATGTAGAGACAGTGGTAAATACATGTATAGGCACATATACCTACATGTATATATGGAGAGAAATATAGAAGTACGCATGTATAGATGTAGGTGGTGAGACAGAGGAATGCGATGTAAATTGGGTGACGGCACAGCGAGGACGGTGACCTTTCCCACGCATGCAGGGAGATGTGTGTGTGTGTGTGTCTGTGTGTGTGTGTATGTTAGCAGACCCCGAGCAAGTTGCAGCCTCTCTTGATGTTTACTTTTAAGGGGTGCTGCCGAAGGATTGCCTTGTCTTGTCCTCCTCTTCTTCTTCTCTTGTCTTCCTCGCGGCTTCTTTGGCTGCATCTCTTCTGTCTGTTTCCCTCTCCGTGTGTGTAGCCGCGTGTCCTTTTGTCTGCACATTCGTCTTCGCTCTCGGACTCTCTCTCTAACAGGCCCGTCCCGTCTTATATGTGGGGTGCTGCTGCTGCTTCTGCTGTTGCTGCTTCTGCTGCTGTTGTTGCGCCTGCTGCTGCTGCTCCTGCTGCTTCTCTGCTTCTCCTGCTCTTGCTGCTTCTCCTGCTCCTGCTGCTGCTGCTTCTGCTGCTCCTGCTTCTGCTTCTACTCGCGATGGGCAGGCGGGAGCAATGCAGCTTCATAAGACGGAACTTTCGTTTATTTGCCACGGCCGAGATGCGGTCCCCGAGGACTTCGTCGTCCGACGCGTACGTTCTCCTCGCCACACCCACCGCCCGCAGGCGCTGCACACTGCAGGAAAAGAAGTGCAGAGCACCTACACCTGCATGCAAATACATGCAAAGAAAGAGACAGAGATAACCACGTATACCTGCACATATATGTAATATGCGTAAGAGAGGCAGAACAGTGTATAGAAACGTTAAGAGAGAGAAGGAGATGGAGAACGGCGTACAGAACTGTTAATTACTACATTCGTGTGTATATATATAAAGAGAGACAAAGCGAGAACGGTATAGAGACAGGTAAATCCACATATATATATGTATATATGCATGTGTATAGGCAGACAGGCGGGGAAGTGAGAAGGGTAGAAGACGTGTAGGTATTGTCGCTTTTTGCCGCGACGTGGTGGATCAGCAGGTATCCTCAGCAATGAGAGAAAAGAACTACTTGCGCCCTGGGGTCAGCAGGGCCACCTGGGCAGTGGGCTGGTGATGCCATTTTCGCATGCAAGAAACATGAGTATATGTATGTCTGCCGCATGCGCAAGTCCTCAAGAGGGGGGAGATGGAGCGTCGCGGTGACTCGATCTGCAGAGAAGAACAGCGCAGGCAACTGCATGCGAGACACTCTTCTCACACACTCGCATGTCTGTGGGAAGTAGTACCCAGGAAGTTCTTCTCTTGCTGCTGCCGCTTAAATATGGCTGGGGCCGGCATCCTGGAGACCTGGCAGCTTGCCGCAGGCCTTCCTCTCTTCGTCGCAGCTTCAGGAGCTGCGCGACGCGCCCTCTGTGTATGCAGGGAGGCCACTGGCTAGCCAGACACACGACTTCAGCGAGCCACCCACGCGCGTGCATGCGTCCAGCTAGCTGTCGACAACCACACGGCTTCAGCAGCTAGCTACCCCCACCCACGCGCGTGGACCCCGCTTGCAGCAGGCACATGGGGTTACCGAGCTAGCCACAGGTATCCTGACAGGAGGCACACACCTGCATGCATGCAGTTTCACAGCCGTGTCGCAGCCATACGCATGTGTGTCTCTGGCGCTGGCCACACATGCCTGGCGGTGGCTGCTTTCGACCCCCAAGCAGCGGGGTGAAGGAGAGACGGCGCTGCGCCTCTGCCTGCTGCTGCGCCTCTGCCTGCTGCTGCGCCTCTGGCTGCTGCTGCGCCTCTGCCTGCCTCGCGGCCTGCTGGGGCGAATGTGTGTGTATTTGCTGCTGGTCCGCATGCGCAGTCCACCCGGTCGCACCACCTGATCGAAGAGCTGATGCTTCACGCCAACACAAGCGTCGCAGCCAAGCTTCTCGCCAGTCCCCTCCGCCGTAGGTCGACGTTCTTCTGCCAGCTGGCGGCAGCTTGCATGCGCACTCCACGACGTGTCGACCTGTTCGACCGAGCGAAGCCTCATACAGACGCACGGGTAGACAGCCCTTCACACGCATGCCTCTCCTGCTGCTGCAGCAGGCCTGGCTTCTTCTTCGGAAACGCAGCAGAGGAGCACAGCAGCCTGAGCAACACGTGTTTTTTGCTTTCGTTCGCTGCCGGGCTGGTGGTGGGGACGTGGCGCTGCAGCGGCTTTTCTTCGACTTCACGCGGCCCCGGGGCGCGGCCGCCTTCTCACATACGTCTCCACCTGTGCCTGTTATCTTTGTCCGCCTCTTGTGTAGCTACCAGCAGACATATTTCTGCAATACATACAGACACGTATCTATCTAAAGAGGTATGTAGGGGCGGTATATATATGTATATGTATATGTATATATGCATGTATGGTATACCCGTTTATATATATGTGACACGTAAATAAGCGCAGACACGCATCCATACAGGTGTACCTAGAAATGTGTATATACGGATATATATGTATTCGCCTATGCATACCTACGTATGTATGCATGTATGTAACTACGTACCCATATACATATGTATATATCGGGTATACCCGTCCATATATACATATATATGTGATGATCTAGTATACGTAAATAAACACAGATACCTACCTAAACAGGTGTACCCAGACATATATATATATGTCTGTATGTATGGATGGATGACTGTATGAATGTGTGTGTGTGTGCGTGTATATATATGTATGTATATGTGGTATACCGGTGCACATACACACATGTATATAAGATGGCCTAGTGTCCTTAAACGAATAGGCACGTATTCATATGTGTATATATATTTATATACATATATGTATTCATATATAGATTAATAGAGAGAAAGCAGTACACATAGTTTCATGCATGTCTGCGTTGACGCACGTACCCGTACACACATATACATCTATCTGCAGCTACATCTGCATATCTATATATGTATGTACTTCTATACAAATATGTACATATACATGCGTATATGGGCAGATATTATATATATATAGATGTACGTATGTACTTTTCTACCTATATGCATATATGTGTATATGTACACGTATATATATATGGTCGGGGCCTTTTGTTGTCCACGTGCTGCTTCTACGGCAGAAGAAGCGTCCGTTTTTCCGACGTGTTTCTGGCAGTTAATTTGCAGAGAACTTCTCCTCTCCGTTCCTCTGTCTTCCTCCTCTTTTGGGTGGCCGTCTGTTCGCAGGAGAAAAATCGATTCCGCCCACCTGCCTTTGTGAAAACTTTTTTTGCTCGGCAGGCCACGCCTTTCTGATGGAGCACCCTCCGCTGGTCCCGTCTCCCAAGCTGCAAGACAGCCTCGCGTAACCCTCTCACTTGCATGCGCTCTCCTCTTTTTCTCTCCGTGAATCTCCGTTTTCTACGACAAGACACGCGTGGGTCACCATGCCCGCCTGTCTCTCTCTATTGAGCTCCGTATATGCATGTCTGTATGTGTCTGCGTATATGGACTGCAGCCAAGTAGATCTCCCCTGCCTCTGCACACACATAAGTATACGTATATGTTGATCCTATACCTACACATACACATATGTATATACATGTATGTATAGGTATGTGCTGGTTCTACGCTTTGGTACGCACACATATGTATCTGTATACGTAGGTGTGAGAGGTTACGTATGTGTGCATTAATACACACGCATTTACATATGTATCTATATACGTAGGTTTGGGCTTACGTGTGCGTACATATATATATGTATATGTGCAAGTGTAGGTTAGAACACATATACGTATACATATATATGTATATGTATGTATATACACAGGTATAGGTTTACGTGTGTGTACACGTGCGTATATGTATATATGTATATGCGTATATGTGTAGGGGTGGGTGAAAACGCACATATAAGTGCATATATGTAGGTCTGTGGGTGTGTACATTAACACACACACGTACACATACATACACATTTTCATATACATATGTATATATATGTATATGTATGTGTAGGTTAACGCGTGATGGGGCAACTGCAGGTGGCCTCGTCTGCATGCGTAGATTTGAGTATGCCAATGCGTCTTCGTTTGTTCCCCTTTCGGAGGCTGCTGGCGCAAAATATCGTCGTAGGTGAGGAAGACAGCCAGAGTCGTCGTGGTGAACTTCGGTGGGGGGGACTCTCTCGCTTCGCTGCTGTGCTGCTGCTGCTGCTGTCACTCGCCGCTGCTGCTGCAGTCGAAGAGACGTGCCCTCCCGCAGAGACACTCGCGCGGGGCAGCACCGCTCCCGAGGCCGCTTCACCGGCATTTTTGCGGCGACGCCTGCCACATCACAATTTGCCTGGGCAGCAGTTCCCCTGTCCGACACACACACACACGCACAGCAGCCACCTGCAACAGCCCCGGCACTCTCTTTTGGCTCCCTCTCTTCTTCTTCTCCTGTCTCCCTCACTTCTTCTCTGTCTCTTCTTCTCTCAATCTTCCTCTCCGTATGTCTCCCTCTGTCTGTATGTCTCCCTGGCTGTCTCTCTGTCTGTATGTCTCCCTGGCTGTCTCTCCGTCTCCTTCTCTCTGCTGCTTCCCTCTGTCTCTGTCTCTCTGTCCGTCTTCGTCTCCCTGTCTCTCTCTCTGCCTACCTCTCCGTCTCCTTCTCTCTGGCTGTCTCTCCAGCTGTCTCTCTGTATGTCTCTCTGCCTGTCTCTCTGTCTCTGTCTCTTTGGCTGTCTCCCCTCTCCTGCTCCCCGCCTGTCTCCCCGTCTCCTTCTCCCCGCCTGTCTCCCCGTCTCCTCCTCCCTGCCTGTCTCCCCGTCTCCTTCTCTCTGTATGTCCCTCTCTGTCTGTATGTCTCTCTCGCTGTCTCCCTGTCTCCGTTCCTGTCTCTCTTTCTCCCAACGTTCGCCTCGGTCTGTGTCTCGCAACATCCTCTCTGTCTCTCCGTTTCTTTGGCTGTCTCTCCGTCTCCTTCTCTCCGCTGTCCCTCTGTGTGTCTCCCTGTCTCCCTCTCTCCCCGTCTCCTTCTCTCTGTATGTCTCTCCGTCTCCTTTTCTCCGCTGTCCCTCTGTGTGTCTCCCTGTCTCCCCGTCTGCTCCTCTCTGTATGTCTCCCCGTCTCCGTTCCTGTCTCTCTTTCTCTCAACGTTTTCGTCTCTGTGTCTTTGAAGATCCTCTCTATCTGCATGTCTCTGTCTTCTTCTCTGTTGACTTCTCTCTCCGTTTGTCTCCCATTTTTGTCTCCAACTTCCGCCTCGGGCGTGTTTGTGTGAGTGTGGGTGTCTGCCTGCCGTATGCATGCCCCCGCACTTTTGCGCCCCAGTGTCTCCCCGGCGGTAGACGCATGCAGCCGAATATGCGTGTGTCTGTGAGTGAATGCTGTAAACTGCCTGCGCCGAATTTCGAGGGGAAGAGACGGAGACAGACGGACAGAGACAGGGAGACAGGCAGAGAGAGGCAGACAGACAGAGACAGGGAGACACAGACAGGCAGAGACAGGCAGAGAGAGACGGAGACAGACGGAGAGACAGAGACATACAGAGAGAGACATAACCAAACAGAGAGACAGGGACATAACCAAACAGAGAGACAGAGACATAACCAAACAGAGGGACGGAGACATAACCAAACAGAGGGACGGAGACATAACCAAACAGAGGGACGGAAACATAAACATACAGAGAGACAGAGACATAAACATACAGAGAGACAGGGACATAACCAAACAGAGAGACGGCGAGAGAAGTGGTGCTGTCGCGTGGCGTGGGGCGGCTGCGTGGATTATCGCTCTGTGCCGCAGCGGTGGGAGGAGTTGCCTCTTTTTCTCTCATCCGAACTTGGGTTGCGCAATCCTTTCTCTTTGCGTTCGCCCTTCTTTTCTTCTTTTTTGCTTCACAGTCGCATGTCCTCGATCGACAGCCCTCGCGCCCGGACCCCCGAGTGGGCAGCCGCGCGCAGTCAGAAGAGATGTTTCACTTCTGCTGCAGCGCGTCTCTCTACGCACACATACATCTCCATACATCCACACGTACATATATATATATATATGTATATGGACGCATTTATGTATATATATGTTTGTATGGATGTGTGGTATGTTCTTTTGTTTGGCAGGAAGAGAGGAATACGGTCGAATTTTTGTAGCGCGAAGGCATGCCAAGAAACGCTGAAGAAACTGCAGCAGCGACGCGGCGTGGCTACTTCTGCTGCTGTTGAAAGTTTTCTGCGGGATGTTCTCCCGGTGGCCGAGGCGTACGTGATGGGCGACCAAAAGAAGCCGCGGCAACATTTCGGTCTGCATCTCCGCGCCTACGCGTTGTTCACCTCCCCCATACGGTAAGCAGAGGCTGCCTTCCTGCATTAAAATTCTCAGCAAATACGACGGACGCCGGTGCCTACACACAGACGCAGAGAAGGACCTGCGACCACGCAACGCAGCAGCTACCAGCAAAAACTCGAGCGTATACATATATATATATATATATGTGTAGAGGGATATATGTATTTATAGAGGAACATATATATGTATATATAGAGGAATGGATGATTTTATATATATATATATATATATGTAGAGAGACAGAGACCGAGACAGAGAGACACGAAGAGATTTATTCACATACGGAGCAAACACCGAAAATCAAAGATTATATATGTGTGCAGACAGACACATGTATAAACTATATATATATATATATGCCTGTATACATACGTATACTTCTCTATACAAACTTGTATTCCTCTATACATATATGGGTTCCTCTACACATAAATATATTCCTCTATCTATCTATATGTATATATATATATATGTGAGTATAGATAGATAAGCATACTTACGTATGAACGCATAACTATATACATTCGTAGACCCATACATACATATATACATACATATATTCCTATCTACACGCATATAGTCCTCTGCATACATCTATATATATATATGCATACCTATACTCTTAAACGTATACACATATGTACATGTTTATATATTCCTACACACATACATACATGCATACATACAGTCTCGATAAATACGTAGATGCTTACATGCATACATAGATTGATATTGCTTTACGCATATATATGTATATATATGTATTCTTCTGCGCGTACACACATATATTCCTCTACACATACATATATTCCTCTATACATTGATATACTCCTCTGTACCTACATATATTCCTCTACACGTATATACGTATATATATATACATTTGTGTATACAACATATATATATATGTATTCTGCTGCAGATATTAATATATATATATATATATATATGTATGTCGGCATATGGACATTCCTGCACACCTACATAGATTCCTCTGCACATACAGATACCTTTATACGTATATATATATATGTATATACATACATATATACCTTTCTAAAATATATATATATTATATACATACCCATACACATACATCCATACCTATACACATACACGTATGCCTATATAGATACATATATACCTTTTTACATACCTATACCTATGTACACACATACATACCTATACACATAGATGTGTACCTATATATATCTGTATCTATATATATATATATAGATAGATATATATATGTACACGTGTTGGACCTGCAATTGGAAAGAGTAGTTTCTGGCAGATTTCGCACACACTAATGAGCTGCAGATAATTCAGTAGGGATGTATAGCTACAGTACTATTGCTGCGATGAAGTATGTATGTATATGTATATAATGTATGTAAATACGTAGGAGTGGCTGTCGATCGGTAGCCATTAACGTCTCGAATAAATGATTGCATGCGCGGTGCAGCAGTTTTCTTTCTCTTCCCTTTCTTCATCTCTCCGTCTATTTTGATGGGGGGACGGTAGAGGGGATTCATACAGAAATATATCTGGCCCGTATGGGGCACCCACTTCTGCGTCCTCGCTTCTTTGACTGAGAGATAGAGACATCGAGAGAAACAGGGAGGGAGAGAGCGAAGAGGAGGAAATTCCAATTTTCTCCGGGTGTCTCGTGGCGAACAGGCGGTACGCCGATGTTGTTGTCCATCGGCAGCTGCTGTATCTGCTCGAAATGGAACAACACGAGAAGGCGCGGGACGCAGGCGGCGTTGCGGCAGCCGCAGAAGCACAGCAACAAGAGCAGCAGCAGCAGCAACAGGAAGAGAAAAAGGAAGAGGAAGAACAGCAGCGACAACAGCAACACGAGCAACAGCAGCAGCAACAGGAGCAACAGCAGCAGCAGCAACAGCAGCAGCAGCAGGAGCATGCGGAGCAGGAGCAACAGGAGGAGCAGCGGGAGGAACGGGAGCGGCCGAGACGTGAACCGCAGCAGCAGGGAAAGGAAGAGGAACCGCAGAAACAGCGCCACGGCGAGAGGCAAACAAAGGCGGTCGCAGGAAATGAAGGCCCCGCTGGTGTTGCTGAGGAGCAGACGGAGCGCCGCGCATGCACCTCAGGAAGAAGGGAAGAAGCAGAACAGCACCTTGTCGAGGACGCACGTGATTCTTCTTCTTCTGCTGCTAAAACAGGACTTTCTTCTGCGGAGCGCGAACGTCGGCTGCAGAGGTTTGCAGAAGAAATAACGTTTTCTCCTGCTGAAGCGTTTGGGACGCAGGTACGGCGTGCACTGCGCTTTCCTCGTATAGACGCCGAAGAGGAAAGCGGCCAATTTTCTCTTCCCGAGGAACGGAGACCGAAAGAGGTGGCGGCTGCGTTTTTTCTCCGCATACACGGAGAAAACGGCTGCGAGACACGCGCGTACATGCCCATAGAGAGACAGACATGAAGAGAGACGGGAAAAGGAGAGACAGAGACAGCAAGAAAGAGGAGAACGGAGAGGGAGACAAAGGAAAAGATGTATGGGAAAACGCGTATATACCCATACATGTATACGCATACATATATATATGTTCTCTCTGTTGCTCTCCTTATCTACTCGAGATACGAGTAGACCCGCTAGTGTAGAATTGACACACGTGTACGGGCTGCCACAAATATATAAATATGTAGATGTCTGTAGGCGCTCATGCATACGTCTACATGGCAAGAGGCTCGCATAAAGAGATAGAGAGAAGGAGATGCTCTCTCTCTCATATATATATATATATATATATGTATGTAAGGTCTCGCACATACATATATGTGGAGGGAGATGGTGTCTGAAAGGTCCATATACGTTAGAAGGAGAAACAGCGAGACCCCTTCCTTCCGTACATCCACACCCACACACAAACACATACAGCGTATACACGTGTATGTGGTGACAGCCTCCGTCTGCTATTGCTGCTGCTGTTGCTGCTGCTGCTGTTGTTGCTGCTGCTATTGCTGCTGCTGCTGCTGCTGTTGCTGCTGCTGCTGTTGTTGCTGCTGCTATTGCTGCTGCTGCTGTTGCTGCTGCTGCTGTTGCTGCTGCTTCTGTTGCCGTTGCAGGAAGAACTGGTTCGCCTGGCGCAACACTTCACAGCAAAACGGAACGCAAGTCGAGAGCTGGAGAAGTTTTGTCGAGAGGTGGGGGAGAGAGGAGGTGAAAGAGAAAGAAACGCAGTTCCCTCTCCGCGTCTGAAAGCTAAGGCGCGCGTCTAACACACGACCCCGCGTGACTTTCTCAATCTTTTCTGTGCGGGAGGTCTGCGCCCCCGTCGCGACGCCAACTTTTCTCCGTCTCTCTCTTATGGAGGAAACGTTTTCCTCTGCTTTCCTCCTCATTTGTCTGTGTGCGTGTCCTGCACGGATAGACCGGAAGTTTACCTAGACCCTGGCCTTGCGCGTGGACCCCTTCTTCCGCAAAAGTTGCGACCAACGAGAAGTGTCCCACACACACACACACACAGAGACGTTTCGCTTTTCTTCCGGCCCGCGTGCGGACTCGGCCGGCAGCGGCGGGACCGCGCACACAAATATATTCTCTCTGTACTACGTGGCGAGTGTGCAGTCGTATATACGCCCCCTCACACGGAGACGGATAGGAGAAGAGAAACGAATGGCAGCCTCACGTCGACGCGTGCGGAGACGAACGTGTGCGGTCCCATGCATGCCTCCCATATATACACGCAGAGACACATGAAGAGGGCGAAGAGAAGAAGATAGCGAAAGAGAGGGATAGGGAAGCTGACACATTCGTCTGTAGGTTTATAAGAAAGTGGGGGATTCCTCGACGGACCAGAAATGTCCACCTGCACGTCTCTCTGTCTGCGTCCCCCTGTGCGTACATGTGTGTCTCCCCGTGTCTCCATGTCTCCGTGTCTCCGTGCGTACATGCCCACCAGCTTTCCTTCTCTTTGTCTGCGTCTCCTCTGTGTCTCTGTACATTCAGCAGGGGATGCTCATGCTGGGTCACTGCTATCTACCATCTTGTCAGCAGGGACGACTTTTGCTTCGGCAGAACAGGTCTCTCGCGTGCTTTCGTCTTCTTCGCTTTCCTGCGCAGCACTACCTCGCGCTCTACTTGCAGACGGCGACCGTGCGGCCGTATCTCGGTGAGAACTGCCCGGCAACGAGTCATCATCTTCTCATCTGCCGCTGCGCTTCTCCTCTTCAAAGGCACCCACAACGGCAGCAAACATTCCAGTGTGTTAACACGTGCAGCAGTAAAGCTACACAATCACTTACATGCACTTATATATATATATATATATGTATATGTCTACATATATATATGTATATATAGGTATACAGATATATAGATAGATATAGATATGTATACGTATGGACAAGCACTCAGGTAAAATGAATATATATATATATACATACCCGCTTTCAGGTATATATATACATACGCAAGCACACAAGTATATGATTTCTTATGTAAATATATATATATATATGCAAACATCTGGGTAAATAAATAAAAGATATATATATATATACACGCAACTACTGAGAATTTGTCGCCCCAGCAGCTGATTGATACGGAAGAAGGCGTGCAGGAAGGAGAGAATTTTGCGTCATGATTTGACGCGTGTAGACTGCTGCGAGGAGGCGTGCGTTGGCGAAGTTGTGAGATGGGTGTGTAAAGGTTGGGGAGAAATAAGTGGGAGTTAAACACACGTATTTCCCCTTGGGTTGGCTGACTTCATCAAAATAGGGGAGGAGCAATGCTAGAAGTAGACGCTGCAGCTAGCTGAGTCGCTCGCAGAGCCTCGCCGCTCGCACGGGTGGTGACTCTCGCTTTGGAGAGGTCTGCTGCCGTGTCTGGAGGTGGGTGGGTGGTAACCCGCTGCAGTGTACGTACACCACGAAACACTTAAAAAGGTGGTCAGGTGCTGCAGTGTACATACACCTCGACAGATTGGACAGACGTCGGTTCTGTGCTCCAGTGTGTGCACATACGTCTCGAGACACTGAGAAGGTGCCTGTCGTGTGCTGGAGTGTACGTACACCTCGATAAATTACGAAGGTATCGCTCATGTGTCGCAGTGTACGCACGTGCACCTGGAGACACTGAGGAGGTGTCGGTGCTGCGGTGTACATACACCTCGAGGGACAGCAAGGGTGTCGTTCACCTGCTACAGTGTACATACACCTCAGCGTCTATACGCTTTTCGTCCCAGAGAAAACCCTACACACAACGAAAAGCAGGTGACACGAACGACGCCCGCGGCCGGGAAAAGGCAAGTAGCTAGCTGGTCGTCCTGCGCTGCGGCGTACGTACACCTCCCAGGCGCTACGTCGCTTTTGTAGCAGAGACGTACCCACGGCAGTTCTCGGCCGGTGCATGGGCTGGAGTGTGCACGCGTCGAAGTTGACTGACAGTCGTGCGCTGCGCTGTACGTACACCGCGTCCGTGTACGGACACCAGAAAGTCCTCAGAGCAGCAGCAGACGACGCGTAGCAGGCGCCTCCGATTCCTGCTGTCTCAAGACAATGTGACAAATTGTAGAAGGAGAGTCTGCCTTTCCGTCCTTTGCCGGGGCACTTGCGGATTCTTCTTTTCTCTTCGCGACACTCAGTCTTTTCCACTTCTTCCCAGCGAGCTCCACGTGCGTCCTGCGTCTGCACGTAGGATTTGTGTGAAAATACGCACCTGCCCGTGTAGAGGACGGCGACAAGATACACGGCTCGTGGGGCCGGAAGTAGACCGGCAAAAGAGACAAATATATCCACGGCCGGAAAAGGGAAAACGTTCGGCACTTTGTCACCCGCCTCGTGTATCCTTCTATGCGCACGACAACCGAAAGCGAGGAAGAGACGTATCGTCAAACCGTCGTCCACTTCTCTGCATATGTATGGACGTGTCTATGTGCGTGTATATATATATGTGTGTGTGATGGGTGGGCCCGGTGTACCTCCACCTCTACGTGTGAATGGCGGTTATCGTAGTATGTGTATCTGATATGTGTGTCTGACGTGGGCGTGTGTGTATGTCTCTGTCTATATATACATATATATTTATACATGTATTTTGTGTCCCTTTGTGTGTGTGTTTGTACACATTATGTGGATATATTTGTATATGTGTATGCATAGCGGGAGGAGAGAAGGATACATAGAAGAGGATATATAGAAAAGCGGCGTTTGCAGGTGTAGGGTAGAGACGGGACAGAACAACAGCAGGTCTACCAGGGAGATCATTTTGATACAGAGAAAAGTCTGTGTTCGCGTGAACGCATCTTCGTGGATTGTGCTCTTCGTTTTCGGTTTCAAAGGAGAAAAGCCAGACGGTGATGGCGAAATTGTGTCCGCCCATGCAACCGTTACCGCCCGTGCACCCGTCCGGAGAATTTCCTCTTTCGATTTGTTTAGCTTACAGTAAAGCGAATTCCTTGTAGCGGGAGGGGGGACGGGGAGAAGGAGTTTGTCGACAATTGTTGAACGTGCTGTCGCCTACGCGTGTATCCGCAGCAGTCGCAGAAAGAAGAGGGAAAGTGGCAGCTACACAGCAAGAGGAAGAACAGCAACAGCAGCACCAGAAGCGTCAGACATGCCAACAGCTACAAACCGAGCGGGACGAGCAGCAGCAGCACATGCAGTAGCAGCACATGCAGCAGCAGCACATGCAGTAGCAGCACATGCAGCAGCAGCACATGCAACAGCAGCACATGCAGCAGCAGCACATGCAGCAGCAGCACATGCAACAGCAGCACATGCAACAGCAGCACATGCAGCAGCAGCACATGCAACAGCAGCACATGCAGCAGCAGCACATGCAACAGCAGCGCACGCAGCAGGAGGAGCATCATTTGTAGTAGTATGTGAGCATCAGGGACAGCAACGGCAACGACGAGGTGTGATAGAGACATGCGTAATTCAAAACGTGTGGTAGTTTTACGACTTGCTAGACGTACTCCGCTTTTTTGTGATATACTTGCTCCTGTCCTCTCTCTTGTTCCCTCGGTCTTCCTCTCTCCCGAGAATGCGGACGCGTGCGACTTTCCACGTGTCCTGCTGCTGATAAACGAGGTGTACGTGCACCCCGCTGCATGCGGGGACGACTGCAGGCCTCTCATCTCTCTCTGTATATATGTATGCATGCATGCACCTGTTCTCCTGTATAACTCACGCGTTTACCTTTCTATGTCAATATGTACGAGGGGTAATAAGGCCGTTTTTTAGGTGCCTTCCGCGGTAACGGTGGGGCAAGTGCGTTACTTCATCCCAAGTATATGTCTTCCCACATATGTATGTCTGTCCACACACATGCATATAAAATTGTGTACACGGGTGTATCGGGCCACACATCTTCTTCGTATAGGTGTCCCTCTACACGTACGTTTATACGTTCTTGCATACATATATACCGACACGTCTATGTGTATGTGTATATATTTAATTGTATATCTATACATGAGTACACAGAAGTGTATCTGTGTGGATTAAAGGCGCGGTTCAACTAAAAAAGTGTGTGTCGCCTTTATATCTACATATATGTACGTGGTGGTGCGGCAGCAAATATACATATATGTATATATATGAATCGATTTTTCTGTTCGTACGGTTGTACCTTCTTGAGTACACACGCACATATACATGTCTTCACATATATATATGTATATGTGTAGTTTTGCATTCGCACCTATATGGATAGAAATGTATCTGCGTAAAAGGGGAGTCCGCGTGATAGGGAAAACCTCCTAAAAAGAAAGAGAAGACGGCAATTTCTTCTTGGCTGCTGGTTGAGGGTGGTGACACGCTGAGCATGCAGGGGTCATAACGCTGCTATCCGAAAAATTCATCAACGTCTTCATCCCCCTGCTGAACAGGGTGAAGGTACGCGCTGCTCTTCTTCTCGTTGGGCTTCTATATCTGTGCGCTTTCTCCTTTTCTCTTCCATGTGCCCTTCTCCGACGCATGCATGCATATACTTTTACATGTATATCATATAAATGTCCCTCGCGTACTGTGCGGTGTGCCTTTTGCGGCAACGACGTTGAAGCGCTGCTGCGCTCCTCGCCCACGTAGTATTCCTCATCCTCGCATGCAGACAAAAGTCCTGCGTATATACATATACATATGTAGGTATATACGTAGAACTACCCCTATAGATGTATGTATGCATGTCTATAGGAAAGTACTGCACAGCTGCTCTCCCCCCGTCTTTTTTTTTCCTGTTAGGTCTCCTTATCTCTTCCGATATATGTGTGTAAGCTTCTGCGTCTGCGCATGCACACCGCGATACTCGACAGATGTGTATATATGCGTCTATAGGTAAAGTTAGATATATACATGTAGCTGTGCCACCCTGCACATATGTATGTATATATCCATTATATTCTCGTGTATCTTCTTTTAGAGCAGCGCTTCACGCACACATCCACAAGGCTCTCATCCGTCAATCTGTCCCTGTATCTACACATATATATATGCGTGTATGTATATTTGTTTCTATCTATATATATCATTTCATATATATATCTATGTATACAGGTATATCGATATAGATACGTTTGTGAGGGAAATATGTATCATTCCATACATATACATATATATATATCATCTGTTGTATATACAATAGACAGATATATATATATACACATGTGTATATCAATATAGAAATGTGTGTGACGAATACGTGTATCCATGTTCGGATCTATATATATATATATAGTGTATACTTGTACACATATATATGTAGAGAGAGAGATAGATATATAGATAGATAAACGTATGTTGATGTAGATGCGTGTGTGAAGAAAACATGTATCCATCCGCGGATCTGCATCTATACATATATATATATATATCTACACATATATCATTTGATATATATATATACACGGATAGAGATATACCTAAGTAGACACGTTTGTGAGGAAAGCATTTAGGTGTATACGACGTGCAACAGCGTGTGAATGAAGTTCATTTCTTGGCAAGAAGGGGTTCTTGACAACATAGCTGCAATTTCTACATTTATCTTCTCCATACACTTCTCGGCCAGAAAAGACGCGGCCACGTTCATAGATATATCAATCCCCGTAGACAAAGCTGCTTGCGTACACACACGTGTATGACTGGATACATATATGTGTGTATATATCTGCATGTATATATAGATGTGGCTGGTTGAGAGCCTCTACTATATACTATGTATTTCCCTAACAGTACGAATATATATATACACGTATGTGTGGTGGAGTGCACCGCTGTACGTCACTGCGCACCTCTTGCTTTTGTTTTTTCGTGTACACCAATTTCTTCTTCTTTCTTCACAAGCGAGTGTTTGCTGTCCTGGCTATAGACATATATATATATATGGATACATAGACATATATCTGTACATATAGAGATGAGTGCGCAGTTCTTGCTTGGGTAGATGCGTGTGCGCGTATACAGTAATATATATATGTATTTTTCTCCACAAACGGGTGTCTGCTGTCCTGAACTCTATATACATATATGTATATGTATGGATACTGGTGCATGCGCAGTTCTTGCCTGGGTATGTATGTGCGTGCGTATACTTATATATATGAATGGATACCTTCCTACAAGCGGGTGTCTGCTGTCCTGCAGCTAATTCCTTATGAGACGGAAGCCTCGAGGTCTCGCGTTTTTGAAGAAATTTCGTTGCCACTCCACAGCGTGAGTTCCTCTTCCGCTGCCCAAAATTTTCTCCGCGTAGGGTCACTTCTTCGTGTCTACACAGGTGTCCTACCGTGTCCGCGCTTGCATATACATATATATATGTATATGTTTCTGTTCCTTACTACGGGCACACATATACACGTACACACTTATGTACATATATATGCATATGTGAGATATGTTGGTGTGGGCATATATATTACTCTCTGTGTGTATATGTATGCATGTTGAATGAGGAAGAGCGGGGAAGAAAGATGCCGCAGCCAGAAACACACACGTGCATGCACGGTGACTTCTATGTGCGTCCGTGCATGCATATATATGTACACCGGGAGATACAGAGTGAGAAGCATAGGGAGGACGAGAATAAAATAGATATGTAATATATGTCTGTGTATGGGTGTGTGGGTGGGAGTACAAAATATGTGCAACAAGAGTCCGCGCTCGTTGACTTGCACAGGAATGCGGTCAGCAGCACTTCTTCAGACTCCTGTCTCTTCAAGACGACGCTCACGAGAAGTGACCCGAACGCTTCTTCTTCGCCAAATTTCTGTTTGAGCAGAAACAGCGGGAGGAAGGGGGGGGGGTGGGGGTGAGGAGCATGGACAGCGCCGACCGGCGGTGGTTCTGGAAGCTGCGAAAGTCGCAATTTACTGCTACGTAGGGGGGCCCCTGCCGTGCGACGGCGTGAGGTGCTGGTGCTCTGCTGTCAACACGAAGAAACGGCAGCGCCATCAGGCTGTCATCGGCAAGCACACACGTATACGCTCCGCACAACTTTGAGCATGTCTATATGTATGCTTGTAGTCTGGTCTTTTACAGAAAAGCGAAACACAGAGGAAAAGAAGGAAGAAAAACACCGTCGTGTGTGTGCAAAGGGGCGGAAGGGGGCCGCCGTCGTCGTGAGAGGATTGGCGTGCGTGAAAGGGTAGCACTTCCTGCAGCAGCAGCGTAGCAGCAACAACGTACCAGCAGCAGCAGCGCACCAGTAGCAGCAGCGTACCAGCGCAGCAGCAGCGTAGCAGCAGCAACTGTGATTGGATTCGTTGAGGGTCTGCATTCTGCCAGGAAGTCATCCGTCCTCCTTTTCTTCCTTCTTTTCCTTCTTTTATTCGTGCGTCGCTGATGTGTAGACCAGTCGGTGGAGGACAGCTGGTGACCGCCGAGGCAGGAAAGGGGGGAAATATAGCAGCTTCGTGCGTGAGTCCGCGGCAAATGCAGGGACTGCAAGGGTAGCTTGGGGTGGCTTTTCTCTTTTCTTTATTTCCTCTCTCTGCCTTCTTCTCTCTCTCTTTTTTCTTGTTCCTTCGAATGGGGCAGAAGCGCCTTTTCTTGCGATGTACAAAAGTCCTGCTCGCGGTAAACACATGTGTGTCTGGCCACAGGCGGCCCCCAATGTGTGCCCACGGCGCGTGTACGTCTGTCTAGGAAGAGGAACTTCTTCGTTTCTGTGAACGAGACAACGCGCGTGCGCTTCCCAGGATCAGCGGCTGCACTTCAATTTGCTTCCCGCTATCAACCGTTGTATTTCTTTGTCGATGTGTACCTGTGTCTCGGTCAAGTCTGCCTCTTCGTCGGTCCAGGACTACTTCCCTGTGTGCGTCTATATACCTGTCTATCTATCTACATATATTTATATGTATATCGACAGGTGTATATAGTTTTGAGGAACTCGCCACCAACGTGAAGTATTGTGACACAGAAAGACAGAGGGAGAAGGAGACTCTGCGGTGGACGTCGTCCTCCGCCTGTATTCGTCTGGAAATTTGTCTGCTAATATTTACCTGTGTGTTGGTCGGTATACATATCTCTATCTCTCTCTAGAATTACCTCTCTATGTGTTTATATCTGTGTATCCATTTACTCGCAAATATATATGTGTCTATACGTATCTCTGTCTCCCTCTCTGCTTAGGTGTGTGTCTCTGCGTCTCCCTATTTATGCATGTCTACTATGTATCTATATATCTGTTTATCTGTCTGCCTATATATATGTGGGTACGTTTGTATACAACGGCAGATACTGCTGTATTGAGGTATACGTATCTCCGCATGGTCAGTCGAAAGACTTTTTTGAATGAGGATCGTTCTGCCGCAGCATTTGCGTCTCTCTGTGCGAGCGTCCGCAGCAGCAGATACCGCTGCCCCAAGGCTTCAGACACCGAGGGCCGGTGCAGGACTACGTCCGCCTCCGAGAACGAGAAGTAGGACGTCACAGCGTCTTCACCAGAAGTGTTTCTTTGTACATAAATGTATATATATGTATAGATTACATACATATATATATGTGTGTATATGTATATATATGTGCACGTGAATGTGTGTCTATCTGTCTATATGTATCTATCTGTGTATCTGTCTGCATCCGTGTATCCATCCGTCGATTTTGTCTATCCCCATATCTGTCTGTGTTAATCTCTCCATATCTCTGTCTGTATTTGTCTATCCATACGTCTGCCTATATATACGTATCCGTCTACCTCTCCATAACCACACACCTATTCGTCGGTACCTATCTGTCCGTATATCTGTCTGTATTTGTCTATCCATATGTCTGTCTGTATTAACCTATCCATACACCTGTCTGTCTGTATTTATTTATCGAGAAATCTCTCTGTATCTATCTGTCCACGTATCTGTCTTCATGAATCTATCCGTCTATTTGTCTACAACTACATCTCTCACTGTCGGCGTCTACCTATCCATTTATCTGTCTGTCTTTGTCTCTGCATATATCTGTCTGTATTTATCTGTCCATATGTCTGTCTGTACTTCGCGATCCACACACACGTGTCTGCCCTTATTTACGAATATATTTCTGTCTGTATTTATCCATCCGTCTACCTGTCCACATGTGTCTGTCTATGTATGAACGAGGTGGGGCTCGGGTTCTTCTTCCCGACGTTTCTTTTTCGAGTGCATGCGTAGATAGAAACGCGTCGCTCGTCAACAGAAATGAACGTGAACAGCGACAACGTCCTCTCCGAAGGGGTCTCCGTAGCGTCGTAGATTAGCAAGCAGATGTGTGACTTCCCGGGGGAACTCCGCTGTTTGCGTCTTCGTATGTTTGTGCATGCGTTGCACGGGTCAAGAGACATGTGTTGCAGCTGTCGGGTGAATTTGTCGTGGACGCTTCTTCGAGACAGAGAAAAACGAGAATTTTCGTGTGCACGTCTTCCTCTGCTTGGGGAAGAACGTGCCTTCGATCTGCGCTGCGCAGCAAGAAGTGTGGGCGAGCCCGGCTGTCGTGTGTGACCCGTTGAAGAAAATGAAACAGTCTCTTCTTCAAGAAGTTCCCGTCGACGGATGAAACTTTCAGAGAATACTCTCGAGAGCGTTAAACGTCTTCTTCACCAGAGTTTTTTTGATAGGGGAGAAACTGCCGAGAAGTATACTTCTGTCTGTGCAAGACAGGACTTGTCCCTCTGCTCTCTCCGCCTTTTTCTGCTGTCGAATCCGACTTGCTGCTCAACGTGAAACCGTCGATACTCTCGTGTCGTTGTAGGAAAACGCTTTGCTTCCCGGCCACCATGGCAGGACAGTCCATCCAACCTTTCACAGCAAAAAAAAAGCGAACAGTCTTCCCTTCCCCGCCGCCGCAGCACACTCTGCTGTCGTCGGGAGCGTCGTCTGCGTAGAGAGCGTCTTCTTCACTAGGTAGATAATTTGTGAAGTTAGTAGACACGTCCTGCACGTACACGTGCACTTGTGTCGGACTCGTTATCTGGACACGTAAATGGCTGCCTGTCTCTTTGTTACTATATAGACAGTGATGATACGTATGTTTGTATATATACGTATGTATATTTGTAAGGAGTCGCTAAACTTGTACGAACCTGCTGAACGCAGGGACTTCGACAAATTTTTGGTGAGAGCAGATACCGCGACAACAAAGCGGCTGCGCGACGTCTGAGTCACGTGCGTGTGAGAGACCCACGGCAGCAACTTCCTGTGTCAAGGAGGACGATAACAGGCGGCTGAGTTTGCTTCGAAGGGGCGGCGGGAGACGATTGTGTCTCAAATTACTACTCTATAGTCGTAGGGGATTTCTGTAGGCCATGACTAAAAGCGCACTTGAACGTAGGCAAGGTGCCCGGAAGGGGGAAGACGCGCAACCGTGTTTTCCTCCGCAAAAACGGAAGCCGGAAGAGTGCGCAGCTACCAGCGGGCGGTGTTTCTTTCTTGACAAGTATATCTTGAAAAACAAAGGTCGCCTGTTGAGCGCAGACTGTTTGAGAAGACTTTTCTTTTAAAGACTGCTGGTTTATGTAAAAATATATGTTACACTTGTCTTCGCTGACCGGTAGTATCCATATTGCCGTGCGAGGAAATTTCGAGAGGAAGGCAGGTCTTGAACGCGTCATGAGTCTGACGCGCCTGCAGAAAAGAGTGGGTGTGTGTAGGATCGCGCTGTCACTTCTTCGAAGTGCGTCGGGAAGGGAAACAGTTGTTGCTGCCCCCTGCGTGCAGCCGCCAGTTTCTCGTTGTTGACTTGCCTGCGGCTGCTGCTCAGGTCTACGTCACGTGGCAACATCCCGACAGCGAGGAGAAAACTGAGCAAAGACTGCGGGTAAGGGAACTTTCCGCCGCCGTTTATTGGTGCGAGCACATGCTGCGCAGGACCGCAAGGAAGCTCTTGCTGTCGAAAGATGAGGCTGAAGATCACTTACCAACTTTGTAGAAACGTGAACACGTGACGAAGAGCGACTGTTCGAATGAGGTGGCTGTGCGCTATCCAAAATTCAGTCACATGAGGAGAGTGAACAGGTGAACAAGTGATGCGTGTGTCTGTCCTTGTCAATCCTCCGTACGGAGACTTGGGAGCCGGAGAGCCAGTATTTCTACATATATGTGTGTATGTGCTGGTGCCTCGCGCGAACACTGGTACCCGGGCAAAATCACCCAGCGTGTGTGGGCTGGCGGCCGGGCGCGCGCCACTCTCATTGAGCAGCTGGGGAAAGGAGCCCTAGAAAATTAGACGAAATGCGGGATGTTGGGCAGGAAGAAACTTCCTTGTGAGCCGCGCAAGACATCAGATGTTTCGAGGTTGAGTTGACTTCTGCGAGAGCACTCGCCTGCTTGAACTCAACGGCCGGTTTAAGAAGACCGGAGACAGAGGCACCTTTGTGGCGGAACGCCTGCGCGGCCCACCAAGGACTGACACCAGAGCTTGTTCTCCCTGTGCCATAAAAGGAGAGGATTTTGTTTTAGAAAAATGATTTGCCGTTGAATCGGCTGCGTCTCAGGCACTACAGCCTTCGACGACGAGGTGCCGCACAGCGTCGCAACCTGCAAAGAGGCTCCGCCATAGGTGGCGATCTTCATCTGTTTTGTAGATGCTGGCAACACTCGAGCTGTGAACTTTGTTCCACGTATGTCTGTGTGTGCTGCGCAGTCTGTGTTTGCATGGATATATCAGAACAACTTCATACCAGACACACACGCAGAGAGGAGACAGGTGTGCGGTGTATATATGTGTGATGTACATCCGTACGTATATGACTAGGGTGTATATATTGAGTGCTGGGCCTGTGCAATAAGGATTCAAAAGCACAGACGTTTGTGCTTTTCAGGAGCTGGAGCCCGTCCCCGTGTACCTCCTGCCGTCGATGAGAACCCCTCCGGATACTCGCGTGCTGCTTGTTTCTCCGTTTTCTCCACGTTTCGAAGCGGTGTTGAATGACGAGGAAAGCGGTAAGGAAGTGTGTCAAAGGTGGGGTCAGATCCGGGAACGGTGAGAATCCCGCCTGCAAAAACAGGCGTATTTCGCCGTCATTCACAGCTTCAACGAGGGGACGACTTCGCGTGTCTACAGCTGTGGCTACCTGCACCTGCGTATGCTAGCGACTGCGATATGTGTAGTTACACGTGTATATGTGTATGTATTTGGCGTCTTTTGCAGCTTGTGTGTGGACACTCACTTCCCAACGGCTTGTCATGTGAGGCGGCTGGAGGATGGCCAGACTCACTTCTTTTTGCATTTGTTCACGCAGCTCGCAGGTTCAACGGGTGGAGGGCGACTAGTCTGCTGCTAAATTTCAGCCGTGGACAGCATTTTTTCGTAGACATTGCTTCACAAAGTCTGTTTCGTCCGTAAAACAACAAAGCGGATCTACACACTCCACTTTCACTCTCTTTAATTAGGGCGAAGTGCGTAAAAGAAACGAAAGAGTGTTATTGTGGAAGGCTATGATGAATCGCCGTTTCGCTTCTTACCGAAGCATGCGACTTTCTTGTGTGTTGACTTTTCTCAGCCTTCGCTGATTACCTCGTGGGTTGAAATCAATAGCGGTTCCCTGGATTACTCTGCGGCTGCAACCCGCCAGCGGGACCTGCTCCTTTTGCACAAGCCGTCGTGTATCGAGCCACCACACAACGTCATGTCTGCTCCTGCGACTCGCACAGCAGTATGAATGAAAAGAAACGCGGCCTGCTCTCTGGTGGATGGCCGCTGACAGCGTTGGCCCCCCCCACGTACTACACGCGGGAACGCTCTACATACGTGCAGCGGAGCGATAATTGTAGGCGCCTTACCGCGGCGCATAGAAGCGTAACGTGTGTGCAGTACCTCGCCTTCGTCGGAATTTAAGCACGTCTATTCCAATGTTACTACCCTCGGTATAATACTTCTTCACTCTCTGTTAGGTCTGTGCTCTTTGAGGAATTATCGTGACAGCCTAACTGTTTTGAGATTTCTTCTACGATTTGCCTGCACAAGCCGACACAAAGTTTTTAACGTATACGTAATGACAGGGCTTTTTCTCTGTTTCGAAGAAACACGGTTTTGCGGCCCTGCAGCCTTGAAACTTTGGCAGAAACGCCATAAAGCTGGCCTGTTGCCTCTACGAATACGATATGACTTTGTCGATCGAAAGACGCATCCAACGTTCCCTATTTAAATACGTGTCTCCCAGAGCACACAGAGATAGGACTGTTCTATGAACCCAGACTTTTGAGTCGATGAACAGCTATTCTTTTAAAAAACTGTCACTGCGAGTTTCTGAATGTATCACATTTGCACTCACTAACGCTGTTAGAGCGTCCAAGTTTCTTCCTCCAGACGACTTCCTTACTGTCTGGATACATTGTCACTTTCAGTGTCCGATGCTGTACAGTGGACGACGTCGTACACGCGCTGACCGTTGCGCTGGTACTTCTGGCTCGGCCCGGCAGTGGTACATATTCTGGTGCGCCAACATGTTGAAGTAAACACACCTACTCAGGTGACAAGTCTCGCAATCCCACGTTGTTCCGTACCTTCGCGTCAATTTATGTTGATAGTGGGACTACGTCAAGAGCTTGTTAGAGTAAGCTGGCAGTGCTGGTGCGGCCTTATCACATAGAGAGTGACAAAATACGTGGAAAGTTGCGTGGCTCAGTGGGTGAGGAACGGACACCTCGCCCTGGTTGACATAGTCAAGTAGTGCGTGATAACTGATGTTGCCTAACGGCCGCCCAAATACATCTCGTATGCTAGTCACCCCCCCGCTTCAACACGCACGACTCCACGAACGCAAGAATTATGCTGGACGTTTTGAGAACACGCCATAAACGTCCGGTTGAACGTGCTGATCCTGGGCGTCGAGAGGTCACGGCACGCATTTCAAGCCTCAGGCTAGTAGTGATTCATGCCCACTCTAGTAATTCCAAGTCGCTTCTCATGCTGCAAATCCACCTGACGTATTCCCTCGTCGTTCCTCAAGGTCTAGAACATCGTTGGCTTGCGAAGTTCAGTTTTTTGCCGTCACCACTTTACAACTGGACAATGCAACACTTCAGACACACCCTCTGTAGAACTCCGTGGGCGGGTAGGAAGTGTTGCGACGCTTTTTTTGTCCCCTTAACATTTCTCGAGCAAGGCTCGGCGGTCCACGATTCTGTGAGTGACTTCGTCGAGCATGAGAAGACACCAAGCGGGAGACCAGGTCACGTTACCTGTCGACCTTATGAGAAGCCACTGTATTGTCCTTTGGCAGATTCTAGGGGAGATACACGAAGGGAACGTCTAGTCACTGCAGTCACACACAGCGTTCACGGCAGTGCAAGCTTTTTTCACAATACGTGGGGAGTGCGTATTCTACATACAAAAATAACTGTTTGAACACCTACGTATCTGCAAAGAGGAGGGGTGAAACAGTTAAAAACATCACTGCTCACTGGAGTAAGCGTGTGAATATCCCTCGTTCTCTGTGCTGTCGTCCTGCAGGCTTAGCTTCTTATTTTTCGCTCTGTCGTATCAGCATTACTTACACACTACTGAGCTACGGTGTGTACGTAAAACCGTGCACATCTTGACCTCTCTGTGTATGCGTGTGTGTGCGCTTACGTGTGGACATTTCGCCAGAGGCGAGAAAAGTGTAGTCCGTATTTGTTCTCACCCCGTAGTTAACAGGCTGCGCACTGCCTTTCATTTCTCTAAGAGTCAAGGATGGGTGCATACCACCTGCAAAAACCGGTACACCCGTGACTTCCACGGTGGGTTGTACTCACCTTCCTCTCTTCTTCTACGCCGCATCAACTAACAGCTATATAGTGTGATTGCTCATGCAGGGTCTGCGGCCCCACACGAAACCGCCTGCAGTTAAACGTCTCGGAACCCTGTGCATGCGCGGCGTCCTCGATCTTTCCTTTTAAATTGTTCTAGGAGGCTGCTTGTTAACTGGGACTGCCGACGACTGGCTTTTCTACCGGGAGGACACTTCATGATTGCGTTCAACGATTTCCAAAAATGGCTCTTGAACTGGCGAGAATAGGAGACTACCTGTGTGGCACTGAAGTACACGGGGTGTCTTCTGTTCCAACAAGGGCCCAATATTAGCAGCACAAACACGACACCTTCTCAACAGCCCGAAGTGCTTTCCTCATCTTCTGTCAGCCGGGTGCCACCCACACTTTTTCTTAATACACGCAGGTACAACACCATGGCGGAACTCATTCTGCACTGGATCAACAGCTTAAAATTGTCAAAAAAGGTTGGATGCATCGAGAAAGATTTTTCGAATGGATACTTGTTTGGAGAGATCTTAGTAAAGTTAAAGCAACTGGAGTCGACGTCGGATTTCATATGCGCCAACACTCCTGCAGCCCACACGCATAACTTCGCTTTGCTCGAGCCAGTCCTCCGCAGGCTTGATATTCGTTTGGACACCAATAAAATACAACTTATTGTCGAAGAAGAGGATGGAGCGGCACTGCAACTTCTATACCAGATAAAAGTAGCGATTTCGAAGCTTTCGAGGAACTGCGGCCGAACTCTGTCTGATATTTCGCGTGTAATGGGCACAGAGAAGCCTTCGTACGAGGCAGTACAGAAGAGATTTGTAGACGAGAGACTAAGGAAGCTCTTGTGGCCTGCTAAGAATGAGTCAGCAAAAACCAGACCGACGTCGTCCCGAGGGCGGGACCGTCCCCTCGGGAATCGTGACAATGGTGCTCCGGCTACCAGACAGCATCGAGCGTCTACGCGTAGTCCACAACCCCCAAAACGCCGCGTTAGTCGGGAACAACTTCAGACGAAGCGGAGGGAGGGCGCGTCTGAGCCAGACGGAGGATATCCACCTGGGAGGGACACATTGTACGAAACATCGCGGAGCTCCCCTAGTGCGGGAGATCCTGCAGCACTAACCAGGAAAGCGAAAAGTACGCCTTTGACGAAATCGGAGAGGGAGGCGAGGTTGTCTGAGGAGGAGGTACGAAGGGATATTGCCCACTTCGAGGTGAACTTGCAGCGGCTGGGGCTGGACGCTGCTTCGTCAACAGTAGCCGCTTTATCCGTCAATAACGGGGCACTCTGTGGGGAAAAACAACAAGATTTAGAAATCGAGCTTTCTAGGAGATTACCTTCTCCCTCTGCCTGCCACCGCGAGAACGCGAAGATGATGGAGCGTCTTCATGAAGCAAGGACGGCTCAGGAGCTCGCCCGGAAGGAACGAGAAAAGCGTCGTCAAAAGTTGTTGATGGAACAAAATCAAGCACGTGCAGCTTCCGCCGCGTCTGCGATTGAGGAAGCTCTTATTCAGAAAGCCCAGCGTAGATCGAAGCGTGCCACAGCCATACAGTACGACCTCTGGAAGGTCAAGCAGTACCAGACAGTTATTGAAGCAAATCGTGATCTTCGGGAGACACAGTACGCGCAGAAGAGACATCAACATGAAGTAACGACTGCCCGGAGAATCTCATATGCCGAAACTGTGGCGCGAGATAGTCTGCTTCGAGAAGTCCGCCACGAGGCCGCACAATGCCGTGCGCTGAAGAAGCAACTACATGCAGCTAAGCGAGCACGACTAATTGAAGAAAGCCTGGATATAGTGGACTTGATCCTTACTATGGTTGCAGCTGTCTCTTTCCACAATCAGAAGCACGACACGGCTGTTGTAGACAGCCGCACGTGGCGTGAGTGGCTCCTCGCATTCGTCGAAGGAAAGTCCGCATTGGTCACACATGATGGCGATGGCGCTGCTATGGGGAGACGCGTTGTCGGTGACTGCCCAGAGTCATTTCTTCAGCTCTCGGGCCCCCCGACTGCTGACTCAGTGCCACTGTTACACAGTACCCCAGTGCCGGGAAGGTCATCTCCAGCATCGGTGGAGACCGGGTCCTCCGGAATAGAGGATCGCCTTTGCGAAGATGACTTTTTCCTCTACCTTAACGGTGAGGGTCAGTGGCACGTTCAGCGAAATGCAGAAGAGGTGGCCGGCGGCGAAAACCTCGAAAGAGACTTGCTAAGAGGAGTCAATGCCTCCGAGCTCTTCACAGAAATGCTAAAGGTGAACGAAGCTTCGTACCCAGGAGCTACGGAACGCCTCAAAACCGAAGTGATCACCAATCCCAACGGAGAACCGACGCTCTACCAGCTTGGGAGTCTTGTCAGCTCGCTTTTGGAACTTTGTTACTCTGAGTCTCCTGTGCAACGACACACTGATGTTCCGGCCTGTCCTCTGAGAATAGTAATCACTGGAAAGCCGTTTGCAGGGAAACGAACTCTAGCGAAGAAGCTGGGAGAGAAGTTTAAGCTGCATGTTATAAATTTTTCAGACCTGCTTAAAGAAATTTTAGCGCTCCAGCCTAACCCTGTGGCCTATAGTGCAGACAACGTAGAAAGCTTCGCCGCGGAACCTGCTTTGGCATCCTTGCCTCCAGTTACTCCGGACAACCAGCCACCGGGCGCGCTTATGTTGAAACTTGCAACAGAGGCCCAGAGTGTGCTAAAAGACGGGAAGAAACTCAGCAGTCAACTGTGTGTGGATTTGTGCGTGGCCAAGATCCAAGAACTTTTTGTGCCAGGGACCATGGACAACGTGAAGGAACTTTTGAACCACGTACCGGTCAAAGAGCAGCCGGAGTCCCCTGCCCCTCACAAAAGCGACAAAAGCGGAGCGACCACGGCGCGTAAAGGTCAGAAGGCTTCGGCGAACGTGAAAGACAAGAATCAGGCTTCTAAGGAGACTCCAGAGGAGTCCGCGCCGCAGAAGCTTGGGTGGATCCTGGTTGATTTTCCTCAAACCTACGAACAATGCGTTATCCTCGAAGAAGGTCTCTCCGGCTACGTGACTCCAGATAGACTTCCTGCAAGCGAACTTTCGAAGAAGAAAGTCAAAGCCTCCTTTGTGATACCATTACCCGTGCAGCCGCAATCCCCGAAGGTCAGTTGCTTTGCAGGACTGCAACTCGACACGGTCCTCCGTGTGGATAGCACGGAGTGCAGCAGCATACTGTTGCTGGGCTGATTTGTGTTCTCGTCGACAAAATTCGAATACATGCTTCCCGACTTCTGCAGCGTGTGGCACTGACCTCACAAAAGTGATGGGTTAGTTAAGCACGGGGCGTCACGCGCAGACGGCGGGAGGCATTACACCTGAGTGTAAAAAGGTTTTGGAATTTGTGCGCAGAGCCTGGTAGAAGGTGGAGTAGACGTGCACTTTGTTCTAGACATCTCCACTGAAGATGTTCTGACGCGCGCAAGAAGTACCAGTCTTTCCGAAAAAAGTCGAGGAAGCCTGACTGTGGATACAAAAGCTCCTGACCGAACCGTGCACTGCGCAGTTCCTGTTGAGTGTTTGCGGCCACACTCTACGGTGAGTCCGCAGTGAAAAAGTAACTGCTCCATCCACGGCGCTTCCAGTAAGAGACGTCCACATGTTCCACGCGTCGACGTCCTTCTAGCATCCCACGATCCACTGCCACTGATCAGAGAGACTCGAGAAAGTAAATTCTATCTCGGTGCGAACCTCAATCCGGGTTACGAGACTCTGTGACTTCGGCCGACGAAAGGCATAAGGGATGCTCCAACATTGGAGACAGCTACGAAGAGACATCTGCACACGAGCGACAACGGTTTTACGACCCTTACAGGGTACCTGCTCTACGTTATGCTTGGATTATGCAGGTCTCGGTCGCGGATGAGTGCTGTTACATTGAAGAAGAGCAGAAGGTCGCTCACTTGTTTTTAAGCTTGTTCGGGATCCAGGTAAGCCAAGCTTCATCCCCCCTTCCCCAAAAGTGTATGGCGTTTTACGGCAACCCTTACACGCGCACCAAGACAAAAGCGTGTACGTACGCAGAGATGAAGTGTAGAGAACTACTGTGCCTTGAAATGGTTTTGTTGAAATCTTGCTATTGTATTTGTCTCGGCGGACACCTGCACTCGAGTAAAGTGTTTGCTGAATTCATCTGACATCGTGTCATGGAGCAAATCCAAGCTCCGGTTGAAATAATCATTACGTTACTTTCTCAGCTTGGAAAGAAAGTGATGGATTAATTATCTGCACGAGACCGAGCACGTCGCGTCTGTTCCTCTTTGAACGCACAGTTCTACCGCGACGTTCTCGATCTACCACATTCGCGATGGAGGCTGTGACGCACACGAAACCGCAATTGATTTGTTGTATAGGGAGAACCAAGACTTCGGATCCTGAGTGTGAAAAGCGACGCTGAGGTGCTGGCAGCTGCCTGTGAGATTGTAAGTTTAAGAAAAATGTAGCGTGCACTCTCAAGTGAAGTTCCGAGCGCACTGAAGTGTTCGTGACACTGGTGTAGATTTATATATGGACGCGGAGTATACAGAGGCTATATGACAAATGCGCGTAGAATCAGCGCACTTTTTATGATGCGCGCGCCCAACTATGCTACGTCTGCGGTGGAGTGTCCGTCATTCTGACAGTGAAATTTTATATAGGCGCTGACGTGGCCATGTGTGCCCAGATCGAAAAGGTGGTGAACAGAAAGCGACAAGAACTGACAAGCGAAATCGTGGCAAAATCGCACAAGGATGCAAGCGTGGCAGCCGTCCCTATTCCTGAGCCAGCAGGTGGGTCGAAGCGGTCACAGATAGCAGTACACAACAGCGAATAGTGCCAGTGCAAAGCAGGCACGATCTCATTTCCATAGTAGCAGATGAGGTACTCTTTTCGTGTAGAAACTACCCAATGTGCGCCAGAATACTCCTTCTGCGCCCCGCAATGCTCAGCGCCTGCAGTCTTTAATGAGGAATTTCAGTGAGGTAATCTTCTGGTAGGGTGATCGTGCTTTGATTCTCAGTCCACAAGATTGACCGGAGTTCTCTCGAAGCGTAGCTCTAGCCTTGTCTTCTGCTCTTGCAGCGAACGCCTGTGTGGAAGTTCCCGCTAACAATCGATCAAATTCCATCGTCGGCGAAGCAGAAGCATGCTCTTCTACTCCTGAAGCCGAGCTCCTTCAAAGCGGTCAGGTCCACCTCAGCTGTAGCGCGTCTTGCAATTGCGTCTTAAAGGAACAATTCATGACGGGGTACTGCTGCGCCGGGTTGCGGGGCCGAACGACTACCTCGACGTGTACATGGCCGTCCTTTGCTCAGTGCAGCTACTTTTTTGACTGCCGGTTCGGAATTCGCTCTTCGTAGGCAATCAGAAAAAAGCCACTACTCCGCGGGAGCTGCCTCACCCACAGAAATTGATCAGATCTGTGTATATATTAGGCAAACTATTCTACGCTTACAGGCAGCGAGGCGCCTGTTCTAACTCTGCAGGCGCTGGCGAAGCCCCGTCCCCTTGCTTGTCATTAGCGTCATTGGAACCTGCCATGAAAAAGTATCTGATAGCCAAGTGGGAGGCCCTCGAAGAGGAATATGTTGCAACAATGATGAAAGTAGGTCTGGGATGTATGGGCTGGTCCTGCTGAGTTGCCTTTTAAACGGGTGTGTTCTGCTGAATGAATTCGGCGCAGTTCCGTATTCATGTTCCTATGCGTCGACACCTAGTCCCTCGGTCCGTGCGCTTGACAAATTAGATGCTGGAGACGCAGCACGAACGATTGGCCTAGAAAGAATTGCTTCTTCTTCGCATCCGAGTCACCGCGCTACGTCAGCAATTTGGCAGTGGTATCGACAGAGTAGTTGGAAATTTGCCTCCCTACAGATCCCCTTTGGATGTAGAAAGTGTTTGACAAATCGGGTCTTTTTCCCATAACGATCAGATTTTCGCATGGGTTCGACAAACGCGTCGTGAGTTTACCCGAGGCATCGTCGACCTTCAAATTCACTTTACGGAACTCTTGCAACGACCTGACTCCAAACAAGAGATTGTGGAAACCTTCATTGTCGAATACAATGCTTTTGTTAAAAGCATCCCCCAGAGCTTCCATCTGGAGAGTATAAAGGTAACTTGTTGTGGACTTAAATGCCGGGTCTCTGTTCTGGCTCATCAAGACACACGGTAGACGTCGAAACACACAACTCCCGCTTGCTCTTCTGCTTCTATGATATAGTGGACGGAATTCACTTGTCGTGAGCAGCTCGTGGGGCTTGTCGGCGGCAGGGAAAGATGACCACTGGCGAACGAAACTAGGAAAGAGTCCTGATAGTGTTTGTAACGGCACCAACAAAAGAAACGCGACCGCACGAACACGGTATTAGCAGGAAGAGCACCGCAGTGAGAGGGTGGCCTCGGCAGCAGATTTCCTGGCACCACCAGAACAAATATATACGCACAGATGCTTTAAAGTAACTACAAGGAAGGTAGTGGCGGCTACATTGTTATCCCTGCTGTGTCAGGCTTATTTTTCACGCGTGCGGCTTCTCAGCAGTCTAGACGTGTTCACGTATACATTTTGTAAAGACGGATGGATAAGCAAATATGTATCTGTCCGCGTAGATGCATATGGAGTAATAAATGCATGTCATTTTTGAGAGTTCGAACCGTGAAAGATTCCACCTTCTGTACACGTGCCCCTGCCATATTCAGGAAGAAATGCACCTGCAGGTGGACGAGCTGGCGGAGTCCCTCTGGCAACAAATCGACACACGACGTACAGAAGCCATTACTGAACATAAACGTCTAGCGGAGGCTGGATGGCTCGAGGCCGTCTGCTTAGTGTTGGCAGCACAGCTTGAGACACTAGTGGAAGCTGAGCTCAAAAGGTACTCGTCAACAAGTGACAGTACGCCTTCGACACACACCTATCAAAACGGCTGCAGAAAGAAAGAGCAAAAGAGAATCTCTTGCCAGCATTATCGCTCCCGCTGGCGCTTAGCTTCAGGGCGCCATGACGGCAGATGCTGCATCAGAAATCAGATGCACCAGCAACAGACCACATCAAGGACGAGTTTATCAACCTCTGAATCAGCTGCCGGTTCAACCGCAACAATGTCGATTCCGGGTGTTCGGGGTTTTGAAGTATAACCAGTCCGACTGATGTATCAGCCATCCGTCAATAACGTTAACGCAGGGACAAACTCTTCGATTCCTGTACTGGTGCGTACAGATACTTGGCGCTCGAAGAGTTTGCAACAGACGTCTACTATAACATTCTGAATGCTTGTATTCCGGAAAGAAAGAGGCCTTCTCTCAATCGCTCAGCCCTAAAGGAAGCGGCGCAGGGTGCCGTCAAGCAAGCATTCACCTGGTTCTGTAGACAGAAATCTTCAGGTCACGACAGCGCAGGGCACAAACCCTGGCAAAATCATATCTTCGAGGTACTAAATGCCTCGCTTTAGACGAGTAACTGACTAACATGAGAGACACCACAGAAGAGAGGTCATCCCTGGTGACACTTCTAAGAAAAGTCCTTCTATCTAGCACGAGGCAAGCGGCCGCTCTAATGTGCGCGTGCGCAGGAAACTTGTTACATAGTTGCGATACACAACATTAGGTGTTCTTGCGCAGATACGTTGTACCTTAAAGGCTTTTGGGAGTCTTCAGCTATTGTATAGCGTGCTGAGTCTCGTTGTAGACCTGAAGGCCTGCACTTCCGCGGAGCGCACAAGGGCCACTAGAAAACAAATAGCCTTAGCCAGGAGTGCCACCGAACGGCTTTTTCCCTATATTCTTCTCTTTGACGCGCACTTTACAGTAGATGCCTCTGGTACTGAATGTTACCGTATTGGTTGAACATGTGAGGTGTAGTGCTGGCTCTTGCACAGCTTATGCCGATGTCAGGTGTGTCCGCCATAATGATTATCTTGTTCCCAGCAACTCGAAGCGAAAGCCAAGGAACATCTTGTTCCACTTACGGAGTTCGAGGACTATGCTCCTAACACCGTCGAAGTCGACAAGAAGAAAGCCAGCAAATCAAGTGAGGACCACTTTGACGCGTTTCAACCTACGCGAAGGAAATACATCGCGCTTTGATTTGAAGTGTGTCTGCCTTCAAATATTCGTGCCTCGTGCTGTCCCCACTTAAAGCTGTTTATCGACGCTTGTCATGCACATCTCCATTGTGAACGTAGTTGCTCTCAAACAGTAGGGCACTCGATAACACGGTATATGGCATTCACTTTCGTCGACAGAGAACGTGGACCTACAAACTGTTAAAGCTACTATGCGCCCTTGATCTCGTGCGCGGGGTGTTGTGTATACGCGTACGTGTTCGTCCTTTTCCTTGTGGCACCGTATATGAGCGGGCCCTCCTGCGTGCTTCCTGATGCTGTTTCACGCGGTTGCGTACAATCGCAAGTTGTGAGCGCACAATGATTGCGAGCTCGTCCGAGTTCGATCGCCTACAGGACAGAAATTCAGGACTGAACGGACAGTTGACACTCCACCTTCATCCTCATGGATAAAATGTACATTCGGGAGCGTTACAAGCACAGAAGTGACTGTACGTGCGTCATCTGTGTTTTGAATCAATGAATGCATGTCACAACAGAGGTCACCCTCAAAGAAGAGACGAAGCCAAGAGTGGAGCCCCCTTTGCACGTGGAACTGCAACAGACACGTCTAGACTTGCAAGTGCAACTCCTCTGCCGACTCCGACGTCTCTGCTTGTGGGGCGCGGCGCGGGTGCACGTTGTCACCAAAGTAGGCAATGACATCTTTGGGAGAATGGACGACTGGATTGTGGCAAGATCGTTAGCGGAACATGCTGCAGTTCGGGAACTGACCACACGCATCAAATACTGCATCGAAAACGAAAGGCAAATTCCACACGCAATGAGGTTGACAGGTAAGAGAAACGTTCTGCAGAGCCTAGTGCCTGTAAACGAATTCGCTAGGGTGACAGAGGGAGACGAAACACAACACGTGATACAGGCATGGGGGCGTTCAAAACCAGATACAATACTCACGCCGCCACATACCTACGTATGTGTAAACCACTTTGCAGCCCGCGGGAGAAAAACTCGTACTCTTCACGAGTTGACGCTATGCAGCTGTTTTTCCCGCTAGCCTCTGTACTGAAAGAGGACGATAACAAGTGTTTGAAGAGGCTCCTGCTTTGCGAACGGTCATGTTTCTACGCAGGGACGCAACTTATTCTTGATCCGAACGCCCTGCTGGGCGAACTCGACGACGCGGAAGCTTCGCAGTGCGTACTTCCGCCCCCGCCTACGTCCGCCTTTACTATAGCGATGCTCAGAAGTCTAATGTCAGACATTAAAATGGTGGCGACCGGTGGACTTATCACTGTGGAAGCTCTGCGCGTGAGAGAGCAGTATATGCGCAGCTGTAGCTCGGAAAGTGTCCGTTTGCGGGCGAAGGATAGTCGATAGAAAGGAGGTGGAGGCAAGAGAGAGAAACGTAAAACAGTAGATCTAACGATTTGAACTTTCCAAGCGCGTACAGGTGCATGCGTATGTACTTGCGTGCACGTGCAAAACTGGATACACGGCATCCGAAATGCGCACACGCAGATGTGAATACCATGTTGTAGCACTTCTGCAACCAAAAAACGTACAGGTGCAGACTCTGCTAGTGCGGCCGGCATCACTTAGCAGCGCATTGCTGAAAGTAGCTGTCGACGTAGATACTGCAAATATATTTGACCACGTCCCTTGTAGATGCACTTTTCTTCTTTTGCCTCTCTCCATCTGCGCAGGAGATAATTTTGAGGCGCGTTACGCATTCCAAATGCTTCCGAACACCGGCTCTGCCCCAGACCTGGTTGGACACGCCTGCATCAAAGCTTGCGCACATTCCAAACTATTTCGAAATTTCCGACGGATCTGTGGATGTCATAGAGTTTCTTCTCTCCCTCGCCTTTGGGGTTACGGGATGGCCGTCCGACAGGCAGCTGCATCAGGTATCTGGCGGGGTTCTCAGCTCCACCCGACGCTACCTCAGCGAATCTCGTAGGACACTTTGGTACACACGCTCGTGCAGTAAAACCTGTCTAGCATATCATGAATGAGAAGAATAGAGGACGAAGGTACACCCTTTCACGTGTGTACCTCCAGTTTTGTTGTTGTGTAATAGACTGCGACAATACACCAGTGTATACTCGTCCTCTTGAACGAAATGCGACAGTTTTCTGCTACGCATTCACCGTCCAGAAGTCACTCCTGCCTCTCCGGTGTTTATGACTTAGCCGGTACCTGTATTCACGATAAACGTCAACACCTCATCCGTGGTGCTTTGAGGTTACGCTGCTGTAGAAACCACTATCGTTTTTTCACCCATTTAAGACCCACAATACCTTCTGGACTGTTCAGCAGGCTTCTTGGGTTTGGAGGCCACTGGGACAGCTGCGGCGCCCTGAAATTTTGCTGGCACGCATTAAAGTTGTATAATGTTGTTTTACTTGTTCATTTACGTTTGCCCGCTGTTGCACCAGATCTCCTGCGCAGTTCGCGCTGTTTCCTCGGACGCAGCGGTGGCGAAATTGTGTCCCAGAAGCGGTGCAGCTCCGTTAGAGTTCTTCATAAGTCGAGAAGAATTTGCGAAAATCGACTTTGGAGATTGGCTCGTCGCTTGTTCACGAGGAGTCCAGAAGTTTAACAGTTTCGGTGAAGATGGGACGAACAGCGACTTCACTGCTAACGAGGGAACATCAAGAGAACTGCAGATCCAAGAAACGCGAGCTTCAAAGGAGCAGCCCGGAAAACAGGCTACGAGCTCTTTGCTGGCTTTCTTGTTTGATGTATTCGTCTCCTTTCAGACTCCTGTGAAAACATGTCAGGAAGAGATCACCGCGTTGCAGAGCCTCGGGTTTTGGACGGAGACAGACGTTCCACACAACGAAGACTGGACGCCTTCTTCAACAGAGGGAAGGACGAGTAATGATACAGCTGCTGAGCAAAGATCATTTGAACAACATGGCACTCGGGAGGTAAGAAGCCTCAGGGAAAGAGTACTTGAAAAATAAAATGTAAATGTACACCTACTGGGTCACTGCGGATTTTTTAAGGATAGGGAGCCCTGAGGAAAAGAGTACCTCACAAAAGTAAATCGTTGCGCCGTATCGACCCTGTCCGGGTGAATTTTTCTAACGCAGACGGGTCTAGTCGGCACTAGTCTTGACGGTGCCATCCATGTCGTTTCTCGAATCATTGGAGCGGCCACTGGCAGTGGCCCAACATAAACCACTGTTCCTCCAGCTACGCTTCCCAGTACAGGTGTCACTGTTTTTCTTCGTCCTACCTATCCTCCACGCTCACCTGTAATCTGTTCGTCAGTTTTCCGGATGTGAAGCATAAGTGTACCGGCGCTCAGCGACGAAATCCTCTGTCACATGTGTACGCACGGGACGGGTGGAAGTGACATCGTACGACTAATGCGAATGCCCATCAGACTCGTTACGGGTATGTGCGTATTGTCGTCTATATCTGCAGGTCTACGCGCGAAAACTGCTGGGTTACCTTGCTCTCGGCTCAAGTGCCGGCGACGGTTTGAAGAGGCTGCTTGCCACCTCCGTAGAGAAATGCCCATTTGACACCAACCCAACGCTGAAGCAAGAAGATTCCCTGAGTGTGTACGACCTTTATATGACGTGTATGGGAGTCGGTGTGCGGCCACCATTTCAAGCCATCCCACCGACAGTCAAGGTACCGCTAAGTTCATTCTATAAAATACTGCGCACCGACGGAAAGGGGCCGGAAAACTCGGTGTCGGCGGAAGGAAATGTCATAACTAACCACCGTGTGAATCTGTTGGAATTCCTCAACTCCACCAGCAGTACGCACGTGTTAATGTACTCCGGGCCGTACTTCATTAGGCGGACTATCACCAATTTTTTATAAGGCAGGGCAACGCGTGCAAGACAACGCGCGCACGGTCCAACATGCAATTGCGTACGCCAGGTTGGTCTGTGCGCCTTAAAAAATTTTTGTGAAACGAAGCAGATCTCTGCGGACGTTCACAGAACTAGGAGGAGGGCTACATGTGCACGTTTATGGATGATTCGTCCGATCGAATCACAGCGACGCTTGTCAACGAGGTTGTCAGTGGAGGGCTTACGGCGTTTGATATGTAACTGGGCTGCCGAGTTGCGAGGAGGAGTATCGGCACACTGTGTTTTATCTGGTGAAATAAGTTTGGAAAGAAGACGTGTGCCGTTCTCCAAAAGCTAATCCAGTATGAAAGTGCAGCCAGCGATTCTGTAGTAAATGCTGGTGCAGCTGTTAAGGCAGGTGAGGATCTCGACTGTGTAAGAAAGTGACGGAAACCAGCATCCTCTAGAAGATCCACAAACTACGCAACTCCTAGGTGAGCGCAGCTCGCCCATTAAAGCCTACCACGTCTATGTGTTTTCGTATAAGCTTGTAGGTCCCCACACTGCGTATGTTTCGAGGGTGGATCCCATCCTCTGCGCAGAAGTGTAAACTTTTCATGCTAATCTGTACTTCCGTGATTCTGCTCGAATTTCTCTGCGGCGCCGTTGTGTCCGTTGAAACCCCTGAGGGGTCTCATAGAATTGATTCCTGTATACAGATGATTTTTACTCTGCCACGAAGAGTATCTTGCGCAACTCTGTAGAAATCTTAGGCAGACCTGACCACAGGACCGCAGGACTTAATAGAGGTCCCCTACGTCCGATAGCGTCCACAGGCGAACTGAAGCGTTTTGTGACGGCTGCTGTGCAGCTGCTTACATGTTTCAAAACTTCCACACGCGTGAATGGGAGGATTTCTTGCTCTTTTTCTTCAGTAATGCGGTTCGCAGGAGCGTGTGAGAGACCCTCCAGCCCTAGAAATCACGCAGTAACTTTCGAAGGACCTCTTGCTGTTCTGTTCAGTAGGACGGTTCGCAGTAAAGCGTGACTCCTGCTGCAGAAGTCCCGCACTCACCCACACGCTCCAACCCACACACATACGTGATACTGGACAAAAAAGTGAATGCATTCACCTGGCAAATTATGTTCGCAATGTACCAACAGCAGTGACTACGACCGCGCTCTGTCCGTTGGTCGTGAAAGCCTTGCTTTCACTGTACATCAGTTAGCTGTTTTGCAGAGGTCTCACGTGCGCACCTACCTATCTACTGCCATCTCAACTGTTTAAAGTCGCTTTACGCAAAGTTTATGTGCCGCGCCCGAGCTGTGTGCCATCAAGAGCAATGAATCATAGTCACAACACCCAGCTCAGCAAAAGAAAGAGGTGCGTACTCACGAAGGGTCAGCTTCGCCAGTCCTAATTTATACTGCATTCTGCACGTGAACTTATACTCCATTTTGCACGTAAACTACTAACGTCCTCTTCGCAGAACCAAGCCTAATCATGCGTACTTCCCCCTATGGACACTATACGCGAGGATTCCCACTGCTGAGCGTCACACATGTGAGTGTGTGTCATCAGCGCAATAGGGCTGATGAATTCGGATCGCGCTAGCAAAACCGGGCCCCCAGATGCAGCGCTGCCCGCGGTTGCCTTTCAGTCCTTTTGCGTGGGAAACGAAAAATTAAAACCCGCGCGAGCAGACATTGGCGCTCCAACTGTAGACGGACTTACGTGCAACTTTCCTGTCCTCAACGCTCTTTTAGCGGATACTGGGAAGTTTTCCGTATTGTCCCTCCTGAGATAGCCAGAGAAGCGTTTTGCATCACCAGACACCGTGTCTCCGACCGCGGATACAGTTACGGCAAGCACATACGAATGCGCGTCGCCTACCTGACATCATTCTGCATCTAGCTAGTTCTCACGGTTGCTCGGTAGGGCTGTGTATCTGTAACAATGTTGCCATGTGCGGTTTACCGGACTGCGTCGTGCGACAAAACATCATCTGCTCTTGTTGTTGCGGGCATCCTCAGCGCTGCACAAATCTCCACCTCATATATCCGGGCTGCGACCTTCCACCGCTTCTTATGCCCCACACGTCCATACTCGCACTCAGCATCATGACGCCCGCTTGTGGGTAGAGATCGACACTGCCGTACAGTTGTCTGTACTCGCCTGTCGAGATTCGGTGCAATCTGTGACTAGCTTGTGGCTAGCATCCAGCGTCACCAGTGCACAAATAACGAGACGACGTACGGCGCACCAATTCCAGCACCACGCTAGCGTAATTTTGCACAAAGCATAGCTCCACCTCAAACTGGATCTATTTTCCTGCAGTCCTGCAATTTCGAACACCGTAGCTTGCTGCCTCAGAGGGATACGTCAGCATCTGTACTGCAGGAGATAGCCAATTACGAGGCCACCGTATGCACGTAGACACCCCAAGCTGCAGACGCGACAGTGTGGCTGAGTGCAATCCGTATCCATGTACTCAGATGGACAAATTCACCGCAGGCTACGAAGGTGCGGGTGAAAAACTGTCTATCGGACATCGCCGGTCTACTAAAATCTTCCACGCTCCGCGCACTCCGGAGGTCGTTATTCTTCTCAGTATTAAGAAGCAGGTACGCGGCTTCTATGTGCGGTCAGTCACTTTGCAAGCAGCAGAGCTGCACCGCGTGTCATACACGATCACTAAAACAGCTTCGCAGGTCAAGCACTACTTAATCTCCTTTATACTATATGCAATTCAGCATCGTCGCATCATAATTTGCAAGATATCACCGCTTGTTCAAACATCGCAACAACACAAACGAGATACCTCAATCAAGATACGCGAAAGCACTACCATTCAGCAAGATTTGGCTAGCCAGTATGTCTGCACTTGTCAGTGCTCCTCTTCTTGGGGCCTGCCGTACTTCCTTACGCAGACAACATCCCAGAAGCACGGGTCAATATACGCGAAGTCTTGCTGACTACTACGGACATGGACCGCATCAACTGCGTTGTCTCCGTCGGACGCCCCGTGTTTTTCGTCGAACTTTGGGCAACCCATCTTTGTGTTAGGGGTACCGGCAGGCCGTACAAAGGCAGTCTCTGTATCCCTCGCCCTGCGTTTGGGAGAAACCTTAGCGGCTACATCCTCCTCTGCATGAAACGCGTCATGAACACTTCGTCTGCCAGACTTCTTCAACCGCACGACGAGCTGCGCAGACGAAAAACGCGGCTGTGTGAACATCGCCGTGACCAGCGCTGGCACCGCACCGAAGAAAGAGACAGCGTTGACGACCGCGAAGCATCCAGCGCTCATGGCCTGCACGAGGAGCTCGTAACTTCCCGAAGTCCCTGTACCCAGTCAACACAAAAAAAGATATGCCAGCTGCCATGAAAACAGATCTGATCGCACCTGGTAGTCTCCCTCTGCCTTCCTATGTCTCGTCCTCTGTCTGTCTCTCCCACCTCTGTCACTCTGTCTCTGTCTATCTCTGTGCCCATCCCTGTCCGCCGCAGTGACACCTGCTTCAGCCAGATCCACATTTTCATCTGTGGCAGCTCACAAAATCTCTACCATCCACAACGGCACGGTTCACAGTTAATATTCATATGGATTGAAAAAACCGTATAACGACTTCCGTGTTGGGACCTTCCGGCCTCCAGACCACGTCGAGCAACACCACGCACTCACAGAATTCGGCACGCGTAACTTGTCGCTACGTTCTCTCAACACTAGGGAGAAGCACCAGCAAACACCCTTCCTGACAGATTAGAAAAAGGAGTTCAGCACTGTTCTTATTCGTACAAAGTCTCCTGTAGTGCTTTTTACGAAAGCTGGACTTCGACTAGCTGCCCCGCTCTCTTTCAATCGATGTGAACGTACGCACTGAAGAATATACAGCGACGTTGCGCGATTCTCTATCTACAGATGTGAACGTCCCCATTTTAGTGTGTATATATATATACGCATACATGCAAATGCACACATATCTGTATGTATACATGTATATAGATACCTATGTATACATGTATATAGGTACTTGGGAATACTTCGCCACCTATGTGTGGTAGCATATCTCTTCTTGTAGACACGCATACGTGTGTCCCCCTACATATGTATGCACCCAGAGAGAGAGACAGTTCTGTGTGCGCAAGCATGTGTACATAAAGGGACCATGCATTAATACGTAGAAATTTTTTCTACATGCTGACACCTGTACGTTTTCTGCACCTGCACTATTATACGAATCATCCTCTGCTGCTTTGCGAAAGGGGAGCTTTGGCTCACGAATAGCCTTTTTGTGGAACCAGCGCAGTTGCCAGATCAATTCTGTCAGACGGCGACGCCAAGTTTCCGCCGAGAGCGTAAAAACTCCTTCCCTCAGTTCAGCGAGGCCCGCCCAGGCAGTGAAGCCTGCGTGCTCTTCCTTTGCCAACACCACCACCTCACTTTTCTCCTCCTCCTCTCCTCGGCATTTCCACATCTTTCTTTCATTTCCGTCCAGCAGTGGAGACCTCGGAGACGAGCGTCTGCTCTTCTGCTTTTCTGCCTTGTTCTCTCTTGCCTGACTTCTTCCTGCCGCCGAGCTATTCTGCTTTTGTCGCTCCTCCTCATTTGCACGTTGTTCCCCTTGCGCACCTTCGACGAACTCACTCTCAGCAAAACTGACATTTTCTGTCTTCTTTTCGTCGCTTTCTTTCCTGTTTTCCCTCGCCGTTGCTCTAGTCCGGCACTTCGCTGCAGCAGTCGCTCTTCCTGCTGACCCTGGATGCGCACCCAGAATGGCCTGTGTATCCCTGCTCACTGCCGACGTCAAAGACGGAGACCAGCAGAAGGGAAACTGAAAAACTTTTCTTGACTCCAAGAAATACGAAGACTGCAGAAGGTCCGTAGTCGTGGGACGCCGAGACGGATCTGAAAGCACACGCCCTTCACCAGTGGCGCCTATACTAAACAAATGCGCGTACACACTCGTCGGGAGACACGAAGAGAGAGAAGAAAACACACACACACACACACGCGTAGCGAGAGACGCGGATAGATAAACTGAGAGAAAACGTGAGAGAAAGAGAAAAACAGAAGGTAGCAGCAGCAGGTGAACACACAGCAGCTGTTGCTGCAGGAGGGGAAGGCAGAACGGGTTTTCAAAAGCAGCGAGAGACACCAAAGCGACACAATAGCGAGAGAGAAAGCGAGAAAAACAAAACCGCACCAACCTGTTCCTTACACCGCAGCGTAGGCCACGCGTATGTGAGAACCAGGTGCACCTCCCACGGATGAGGAAGCTGCTGAGAAAAAGTAGGAGCGGGACTGCTGACATAGACTTTTGCAACAATACGTCGATGACACGAAGACGAGCGTCCCCGGCAAAGAATCTGCTCCACGAGCTACAACGAGAGCCTCTTCCCCACTCACAGTTCCATCAGACAAGAAATGCTGCTCGTTTTAAAGTGGCCGATGTACGTCGACACGCCGCAGGGCCCACCACCGCAGCGCTCCAAGTCACAAAGCCGCGTTTTCTACTATACACAACAATCGAAGAGAGCGCGGAGAAACGTAGTACAGAGATCTCAGCCTCGCCACCGGCGGCGATGCTCCCTTCTTTTATTGTCTCTATGCCAGGTACACCTCTCTCCTTCGTGACACACGTAGAAATCGCCATCTCCTCCCGGTGGGCCAGGGCGACGTGCTGCCAACAGGAACGTGCTGCCAACAGGAACGTGCTGCCAACAGGAACGTGCTGCCAACAGGGACACGCTGTTCTCACTTGTTTGTAGCAGCTGTTTGATGACGGCTCGCGTCGCTCCGGTGATAACATGACGCGGCAACAGGGACTGCAGGAAAGTGTCCAGGGCGGAGACAGGACACTCTCCCCGTCTCGTCTCCTCGGCAAGCAGCGACGCCAAGGACGTCTTCAGCTCCCACATGAAGACGCCGGAGCAGAGTTCCAAGAGAACACAGCCAAGTGACCACATATCTGCCTGGTAGCGCACCTCACACAGCAGCGAGTTCCTGGCGTTGCTTCGTCATTGCAGGAGTACCATTGAGCGGTCGACCATCAACAAGACAGCAAAAAGAGTGAAGAAAAGGAAGGAGTTCGCACTCTGCCCGCGGAACACCTTCCTTCGGATTACAGAACCGGAAAAGAAACATCGCAAGAGATGAGCGTCGCAAGAGGCAACTGCAAAAAAGAAGTGAGAAAACTCAACGCGCATCCACACTCTTCACGTCTGCAGACGCCCATGCACTTAACACAGAAAAAGAAACCGTCTTGGGACGTGGTGTTTGGCTGCTCACCAGCACCAGTGAGCTGCAGCAATACACCCTCTGTTTTTTGTGTTGCGGCGTCGTCTTCGACTAGAATTACTGCTGCAGCAACTTCAAGCAGAGGAGCGCACCTTCTAGTACAGCTCTACTACGGCACGCTCGGAGCCCCTTGCCGTCGACTGCGGCAGGTATGTTTCTCCGACGCATCTGCGTCTCTACGTACTACGCCGAAATTGCAAGGCTAGACAAGAAAACCGCAGGCCAGTAACTAAGCGCGTCCCCATCTACCTAATCTACCATATCTTCCCGCTGACACACGTATGCTCCTGTACAGCTATACATATATATTTGCATGTGTGGGGGTGTCTACACGAGCGCAGACAGGTCGCTTCGTACGTGCAAGGACAACGAAGACGCAGCAAAAAGGTCGAAATAGATAATTCACACGTCACGCTTAATTGCCAGCGACTCTGTGGGCGAGTCACCGCCGGGTGAATCAACGTTGTGTAAGTCAACCCTGGGTTTCTTTCATCGAGCTGCACGCTGCACGCCCCTTCTCACCGCCTTGCCATACGCCGCATTGTTGAGGACCTCCGGCGCCATGTAGCAGCCGGTGCCCGCCTGCGAGAAGAGCGACGGCTCTGCAAGCGTTAAAGCAGAGGAGGCCGCATTTTTCTTGTTGCAGAAGGAAAATCTTTTCCCGACGTCCTGCCCTTCCCATCCGCACTTCTTCGCTGACACGCGTGCTGGAGCAGGGGCAGTTCCCGCTCGCTCCTTCCTGCTGCGGCTGCTGTCCCTGCAGCAGGCGTCGCCACCGGCAGCGGAGATGCTGTTCCCGTTGTCGAAGGCCTTGCTGCGGAGACAGAAGGAGCACCGCAGCCGTGCGGCGTATGCGCGCAGGAAGCCTTGCAGCAGCACACGAAGAAACGAAAACGTCAGCCCGTCGTCCTTCTCCTGCGACGCGGCGCGACGACTGCTGCACGGTCGTCTGTCTGCCTCCTCTGCGATGCAAGACACGACCGCGCCGCACCACACATACAAAACTTCGCTAAAGCTGTTCTTCCTGAAAAGGAAAAGTCTACGAAAATGACTCTGCAAATGTTTCCCCTCCATGTGGGCGTCTCGTGTCCACGTCCGAATCTGCCCGACCACTACCGCCATCACCAGCCTGCCTCCCCACTGCAGCGTGGATTGCACATCGAGTCAGTCGCCGGAAAGAAAAAGTTCGTCTGCTCCGACAACAAAAAACCGTCCGCATTCCCCACCTCCTCTCTCCCTTCCCAAGAAATGGCGCAGCAGCGAGATTTTGTGTACGCCCGTGACCGAGGTTGCCGCGCTTCGCCGTCGCCATGTTGCAGCGCTCGAACTTTGGCAAAGTGAAGAACCGGAGGTAAACACGCATGAACCCTGCGACCCTACGTGGGCACAGCAGAAATTCTCTTTTCACTCAAGAGACATGCACACAGCCTGCGCCTGGTGACATGGTCGTCCACCTATGCGCACCGATGCAGATGTTCTTCAGTCTCACAGACGGACACGCAGAAATGTCGAGAGTACGTAAAGAGACACCCAGAGCACGAAAGAAGAGAAACCGAGGAGAGAGGAGAAAGCGAATGTGAGGCACTTGCGTCTCATCATGATCAGGTGCGTGCGGTCCTGTTCTGCAGCTACTTACTAGTCTCTCTTCCACATTCGTAGATGTGTCTGTGTGTGTGTGTGCGTATATACGTATGTATGATAGGTATTCTAGCCGACTCCAGGTGTCTTTTCTTTGAACACTAACTGCGTAGTATTGAACCGTATATGTCCATCTTCTGCACTTCCCTCCATGCAAAGCAAGCCTGTCTCGCGTGACTATTTCTTCCCGCTCTACACAGCGGTAGTGCTGTTAGTCTAGAGCTCGCCGGCTCAAGACTTCCGTACAAGTTTTGCTGTTCACGAGCGGCAGCAGCGGAGAGGCAACACTTCGGAAAATGTCTGCTTCTTCCCATATCGTTCTCAGGCTTTTCCCTTTCCCCAGCAACTCACCCACGAGACGTGCCGAGCGCACTTCCGCGTTGCCGTCACGCAGAAATGCCATGCGACTGCGGCACGTGGAGAATGCGTTTCGCCCAACCGCCACGGCAGCCGACGAGGCAGCAGCAGTTTCCTGCGTTCCCCTCCGTCCTGTCGGCAACGCACGGGCGGTTGAATCAGCAGATGCAGCTGCGGCGCTGCAGCCGCAGCTTCCACCGGTGCAGCAAAAACCTGGCGCGCGCGCATTCTTCATATTTTCCTGCTGTCGACTTCTTCCTGCCTGTAAACCTTCCTTTCTGTCTCGCCACTCCATCGCAGCTGAAGCGTCTGCGTCTCTGCGTGTGTCTTTCTGTGCAGTGCGAGGCCCCGACAAAGCCATCTCCTCGGCAAGCGCTTGCTTCTTCCCCTTGGCAGCACCACCAGCAGCAGCAGTGGTCTCCGCTTCTTCTTTCCTTTCTTCTGCCTGGCGAACTCGAGTATATGGAAGAAAGAAGGAACGAGATTCAGACACGTCTTCACGACGGATACGAAACTGCGACAGGGTGACAGGAAGCCTCTGCCGCCGGCAGAGACGGGCCTCCGCGTCGACCGCCGACGCGATGCTGGTGGACGCATGTCTTCCGGGACGAGCAGCACATGTATTTTCCACGAGCGCAGGGCCGGCTGCCACTTTTCCTCCGACCGTGGACGACGTTTTTTCTGACAGAAAACTTAAAAGTGCGGGGAAACGGGCGGAGGAAGCGCCGAAGCCATTCTCGCGCTTCCTCGTGTGCGGCTGCCTCCGCGACGACGCCTGTCGCCCGGGGGATGGCGCGGCCATACGACTCAGTCCGAAGTCTCCCAGACGCACCCGTCCATCTTTTGCAAGAAATACATTCTGACACTTTATGTCGCTGAGCGCAATTCCACAAGATAAAAGGGGAAATACTCTTGAATAAACAAAAGCAAACTCACACGGCTAAGCCAAACCGCGTCGTCCGTACACATACTATATAACGTGCACACGTATGTATACGTGTATGTGATACAAACCTCTTCTTCAACATATATGCGTGGATAGATACACAGAGAGATATGAAGAGACACACTCATGTGAATATACAAAGCACGACATATACACGTGATACGTATTTACGCCTGCAGACAGAAAGACACCCAGGCCACGCCTGTGTGGGTAGTATCCTCCCGATCACATAGAGAGATATTTACTTTTTCCAATACAAACCCAGCAACTGGATGACGCACATAGAGACGCACGAGGCTGAGACAGCCCGTGACTCCGTGAAGGGCCAGAGATAGATAGAGAGAGAAGAAAAGAAATCGCGCAACTCAGAAGGAGGGGGAGAGCGGGGGGGGCGGTGAACGCAGGTGACAGAATTTCATCTTTTCTGTTCACTCTCTCTCGAATGCCCACACAAGGGCAGTGGTCTCTTGCAGCGCACTCTCGCAGCCCTCCGTATCCCGGGGGGGGGCCGTTTCTCCTTTACATTTGCCAACGAGCAAAAAGAGACGGCAGCGCAGCCACGGGGGAGCCGCATGGCTGCAGCAGTGTCTCGACAGCCGCAGTCCACCCAAAAGCAGCTGTGGACTGTCAGCAACTTCTTCTCCGCTCTCTCTCTTCTCTGCCGTGTGCAGCAGCTGCTGCTCTTCCTCCTCCCTTCTGTGGAACGTCCTACGGCCTCTTCTCCTCTTCCTTTCTGCGGAGTGCGCGGCAGCTGCTTCTTCTCTCCGTCCTCTGCCGTGTGCAGCTGTTTCTTCTGCTGCTTACCGATGAATGACGTTGTTCTTGTGGAGGTGGTCGACGGCCTGGAGCAGCTGGTGAAACCAACTACGCACCTGCAGGCAGTTCACCCACACACCCGCGGTCCCAAGACGTCGCCCCCATGCACCCCCACACACGTCAGCCAGACGTCGCATGCACACACAGAGACAGGGACACGCAGACAGGGACAGAAAAAAAAAAGCCTGTGCACATCATGTGAGTAGCTTGTTTGACGCGAACCCTCCGAGGCGAGGCGAGAGCTAGAAAGGGAAGTCGGTAGACCCCCGGGGCAAAAGCAAAAACTCAGCAAGCAAGACGCACAAGAAAGACGAGGAGGTAGAAGTCGCTGCTGGGGAAGTGACTGCATATGGCAGCAGGCGGCTGTGTCTGCTGCTGCGACGAGGGGGTTGTACCACCACGTCCTCCATTAACAGTCTCCTCTCTCTCTTGATGCGAAGGAGGGATGCAGACACACCCATACGTATACACAAAGGCAGAGAGAGAAAAGGAAAGAAAAGGCGGGAAGAAACTGCGAGACAAAACGAGACACAGAGGGAGACGGCGAGACAGAGAGAGACGGAGACAGACGAGGCGACACAGAGGGAGACGGCGAGACAGAGACACGGCGAGAGAGAGAGACACAGATAGATCTACAGACGTCCAGACACCCCCTCCCGACGCCTCCACCGGAGTGGATGTACACGGAGAAGAGACAGAGACACAAAGGGAGACAAGAGAGAGATGGAGAGACGGAGAATTTCTTGCTTGGGCAGAAGCGGAGGAGGAGAACAGGCATGAAGCGACGGCGGACCGATGCGCTTCTCCTCGGGCGTGGGGGGAAAATGGCAAGTCCCCCAAACGTGGGACAGTACGTACGTCACACACACACAGAGGCGCGACTCAAAAAAGAAGCGAGACAGTTCAGGAAAGGAGAGGGAAAGGAGAGGGAAAGGAAGAAGGGAAGGGAGACGGGAGGGAAACGACAAAAGGGAGACGGAGACGGAGAGACGGAGACACAGATAGACGGAGACGGAGACAGGGAGAGACAAAAAGGGTGAAAAGTAAAGGAAAAGGAGGGGAGACGGAGACAGAGGGGAAAACAGGGGGAGAGAAGAAAAGGAGAGGAATTCCTCCGATCGGAAGCGACACATGCACGAGGACCCGTCGCCCAGGGGAAAAGAAGGTAACGTCGACGCACACAAGAGAAAAAGGTCTATACGTACATAGAGAGACACAGTGAAAGAGTGAGCCAAACCTGCTTACATATATAGAGAGAAGGAGAGAAAAATGCATATATATATATATGTATGTGAAGACATATACAATGCAAGCATAAATATATATATATGAGGCTTATGAGCGAGCTAAACCTGCGTACAGATATAGAGGGAGAAGGAGAGGAAAATACATATATATATATATATATGGAGACATATACAATGCAAGTATTAATATATATATAAGGCTTAAAAAGAAGGTATAGATAGAACACTACATATGCGTATAGATATGTGTATAGTCAGCAAGTGCCTGCGTTTTCAAAGAAGAAATTCGAGGAGCTCGTTGAGTCACGTCCACACGGGTGCTGCTTTCGAAGGTGAGTCGCGAAGGAGTTCGTGACGCGGAGGAGGAGAGGAAACGAAGGAGAAAACGACGAAGAAGAAGCAAACGAAGAAGAAGACGCAAACGAAGAAAAAGAAGCAAATGAAAAGGAGGAGATCTCTCGAGGGAAGTTTACGGAAGAAGCAGTGGGGAGGAGTTTTTGAGAAGAAAGCCGTTAGAAGACACGCAGCCGAACGGCGTTCTGCAAGTTGAACAGCAGCAGAGAAGTCTCCTCTGCCCACGAAGAGAAGGCGGCAGCCATTTACCTGCTCTTCGGTGAGTCGGCGGTAGGATCGGTCGACGACTTGTTTGAGATCACCGCTGGCGCAGAATTCCATGATAATCATGAAGTAAATTTTTGCTCGGACTCCGCCAAACGGCTGCTCGCGGTGGATAAAGTCTGCTTCGTACCCCACCTGCAGCGAAAACGGATCCGCCCTCTCCTCGCAACACATTTGTCGTTGTTGCTCACCAACAAAACTAGACAAACGCGTACATATACATATCTATATATGGATGGATGTCTACTTTTATCTCATGTGGCTGCTCACGATCAACACAAAGCGAGACAGCCACATATATATTTATGTGTGGATGTCTGTACTTTCTTCTCTCGCGCTCTCTCCGTCTCTGCTGGTACATATACGAACTCTATATACGCATACATACATACACATATTTGTGGAGAGACGCGTACGTATATATGTGGAGGAGCACCTGTACTTTTCGTTTTTGCTGCTCCTCTGTCCACACACAGAAACTCTATATATACGCACACGTAGATCTGTATTTCTCTCTGCACCCACACACACACATATACATATATACGGTACGGAGAGAGAGACACGTATACATATCCCTGCACGTATATATATGTGGATATGTCCTTTTTTGCTTTAGCTCTATCTCTCTGTGTACATACAGAGACCCTACATATGCACACATAAATCTATATTTTCCTCTCTACGCATGCACACGTATACACGTATGTGGCAGTCAGACAGACACGTACATATATAAATATACACACACACACACACAACTGTTTTATATATGTACACATAAATCTATACTTTTCTGTCTCCGTATACATACGTATACACGTATGTAAGTGAGACACACTTGTACATATTTGTATATATATATGTGTATCCACGTACATGCACACGTACATCAATATGTCGCTCTCTATACATACATACGTATGCGTATGGGTGGTGGCGAGAGAGAGAGAGAGAGACACGTACACAGATACATACAGATATATATACATGCATATGCATATATGTATTCCCCAGGTAAATATATATATTGGTAGTTGCCCCTGTGTGGGTGGCGGCTGCTCCAACACACACACGTGTGTATGTCCACTAATTTCCTGCATAGCTGTGTGTGTCTGTCTACGTCTCTCTCCGCGTAAGTGCGCCAATGTAGGAGGAAGTCTTTCACAGAAGAAAATACGAAGAAACGGGTTCTGCCTTTTACGTACACGTGGACACGTACACCCACACACATATGCAGATACACGAGACGCAACTACGCGAGCAAACCGCAGTGTCTTTTGCTGCTGAATCGCAGACAAAGCGAGAGTCGGTGAAGAGCCGACTCAAAGAACTTCAAACTTTCCACAAGTAGACCTCCTCCCGAGACGCCCTTCCTGTTTCTCTTCCAAGAGGGCAGCAAAAAAGGAAATGACCTCGCCAAGAAGCACACGGCCGCGCAACTGCAGAAATATCGTCCCTCTGTCACCAACGGAGACACGCGTCGTGAAACACATCTGCACATATATATAAGAGGCAAGGAAAATAATGTACAGGCGTCTCTCTCCCCTTGTATACATATCAAAGTACTCTTTTCGACAGATATATATATATGTATACGTATATCATGCCTCCCTCTATAGTGTACAGCGTCTCTGTCCTGTTGTATACATATCAAAGTACTCTTTTCGACAGATATATATATATATGTATACGTATATCATGCCTCTCTCTATAGTGTACAGGCGTCTCTCTCCCCTTGTATACATATCAAAGTACTCTTTTCGACAGATATATATATATATATGTATACGTATATCATGCCTCCCTCTATAGTGTACAGGCGTCTCTCTCCCCTTGTATACATATCAAA